>KZ111263.1:344164-549582 GCA_002120335.1 Hypoxylon sp. EC38
TCTTCGACCCGTCCAAAGAAGAGCTCGCCGTCGCAGACTCCGCGTTAGCAGTATCGGTCGGCGAACGACTCGTCCCCGTAGACCCCGAGTCGCGAGAAGCGGGCGCTATGGATGTGGACGTGGACAGCGAGGGGGAAACGAGCAGAGAGCTCCGCCTTCTCTCCGTGCGGACGATAGACCCCCCGTCGCGATTAACCGCGCCGGTGTGCCTAACGCGGTGAACGCCGCGGCATGGGGAGGACAGGGCGCGCCCGCAGCGAAGGACCCAGGGGCCAGAGCGGCGGAGATAGATAACGTGGAGGGAGTATGGAAGCCGCCTCGGGGAGGAGCGAAGGTGGCTACTCTTGGGGCTATGGTGCAGAAGGTATTAGAGAAGGGAGGTATTGCGGACGAGGTTCTGGAGGGTCTAGATGCTGTCGACTTGGGATAGAATATCGCATATTACAATGCCAATCAATGCCACGAATAGGTATTAATGCCATGCCAAGATTACCTGTCCTTATTCTTGCTCTGGAGCAGAGATTCATTTCTAACCGTACGCCTAATAAGTGGGGGGTTGGCGTCCGTTACTTCATCTTCACATTGCTTCATTTTCCGCGTTACCTCGTACTCATACATTTCCCATTACATTTAAAATATCCCGAGAAACTTCTTACGCTTCCCGTCCGGTGTGAACTCAGCAGCCGCAATTGCTTCAGGCGCTGACGGCTCGACAATGGGGACCGCCTCGGTAGTTAGCGACTGTGGTGCAGACCCAGACCCAGATTCTGGCTCTGCTTTGCTAACACTGCTGGTACCCCAGAGCCCCGTCGCGGGCTCCAAACCGTGCGCCTTGCGGTACTCGTTGCGCTTGGCCACATCCTCTACTCTCTGCCTCCGCTTCTCAGCCGTTAGGGCAGACTCGTGTTCCTCGTGCATGCGCATGACGTCGATGAGTACCCCTAAGTACTGGAAGGGGTGCCGGGGAAACTCGGAGATGGGCGGGATTAGGTCTGCGAAGGGTGACTTGGCGTTGAAGTTGGCGATGAAGGTATAGATCGCTAGTCCGGAGAGTGTGCCCTGCAAAGGATGACGGTTAGATTGAGATCATGGATAGTATGGGTGGTGGGGTTGGAACGTAGGTATGTAAGGGATGCCTTACCAGAGTAATGAATAAATGGACACCCTGGCTGTGAATAAACCAATGCGACCATGTGTTTTCCGGCGGCGGTAGACCGGGATACGACTTTACGGTCTGGGCTTGGAGCTCCGCATCAGACAATGCCCCGCCATAATGCTTCGGAGTTGATCGCGGGAGTCGTGCACCGTGGGATGGAGGGTTAAATCTCTCGGGTTTCTCGAGGACCAGGGGTTTTGAGGGATCAACTGGTTCCGGAGCAGAGGCTGGTTTGTTCGCAGGCGTTGGGGTCTCCGGCGCAGGTTCAGCCACAGATTCCGATGCGGAAGTAGCTGGTACCGGCTCCGTGGGGGTGGCCGGCTCGGTTGTGGCTGGAGGGGTAGCAGTCTTTGGGGTTGGAGTTTTTGGGGTAGCTGTCTTAGTCGCAGCAACTTTAGTCGTCGTAGTCTTTGTGGGAGGTTTCGTCGGCGCAGAGTGCTTCGCGGCCTTAGCAGCAGGCGATTTTGAAGTAGCTTTAGTGGAAGCTGCCTTCGGAGCTTCAACTTTTGCGGCGGCTGTCTTGATAGTCTTCGGCGTAGTAGTCGATTTCGATGCGGTGGTCTTGGATGCATAACGCACCATTACTTGCCCAAGTTCGGCATTGAGGGGTCTTGCGAAGGCG
Source organism: Hypoxylon sp. EC38 (assembly GCA_002120335.1). Taxonomy (NCBI): domain Eukaryota; kingdom Fungi; phylum Ascomycota; class Sordariomycetes; order Xylariales; family Hypoxylaceae; genus Hypoxylon; species Hypoxylon sp. EC38. The sequence goes on from KZ111263.1 coordinate 345,943, forward strand.
GCTGAACGTGTAGCAGTCCTCCACAATGCGCCATATTGAGGTAATAGGTATCGCGGGATGGATGTCGTTTTTGAAGCCATCTTGAATCTCGATCCGAAGCGTATGAAGAGAAATTATGATTCCAGAACAAGGGATTACTACATTTACGAGTAGCAAGTCTAGTTTATATCAATTGGCGCATAAGATGTGAGCGCGTCGCAATTTCAATGAGTATACACATTCGAGCGCGTTTTGCATAAATTTCGAAATTCGATCATGTCCCTTCTTCTTGCCATCCAATCCGGTGAAGTCTCCTCCCCTCCAATCCAAGGAGCCGGGGTCGGTGTTGGCCGGTAAAGTTTCCTAAAATGGTTTAAGACGTTTCTCGTAGGAGTTAAGGTTGATCGGTGTCTGGTAGAGAGGAAACGCGTTGTCCTTGTCGTCAGGTTTATCGAAAATTTTCGTAAGTTTAGTTTTTCTGGGTCTGACTCCGAGATTCCTCCTGCCCGCCTACCATTAGTATTGTTCAGACACTCCACTGCCCCATAGAATCGTTTAGTGAGTTGTTTAGTGGGTTCTGTGGGTGTCTTCGGGGCCAAAAAACAAAGAAAGTGCTCACTGAAAAGTGTCCATGCGCTATAAAACCGGCTTTCCCCGGAACTGTATTACATCTGGTGTAACCCTATTGGCTAGAATCTGCTCGTCACGAGCCACATTGTGGCTAGAAATTTCCGTACTACCTTGCCGAATACCATTACGCTGAGCTCATCGTTTTAAAAATTCCCAGCTTGCGCCGATTTTTTTTCTCTTCCCTTTTCTTGTCCTCATAAACCTCAAGTGATTTTTCTTAGACGACGCATCTCTCGTTCTAGATACGATTGCATTACCTACTTTACACCTTACACGCCTAATCTCTAATACTCTTACTTCCTCTTCACACTTTTCAACTTCTCCAACGCCAAAATGGGTTTCTCTGCCGGTAGGTCCAACCCCTTGCTTTTTTCTCGATTCCGCCTCGTGATAGTCAACACGTCACCTTTTCCCGAGCCATTGAGCAGCCACAACTACCAGTGCGACTACGATGAGTTCCTATGAGATATGGGATCTCTAGATCTGCCATATTTGCAACTTGTCCATGTGCTCACCGCAACTTCCGATTTGGTTTCTGGAATGTCGCAATGATGTGCGCTATTTACCAGGTCGTGTTAGTTGCTTGCAGCTCTGTCGCATAATGCTTTGAGAGAGCATTCGGCACTGGATGGTGATGTGGGGCGGCTTCCTTTGGTTGACGAGTTGTTCCGGACAACGGGCACAGAAATATCTAAATCATTGTGACTGACATTTCATTCTTAGGTGACTCCAAGAAGGGTGCCAACCTTTTCAAGACCCGATGTGCTCAGTGCCACACCCTGAAGGAAGGCGAGGGCAACAAGGTCGGCCCTGCGCTGCACGGTCTCTTCGGCCGAAAGACCGGTCAGGTTGAAGGTTTCTCCTACACAGACGCCAACAAGCAGAAGGGTATCACCTGGGACGAGAACACTCTGGTATGTAATTTCTAGGGACATATAATTTCTGAGCAGCTTCACTAACTTCCTCCAGTTCGACTACCTTGAGAACCCCAAGAAGTACATCCCCGGAACCAAGATGGCTTTCGGTGGTCTGAAGAAGGAGAAGGACCGGAACGACCTCATTACGTGAGTTGCGAATTACCCCTGGAAATTCACGAGTTATTATACTAACTTTTTACCCAGTTTCTTGAAGGAGGCTACGGCATAGACGAAGTTACGAGACAAGACGTGTACCAATACCACCATTACCATTGCATAGACAGGATCGGCCAGTTGTGTATTTATAGACTACTAGACCGCTTTAGCATCCCTCGTGGTGCGAACATATATCCATCTCCTCTTCTTTCAAAATTCATAGATGCCTGGTCGGAGTGTTAGGAGTTCAGGCTTTCTCGCGGGGAGGCTTGGATGGGATATAATCTGTCGCCAGTAATTGAACATAGTGCATATGCTCCGTTAGTTCCCCTCTGGTGTTGTCCTGTGTCTATGCCCCTGAATTGCCTCTTGATCCAGCTTCGTAAACATCCATAGAAAATGTTGCTCTTCATGACGTAGTTGTGACTGATTCTCCAAGTATTTTGTATGGGGTAAACAATGTCCATTGACCAATGAGAATGAGCTGAAATAATGCCTGATGGTTAGTCTTCTATAACGGGACTAATGACATGGTATTCGGTGGTAAAGGATACGCTAAAATTGGAATGGAAATTTCCATGTAATTCTCCCGTGGTGGATTAAGCTGAATGTTTGTTACGAAATGTTACGAGATGTTACGCATATCTAATTCACTCTACAACTGAAGTCAAAGATTTTGCAGTCCTCGTGCTCATGCTGTTGCAATATTATCTTTTATTGGTAAGACCTAAACTATTATCTACCTAGGTAGGCAAGCCCAATTGAAATCGGCTCATGTCGATTACTCAAAGGGTTAGGTGTAATATAATCCATGCTCAAATCCTAAGAGTCGCGGTGAAGGCCGATACCCGTAAGTACCCCAAGTCAGATGTTGTTATAGTTAACTTTCTGTATTCATCGCACTACCAATCTTTCAATGTATAGTATAGGCCACTGGAGATCAATCCCAACCGAACTCCTTAAGTTGGAGGAATTTACTTAAGTGGGCTTCAGATACACTCGGCTTTATCTTCTTCAGAGCAACCTCCCAGTCCTCGGGAGTGAGCACGTCCGGACCCCTAGTCTCGGCACGTTGTACAGCAGCCTGGCCGGCCGCTACATGCAAGTTGTCCAAATCAGCACCGCTGAAGCCGCTACACCGCGGGTCGCGAGCCACTGCTTCCAAGACGTCGTAGTCCGTGTAGGAAGGTAATAGTCGTCTCATACGGGTCTTCAAAATGTCTACTCGTCCTTCTTCACTAGGTAGGCCGACAAAGATGTTGGTACCTAAACGTCCAGGACGGAGGATAGCAGGGTCGATCATATCTGGTCGGTTTGTTGCACCAACAACATACACACCTACGCGACTGCTCATCCCGTCCAGCTCTGTTAGAAGTTGGTTGACAACCCTTGCACTTGCGTCGGATGCTTTCCCATCACGTCGGGGGACAAGAGCATCTAGCTCATCGAAGAATAGAAGACACGGAGCAGATGCACGTGCTCGGCTGAACACTTGCCGAACTGAACGTTCTGATTCTCCAACATACTTGTTGAGAAGTTCGGGACCCTTGACAGAGATGAAGTTTGCCTTTGATTCGTTTGCCACTGCTTTCGCTACCAGAGTCTTGCCACATCCGGGAGGTCCCCATAGGAGGACGCCAGAAGGAGCTTCGAGACCCTTGCTTTTAAATCGTTCAGGCTCCTGAATGGGTTTCACTATCGACAACATAAGCTGTGCTCGGACACCACGAAGAGCACCAATATGTGCCCAAGTCGTGTCAGGTATGGTTGAGAAGCCTTCTCTCTTTGCTGATGGTTGAACTTTCCCAATAGCATTTAGTAGATGATCCATTGTGAGGACGAACTTATCTGCCGGTATGGACTCGGCTTGTGCTTCCATTAGGGCAAGATGTAGTCGAAGTCCTGGTGAAGGTTCATCGGAGTCAACATCCATCTCTGCGGCACTTTTCTGCGCCAGCTCGGACATGGTCGCTCGAACCAATTCATTCTTGGCAACAGATACGACATCCTTCAAGTCAGCACCGACGAAACCAGGAGTTCTCCTAGCTAGTAGCTTGTAGTCGACGTCAGGAGAGACATCGCTTTTGCTGAGGATCTTGCGTAAGATAGCTTCGCGGGAAGCTTCATTTGGTATTCCAAGGCTTACTTCTCGGTCGAATCGTCCCGCTCTCCGGAGAGCTGGATCGATGCTGTCTACCCGATTTGTCGCAGCTATGGTTATAACGGGTTTGCCGATCTTCTGGATTGATAAATTGTCCATGCATGTAAGCATCTGGGCTACTATTCGCTTCTCCATGTCCTTGTGCGCATGCTCTCGCTTTCCCATGATGGCATCGATCTCATCGATGAAGATCAGGCACGGCGCAATCGTCTTAGCCTCTTCGTAGAGATCCCTAATCTTCTTTTCAGACTCACCGGACATACCGGCGACTAGTGCAGGGGCCGAGACTGATATGAACGCTACACCGAGTGAGGCAGCATAAGCATTTGCGAGCATGGTTTTTCCACAACCTGGTGGCCCATGCAGCAGAACGCCACGAGTAGCTTCTAGTCCATGCTCGGCGCAAGTTTCGTAAAACCGCATGGGGAATGTGACTGATTCAGCAAGAACTTGAATGGCATCGTCGATTCCACCAAGATCTTGCAAAGAGATATCCGTAGGTGGGCTACGATCTTCCTTAGGCTTCTCGGTTCTTCTTCTTTTCCGTTTGGACTCTCCATTGACTTCCCGTTCAACCATGCTTGCGTTGGCGGCGGCTTCAGCTTCGACCCCAGAGACGTTGCCGCTTGTAGTAGCTACATCAGGGGATTCTGTATCCTGATTCTTCGGAAGGTCCCAAACTTTGGTGATTTGTTTGTTCATGATAAAGTAATCCCGTTCCTATTTGTGTTAGTCAGCGCGTTCAATGGTGGCACTCGAATGATAAACTCTATAGATGAATACAGGGAATGATAAAAATAGGTTTACCTTAGTTTTCGGTGACTCTAAAGGGGTTTCATCTAAAGCCGCTTCTTCGTCTTGCTTGCGCTCTTCTTTCCGCTGGCGAAGAACTCGCTCAATCCCCTCTTCTAGATATCGTTTCTTAAGGCGCGCAAGGCTAGAATTGGAGCGTCTGATGGAGTCGTAAACACCAGACACTGTGAGGCTGCATGGCTTGCTGTCGGGTTTTCCTATGGTTCTTTGCTCATAATCGTCTTCAAGCTTCCTGATAACTTGATAGAGATCGCGCTCTAAACCGTGGGCGGTTCTGGAAGGCATTGTATAGGCTGGCTACCTGAGCCTGATACCAAATAGTAAAGATGTGTTGCGAATTGTGAGAGCTCTTTCACCGCGCATGAGACATAACTGGATAACAAGACCCCTTTAAAAACTCAATATGAAATATAGAAAGAAAGGTCAGGGTTGTGAGATGTGATAGTGAAAGATTTTGATGTTCTTGAAATTCAATGGTTAAAACTTTCAGCCTTCAAAAAAATAAAGTGGGTCGAGTTTTGGTGTTGAGCACATGCAACCTACTGTAAGGTATGTACTTAGGTACCTGCCTCCATGGATTGATGTCGAGAAGGCGCATCTACATCCATGTTGCATCTACCACTTGACTGAACTCAACTACATGTTTCTGGACATTGAATACATATGTAGGTACATGTGCTGTACCGAATAGCTGCTTTAGGCACAAAATAGGTGCGCGGGTAATATCGTGTGATGTATTTTGCTTAATACAAATGCTATCAATGAAACTTGCATGTAGAGTGACACAATGTGTTATGATCTCTAAATTTTATGTTTGATCCGCAAAGACCTCAATAATGGATAAACCTTAAAGTACATGTATGTAATCTGGGTTGAATAGAAACCCGTGCCGAGTCCTTTCTGATGTGCGTCATTGTAATGTACATGTATCCCACCTTCCTTACTGTCTGGTGCTTACAACATTGAAGGTATAATACACTAAGTCCGTGCAATCGATAAGCCTAATCCATGTCCCATGCCCACCTGCCAAACTCGCAACGCCATCGACAGTCCTCCCTCCGCCATACCGTACTACGTATGCCTAATACTAATGCTACATACGTATGCTTAACAAGTTCACGAGATCAATCATTTTACGAAACAGGCGGCCTTAAAGTGGGCATCCGCCTGGCAGCGAATTCTGTAAACTCCTTAATATAGCTAGACAATGCGCTCTTCGGATTCCACAGCAGACTCCAGGGTACGGCGAACATGGGCAACAATTCAAGCAGAGTGACCGCCCAGGACAAGTTAGCTTTCCCACCTTTCCTTTCCCCCTCTCAACCGACTACCCCCTTTAGACATTCTACAAATCTACTAACACCGGCCTTTTCCCCCATATAAACAGAGCGATCCTCGATCTCAAACTCCAGCGCGACAAGCTGCACCAGTACCAACGGCGCATCACGGTCCTCACCGACAAAGAAACGGCCATAGCGCGACAGATGCTCGCAGCAGGCGATAAGAAGCGCGCGCTGCTCGCCCTGCGGCGTAAGAAATACCAAGAATCGCTTCTGGAGAAGACGGACGCGCAGCTAGCGCAGCTGGAGCAGCTAACGCGGAACGTCGAGTTCGCCCTCATCCAGAAGGACGTCGTGTTCGGCCTGCAGCAGGGCACCAAGGTTCTGAAGGAGATACATGCCGAGATGGGCGGCATCGAGCACGTCGAGAAGCTGATGGGCGAGACGGCCGATGCCATTGCGTACCAGAGGGTAGGGACTTACTCGCTTGCTTGTTATACTTGCTATATACCTTATCATCTATCCTGCTATACTCGATGTTTCTCGCCTTATATACTGATATCTGTTTCACATATAGGAGATTAGCGAGATGTTAGGTGGTAGGATAACGAACCAGGACGAGGACGAAGTCGAAGAGGAATTAGCCGCTCTCGAGCTGGAAGTGAATGGCCCAGCGCCGCTACCGAACGTGCCGAACACCAAAATACCCAAGGCACAGGTAGTAGAGCAGCAAGCGGAAACGCCACAAGAACAAGAAGCAGAACCAGAGCCTGAGCCAGAGAGGAGGGCTATGCTTGCTGCATAATCCTAGCGCGCGAACGGCAACAGCACGAAGATGATAGGCGGATGGGTGGACATGCATAATCGGTGGTAGAACACAAACTTTTTTTTTTTTATTTCGGGCGTATAGGAGATCAGCCCTATGGAGTATGGGCTATTATCCCTCTTTGATATGCAACTTGGTCGTTTACTGTAGAGGATATATAGACAGCATCACGAAGACGGCCGACCACAATGGCGGCCTTAATTAATGAATAGATAATGTGATCTACTAGTTCCATCACACTCTTTCTCTCCCAGCAGCTTAAACTAGGGCTGTTATTTCATGTTTGGCATCTATGGTTACACATGTATATCACTTCTCAGACATCAAATCATTCTCACCATACCCCTCTGCTGTTTACTACTGTAAATTCAAGTGGGCATTCAACAGCGTTTGACATTTAGAAGACAGATTGTATCTTACCAAGAGGGGTAGGCAGAGTCTCCTAGGGCATGAATGCATTGCTCTTCATAATCATTAAATGTCAATATAAAGCTCGGTAAGTTTTTCCAATGTATAGTACATCGGGGAGTATTACGAATCATGTAATAGAAACTTCTAATCATCACTAGTCGATAGCACGATGCCAGTCAGAAGACTTAAGTATATGCAAATGTTGTACATTATTTATTAGGAGCCTCTATTTGTATCAAGCCCACGTTATTGGAATATATACCAGCTGAAAACAAAAAAAGTTGTTTTGGAGACGAGCAAAGTATACTGATCCAAGCCAGCCAAAGCAGTGAATGCAATCCCTGGAACTCCCTAGCCTTGATGGATGGCTAATCTATATCATCGATCATATGCTTCATGCCGTGATGCAAGTGCCAATAACGCCTAATAAGCTTATGCAGCGATGCGCGAAAATGAAAGCTCCGGAAAATGCTCAAAGGGTATCATAAATGTAGCCTTGTTCAAAAATGCCGGTGCCGTATGATTGTGTCCTTTTTGTTGATACCAACCCCCTTGCCATCTATTTCTCGTGCTCATTAAAAAATAGTATAAAAGAGTTGCTTCGCCTAATTAGTAACTTCGCAGTCGTGATCTAGCGATCTACATAGACCATGCGTTGCTCAGGAGCGTGGTATCGAAGTGGTGATTCATGGTTGTTAATGTAATGATTATGGGGTGGAGGTGCCACAAATGGAGGTTGACGGTCTTGTCGATACTCCATCGGCGGCAGCATAGTCTGGCCGGGTTCGTCCATTCTGTGATACCGGATATCCTGTCGATCCTGATGCGGGTTGGGAATGGGTGCGAAGTTTGAACGTTCTTGGAAATGCTGGTGAGTGTTTGCGTAATGTCTAGTTATATAATCAAATCAGCCCGTGTTAAAGGACAATCAAAGCTACTACGAGAAATCTGCAGTACGTATGAAATATGGCTTGTTTTCTCAAGCCCGATTAACTTACAGCTCAGGTTGATCTAATCCGGGGGGGACTACCCGCCTCTCTCGGAAGACATTAGAACGAGGTTCTACCGGGTCGAGAACCAGGTGTTGGTTACGTAATGGATCTCTGTAATGACTGGGTTCATGATTCGGGACAGGGTCGAGATGATGTCGTAATCTCGAGGCTGGCATTCTGTGGATGTCAGGCTCTTGATATGGACTTACGCCATGACTGGGAGGGTTGAGAGGAACACGGTAATCGAATGCGCTTCTCGGACGGCTAGGCTGTGGATCTATATATACAACCTGAGGGCCATCTTGCATCCGAGCATCTCTTCGAACAGGATGAGGGAATACTTCCTCTCGCCCAAAGGAAACAGGGTAATCTCCATCGAGGTGCCGTCGCACCTCAACTACTCGACGAGGTCGGCTAATTGTATCATAATCATCATCAATAACAATCGGGTTTGCCCTAGTCCTATGGGAAACATCGCCATTGTAGTGTGATATTCCCTCACTAGGAACCTGTCGCGGCTCGTGCCGGGGCAAAAACCCGCTTGTAGGCCTGAATGACAAGGCAGGCCTGTCTGCGAGATATTCGACTGGTATACGTCGCAGGCCCTCACCATGATCCTGGCGGTTGACTTGGATAAATGAAGGACCGCCATACCTATCAACATTCTCAGGATAGTCGGCACCACGGTGGCGCGCTGTTACCAACCCATTACCCTCACTGACGACCCTAGGGGACCAGGGACGTGAGACAGAACTCAAAGGTTCATGCATGGCCCGGGGAACTATACGGGGCGCTTCTATAAAGCGCTGAGGTTCACGGAATAAGGTATGAGAAGGTTCCAGTGGTCCCCGAGGAGCAATAGGAGACGCAGGTTCAATAGACTGTAATAACATGTCCTGTAATCCATGTCTTACTGGCGAGAGTGGAGCATGTGGATGGTAACTTGTTGGTACAGGCCCAACTTTGGGCCCGTGGTTTTCTGGATTATATACCACTTGAGGTGAAGCGTGCCCATTGGCTTCAGCATAACCGTGGGGAATTGTAGGCATCATCTCTCTTCGGGCGCCGCTATTTGTACGCGGTAAATCTGTTCGTAATTCATAATGACGTGGCATCTGTTCAAGATTAGGGGTTCCGCGCGCCGCCACAGTTGGCTCACGGCTAGAGTCAATAATATGAGCGGACCCTGGGCTTCTAGTCAAATCCATTGGAACGGTGCCAAAGGGAGCCACATTCGAGTCATCAGTATGACCTGCTTGACCTGCTTGACCCGCAGAGCCTGCGAGGGCTTCAGCGGCAGCGGCATATCTCCTAAATCGTTGAGTCTTTCGGGCACTTCTTTTCTCGGCTCTTGTAATTGCCTTCTGCTTAGACATCGTGGGGGTGCCTGGAATGGATGGACCGCGTCTGCGAGCCCGTGAAAGCAGCTGCTGATCAACGGATCCCATCTCCATTGGGCCTGCTGTGTACCTTGACGATGCTCTAGGCATAGTGCTAACACGTTGGGCAGGGGTGTGTTCTGCACTAGGAGTTTCTTCCTCGGATTCTTCCTCGGTATCAGAAATCTCGATGACTTCACGAAGGATTTCATCTAGCTGGTCACGACCTGTTTCTTCATCTCCTCGCCACTTGACGATGATGTCTAGACAGGGCTTTTCTACAGCTTTTCGAGCGTTAGCCCAGCCAGCTTCTTTCAAAAGTTCATCATAACGAGTGTGCGTATGTCTGATGTGAGCAATCGCTGCCAGCTGAACTCGCCGTGCTAGTGTCAGTTCTTTCACCATGCCAACTCTAGACTCGCCATGGAATTTACCATCCTGTGTTGCAAATGCAATGTTAATATTGATACCTGAACAATGAGACGAGTTGTAGAAAATTGACATACTTTCCGGAAAGCATGCTCAATGATTTGACGTCGGTCGGTATGCGGTATTCTCGGGAAGAGATCTCTTAGGACAGCGTCGGCTTGAGCATCGATTTCCGCCTGGGTTTGTGGTATTGGTTCTGGTCCACCTGGTTGATAAGTATAGGGTATGGGAACGGGTTTCTTGGAGGCTTTATTGGAGGCTTCAAGCTTTGAGCGAGCCTGGTCAACAATTATTTGCCGGAAGTGATACCCAACACGGTTCATGTGGTGTCCGAGGTCATCCGGGTCCTGGCGGTCCTGAAGTAATACAGTTAGTGATTGGTGAAGCACAAAGGGGAATTTTTACATACGGAAACAATGAAAATCATCGCGCCTTGTTCTCTGGACATCTCTTTACACATCTGCGATAATTCTGGATGTCCTACAGGAACAAATTCAAAACCTGGCGGCGGATGTCTGTCGGTAGTAATCTGTTGCTAATCAGCATTGCTCACCATCGCCACCCTTCTTTGCGACCTCTGGTTACCTGAAATTCGAGTTTCTTCTTCTTGTCGGTGTTCTCGACCAACTCGAATGTTGTCTTGTGTTTCATCTTTGGCGGTTCCTTCAATGGATTTAGATTTCGCCATGTGTCATCATGTAGCTGTTGTTGCGCTCTCTCCAATTTCGCGCGACGAGTTAGAGCCCGCACGCCACGGACAGGCGCCGGGGCTTTCTTCCTTTCTCTCGTCATCACAGCAATAATCCTAACCTTACCATATATAAAGGGAGGCCGTATGCGGGTGATACTAGTACAAAGTGAAAGAAAGAGATGATAGCTACAGTTGAAAGCTACTGCATGATATATCCAAACGCGTTCGCGTCTTGGTCTAGAAACCTGGATGCCGGACACACCGATCAAGGCAATATGGCAGTTTGCTGACTGCAGGAGATAAATGAAATGTGAACCTAGGTAGGGTAGTGGGTGTAGACGTGGGCGTCACAATAGTATACCTAGAAGATCAATCAAATCAAATGCCTGCTGCTAGACCGGATGACTTGGGAGAAAAAGAGAGGACACACTGGTTGGGCGAAGAAAATGCGCCCAAAATATGCTCTTTTGGAAGTTGTTGAAAAGTGCGAGATTGATTTGGCAAGTTTCGGATTCCAGTTGAGAAGTAGGTGAGGCGCCGGGTTGGACCCTCCTTCGACAGGCACGTTTGTACAACGGGGCCAAGGTCACATGCATGGACGTACGGAAATATTCGATTGGCACTTCTTGCCTTGGGTCGTAATAAGCCGGTTTAACTTTAGCTCAAGGTTTGCCAAGGTTTGCCCAACGTTACGGAACGGAATAGGCCATATTGCCATATTGTGGCACATTGTGGCTTAACTCGCAATTTTCATATAGGCGGCTTTTTTGAGACCCACTCTAGGTCACGGGCAATTGACCCGCTAAAGTTGCCGGTTGGATTTCTTGCAGACAAACCACTTTGAAGCCGAGCTCGAGAAAGCGACGACCTCTATCCCTTTGAAATCCGCATCAATTCTATCCACGCCGCCATGTTTTCCCGACAGGCAATCCGCTCAATCCGAGCTGCAGCTCCCCAGCGGACCCTCGCCAGGGCTCCCGTGCGCTCCTTCGCCGCCGCTGCTCCCGCTCAGGAAGTCAAGCCTCCCGTCGCCGTCTACGGTCTTGATGGCACCTATGCCACCGCTCTGGTACGCCAATTCTCTTTTGAAGCTTGATATATGGCCCCAAAATTGCTGGAGAAACCAATTGGAGGAACTAGGCTCGGGGGTGGTCACTGAGGAATATTGGAAGAAGTCGTTCTAACTGATGAGCTATTTAGTACACTGCGGCTGTGAAGTCCTCTTCCCTCGACCCTACCGCGAGGGCTCTAGGCGCCCTCAAGGACCTTTGTGCCAAGGATGCTAAGCTTACCTCGATCCTGAACACTCCAACTCTTTCCGATAGCGACAAGAGTGCCATCATTGCCGAGTTACAAAAGAACGTAGGCCCTGCCGGCACGAACGAAACTGTGAAGAACTTCCTGGCCACTCTCGCCGAGAACAACCGTCTAGGAATACTAGAGGGTGTCTGCGAAAAGTTTGGCCAGATCATGAGCGCATCCCGAGGAGAGGTTGAGTTAGTTGTTACCAGTGCTCAGGTAAATCTCTAGTCCGGACTCTACGTGGGGAATATATGATATGCTAACGTACAATATAGCAATTGGACAACAAGACTCTCTCCCGCCTCGAGACCGCCGCGGCCAAGTCTCCCTACGTTGGACAGGGCAAGAAGCTGAAGGTCACCAACCAGGTCAACCCGGACATTATTGGCGGACTCGTTGTGGAAATTGGAGACAGAACAATCGACCTTTCAGTCTCATCCAAGATTGCCAAGATGAACAAGCTCCTTACCGACACTCTGTAAAACTATTTTCTTTGTTTTGTGCGAGCATGGGAGCTGCGGTGGAGGGACGATTTGCGACTAGAAGGTTGGTTCTCTCCCTAGAGATACCATTGTGTATAGGCTCGTAAAATAGAGGAAGCATTCGTCATCCAATTCCAGCCCTCGTTCATAGAACAACTAATCGAAACACTTCATTGTATATGCGGTGTACTGAAGCAGTCTACGTTGTGATATTCTATCACATTAGCTTTTGAAACGAATTTCACAGGGAAACGAACTCCAGCTACGAGGGTAACGTACCCAAACAAAAGGGGGACCGTCTGGTCGAAATCAAAAGTCAAAATCATTACTTTTATATTAGGCCATCTCATCTTCTCAAGTAATGTGTCGTGTTCCATCTAAACATGCAGCTTGTATACCTATGTAAGTGTATATATGTTCTCTAGGCCTTGTCTTCATCTCCGTCTTCGTCTTTGTCTTGTCTTCTCCGAATCTACACCCATTTAAGACCAAGCTCCTAGTTCTAAGCATGTGTCTCATACTCATCCCCATCAACGAAACCCTCCAAATCATCGTGGGATTTAACCTTTTCCAACTGCTCCGATATATACTGATGCAGATGGGCATCCGCCTCCTTACGTTGGGCCTCGCGCTCAGGATCATCCGGCCCCACGCTGCGAACATCAAACTCCTCGCCGTTAACAGAGGCGTCGAAGTCGCTGCGCGCACTGATGGACCGAGCAGTAGACGAGCGTCGCATGTGTTTCTTTGAAGGTCTGACAGCGTTGCCGATATTAACGTGGCGGTGGAAGATGTCATCGAAATAGTGCGCCATGCCAACGGATGGCGTTCGTGGGGTTTGCGGAAGGCGGCAGCTGATACTAATAGGAGTTAGTATTTGAATCTGAAACGCAGTATATCTGTTGAATAAGCAGCTTACCCAGTATCATGGATCATACGGGCGATTAAGCCAGTCCAACCGCATTGATGCGTTGCTCCCAACCCACGGCCCGTATCGCCATCGAAGAACTCGTGGAACCACATGTGATCTTTCCAGTAAGGATCGAAGTCTAGGGTATCATTTCCGGCATTGATACTCCGACGTCCATCATCGCCACGGGCGAACAAATGTTGTAACCGGTGCTGAATCTCTTCGGAGACGTGCCCAAGGTGCATATACTCTCCGGATCCAGTAGGGCATTCCACCTGGAAGTTAGGTCCGTAGAAGAGATAAAACCGTTGCAAAGATTCTACCAGAAGGAAATTGACACAGAGCCAAATAGGTCCTCTCCAGTTGCTGTTTCCACCGAACAATCCGCTGTCCGAGTCCCCTGGCACGTACCCCACTGTAAACTTTTGACCGTTGACATCCATGGAGTACGGGTGATCCTTGTGGTATCTTGAAAGCGACCGAATTCCATGATCGCTGAAGAATTCATCTTCGTCAAGCATGCGCTTTAAAATCTTCTCTAGCCGGTCCTTACTAACCATTGAAAGGAGGATACGGTTTCCCTTACCCCTTTTCCGAATGCTCGCCATGTTTCTCTCGGCCAAATCACATCTGTTCTCCATAAACCAATCTACACGCTTCTTGAAAGATGGTAGTTTGTTGATGAGTTCCGGCTCTAAGGTCAACGTGGCGTAGAGCGGAATCAGTCCTACAAGTGAGCGGACAGGTAATTGTTGAATCCACGGTCCACCCCATGAGATGGCATCGTAGTAGAAACCGTCTTCATCATTCCAGAGGGACTTTTCGTCCTTGTCGCCAGACTTGAAGGTCATGGCATCGCTGATGAAGATGAAATGCTCGAAGAATTTAGAGGCGATATCCTCGTAAATCCGTCGATGTTTAGCTAACTCGAGGGCAATATTCAGCATGGATAGGCAATAAAATGCCATCCATCCCGTACTGTCAGCTTGCTCGAGGACACCTCCAGTTGGAAGAGGCTCGGAGCGATTAAAGAGACCAATATTGTCTAGACCGAGGAAACCTCCCTCGAAGACATTCTTGCCATCTTTATCCTTTCGGTTAACCCACCACGTGAAGTTCAATAGCAACTTCTGGAAGACTCTTTCTAGGAAATCCAAGTCTTGTCTCCCATACATCTTGCGTTCAATCTTGAACACGCGGAAAGTGGCCCAGGCATGAACGGGTGGATTCACATCACCAAAGTTCCATTCATACCTATCTTCTGGTCAGCATATTTCTCCATATATGTCTTAATAGTATTACATACGCAGGGAGCTGGCCATTCGGATGGCAGTACCATTCTCTGGTGAATAGATCAATTTGCTTCTTCGCGAAGTCTGGATCAATCATGGCAAGTGGGATGCAATGGAACGCGGAATCCCAGGCCGCAAAGAAAGGATATTCCCATGAGTCTGGCATGGATAGAACATCATCAATATACAAGTGTTTCCACTGAGCATTTCTGATGGACTTCCTCTCGGGTGGAGGCGGCGGTTGAGATGGATCACCATTCGCCCATTGATCCCAGATAAACTGGTAGTATTGCTTGCACCACATCATCCCCGAAAAGGCCTGGCGTTGAATGTTACGAAGATCTTCAGACATTGGTAGAGGGCTAATTCTATAGTAGAATTCATCTGCTTCCTCTCTTCTTTTTTCGATGATATCGTCGAAGACCTCTTCATCTAGATAGGTATCGTCTTTCCTCGAAAAACGGAAACGAACGACTGTCATATAAACTTAGCACTAGGTTCTTTGCTTGCAGTTGCGTCGATGACATACCAGCGCATTCGCCAGGAGCTACACCACCAGATTCATTAAATTGGAACCATGCCGCACATTTCGTACCCGTCTTGGCCGGGTTCACAGCTGCTTTCTTACCATCGACGATATAGTCGTGGAAAGCGTCTTTGACGTACGGGACCTTGTTCTCTCCATCATATAGGAGTTCGTAGTTAGTGTCATTGTCAGTAAAAATAAGCTCCGGCTCCACGTCTTCTCCGCTAACTCCGACGCCTGGGGAAGGTGACAGTAACACGTATCGGTCGCCAAGTATATGATGCTTTGACTTGGCCATGTTCTCAGTATACTCCGAGATGGAAGGTTTCTTGTCCGCTGGCTCCCTTCCCCAGGCCCAAGTGTTTCGAAACCAGACATGGGGGATGATGTGAAGAGGCGCTGGATCCGGGCCTCGATTCCATGCTGTGACACGGAAGAGGATCTCCTCGGGGTCATCTGCCTCCTTAGCGGTCTCGATTATAATATCCCAGTATCTATTTTCGTTAAATATACCGGTATCAATGATCTGATACTCTGGTTCTTCTTTCGATCTTTTGGCGTTCGTCTTCAGGAGATCTTCGTAAGGGAATGCTTTCTGCGGATATTTGTAGAGGTACTTCATGTAGGAATGCTATACCGTCGTGAGTAAAAACGCAAATAGAAGGGGCTGTATCGTTTCTTACTGTCTAGGGTCATTTGTCAGCAACATGTCCGATATGTATGGTGTATAAGCTTACTGGGGTATTATCAAGGTGAAAGTGAGCTTCCTTGATACTTTCGCCATGGTTACCCTGAGGGTTCGCAAGACCAAAGAGTCGTTCCTTGAGGAAGGGACTGGTAGTTGTCAGTCAAAAGTGTCTTTAATACAAGGAACTTAGCACAAACTCCTGCTCGTTCCAGAAAGCGAAAGCAATATTCTGCCGACCATGTGTATCTGACACTCCAGCGATGCCATCTTCACCCCAGCGAAAAGCTCGAGATCGGGCGTGGTCGTGCGTGAAATCTATACGCAGCTACGAATTAGCGCACATGGTACACATACGAAGCACGACAGGAACACTTACGGCTCCAAGCGTCGCCGTCTGGGCTGTAATCCTCTCTCACTACGCGTTACTGGTCAGTTGGGCCATTTGAGAGGAAGCTCTCTAGCTGTTCTTGCCTGTAGCCCATTGCCGCTCGGCCACATAAGGACCCCATTTCTTCCAGTACTTTTCGCGGTTGCTGTCTTGTCTGAGACGTTTCTCTTCCTCAGTGAGGTACTCGTAGTTGTCGACTACAACCATTTTGAAGGTCACTTAGCACAAGCTCATCAATAGGAAGCAAGATAAGGCACGACCACAAATTGGAGTATAGCAAAAGCGACTTGGGTTTTCGGCAGCACACGAGGCGAGGCACTTGCGCAAAGGTCAATGAAGAGAGGAAGCAAGAAAAAATGTTGAACTATAGATTAAATTCAGGTACACGAGCAAAGCTTGACCGCGACTATCTGATTCAGGTAAGCCGAAAGGATAACGGCTGTGTGGGATGAAGCAAGCTAGCCGGATTCTAGCTACGGCGATATATGAAGACGTTGTTGCGTCAGGCTAGAGCTAAGGCCGTTACGGGAGAAGAGAGCTAACAATGAGGGGAATAAAAAAAGCATGTGTGGGGAGCTATGACATCATTAGGTAGGTATACATGGGACAAGCCATGCAACTACTACCCTATCCATCCCGTGTTACCATATATCAATGCCCTAGTATCATAAGCCAACATCGCAAGACCCATTAGACCGGTCGAGACCATAGCCATGAAATCGACACCAAACAAAGTTCCCTTCAACCAAGGCTAATCCCATCAATATATCTTATCAACCCTTGTCGATTGGTTGGTCACATAATGGGAAAGCTGAAAATCGTCAAACTGATAGGTACCCAAACCATCCATCGACATATGCCAATTACATAGAACAAGGCTGCCCTCAAATCAATCACATTCGACGATAAGAGACAAAACCTAGGTCAATACTGTCTTTCCCAGGGTAAACTCTGGTGTCGATTTGATAATAAGCCTGGTCCTATAGCGTCTATCATCATATTAAATCCACCAACGAAAAAAATAGGAACGAACGCCATCATTATGATTTCGCAAACCAAGGGAATTTCTTCTTTCCAGGGTCCACCGAGCCACCACTAGGGGATTCTACCTGAACGCTGCGTTGGTAAATATCCTAGGATTTCAAGTTAGCATCAAAATACGCTCTTCAACTACGAGGGGAAAAAAATGTTATCTTACCTCCTCGTCCGTAGGCATCAAGCAGTCCAGGATAAGTTCCCTTGCTGTATCGTGTTTGGATAAGTTGGGATAGGGATTACCCTGACTCTTCATGATGGGCAACAGAATCTCTCCTAAAATCTCGAATTTCTTCCAGTTAATTCGGTCGCCTTGGGGTCCCACTAATGTCATGCTTCCCTCCTCGGCCGAGACGAGATCCTTACGGTGTAAAGGAATGAAAGGGATACGCGGCAATGGTGAGTTTTCCCAGGCTAGTCGGTAGGCGAAGTGACTTTTCTGGTGCCCCATTAGGAGCAATAGCCTCGCGAACCGTTTTTGTACATCAGTCGGTACAAGTGCTCGAGTCTGGGAAAGACGATAGATGGCTGTTCCGTTTATACCAGCAATTACAGCCGCAAGACCGTTATAGTTATTTAGCTGCCTCAATTTTATCGCGATATTCATGAATTTCTCCAACATCTGCGCCCGATGCTTGGCCTTATCTCGCATAAGAATCATATTCGAAACCCAAACTGCGATGTGGTTGAAATGGGCAATCATGCGGTTAACGTTCTTCATAGCTGGGCACTTCTCCTTCTGCTCGGCAGAGAGGCTGACATGCCTAACTAAGTCACGTATCCGAATCGAAGAGAACATGACCCAGTCGATACGCGTCATCTCGTCTGCAATGTCTTCATTTTGCGTGTCCATGAATATATGATATCGAAATTTAGTTAATGGCAATGTGTATGTAGGCACCATCGTTGCCGCCTCTCGTTCGTAGTCTTCGTACGAATGGAATTGGAATGAGTGTATTTTCCCAGCAGCTCCGGAATCCGTTTGAAGAGAGGAACTAGCCGAGGGACGTCGTTCGATCGGTTCGGAATCTACGCCTAAAGAGCTCATGCTTTCCGATAAGTCGGCATAGCGCTTTGTAGCCTCTTTTGCGCTGTTTGCGGTAGAATCGCTCTCCTCGATCGGTCCGTCCTCAGAACTGTCGGATTTCTCCCAGCCCGTATCGTCAGCCTCGAGTACAGCATACTCTAGAACCTTACGCATTTGGTATGCAGCTGCAGAGAATATTGGCTCGGTAGATAAGTGTCTTATGAAGTCCTCCAGCTTTCTTTTCGTTCCTGGCCGTGCAAAATCTCCCGGATAGGTCGCAACCCACTTAGCAATCACCTCGATAATTCGAAGTTGGGCGGCCGTCTTTGTAAGAAAATGCATAGACTTGTCTTCCTTTACACGGTCCAGCCGTGACAAGAGAGCCGAAAAGAGTTGCCCGGGCGTTGAAAATTTGCGGTATAGACATAAGAAGATATCCAAGAAATTATTGTCTGCTCTGGACATTTTCGGACCAACAAGCCGGTCAACTAACTCATCAAAAGTGACGCCAAGTCTCCTCGCCGGTCGCTCGAATACGGATTCATCGCTCCGTTGTAGTAAAGGTATATCATCGGAATATCTCATGGAGTCGGCGTCTGAGTCCTCAACATCAAGGAACGCGGCAGGATTTTGCGAACGATCTAGCCTGATTCCCGGGGTACGGAGCATGCTAGACACGGTTTGGCCCGATTCGTCTTCCGTACTGTCTGGAAACTGGCCGGTCACGTGGCTTCCCGTATAATCAACTCGAGGCGATCTCGAAGAGCGGTAATCTGTTGCCGCCTGAGTTGGGAAGCCTCGAAGTAATGACATATCCGAGCTAGCGCGGCTATGTCTGCTATGTTGGCTAAGCGGTCGAGGTGTTGTGGATTCTAGTTGAGCATCTAGGTGCGCAGCCGAAGCTGCTCTACGCCTTGGCCCCATCCCCTCCGTACCCTCCGGATCTACAGTCTATTGTCAGCGAGAATGATCGTGGAAGGAGTTGAACCCCGTTCGTATACTGGATGATTCCTCCTAGGCTTGATTCACTTATGGTATCTTGAACTAAAACTCACCTTGGCTTCTCATTACTAGCGCCTTAAGGAGCGTGGATAAGGCTATCCTTGCACTATCTGGTTTGTTGGCCGACGTCTTGAAGGTGGCTAAGCATGATTGACACGCTGCAGAAACCGCTTCTGTGTCAATGTGCCTCAGGTTCTCCGGGTTATCGCACTTCGTTGCAACGAGAACCGCCGGTAATGACGAATTCACGAGTGCGTCTGTCCAAGTTAGTCTTAGCTCATCCTACAAGATGCCTTTATAATATTCGAGGCCGATAGTAGCGTATGATTACTTACTCAAGGTTTGAGGTAGCTCTATGATGCTCTCTCTGTTCATCACATCGTATAAGAGTAAGACACCATTCACACTAGGTAGGATAGCGCCACCCATCTGTTTTGGCCATTTGATCTGGCGATCAGGATCTACGTCGAAATATTCGAGATCCAACTCAAACAAGGTAACGGCGTAAGGTACATTATCGATGTTGATACGTGCTGTCGTGGGATTGGGACCTGGGACACGCGGTAGGGACATCGCCTTCTGTATGAAGTGGGACTTGCCGACCCCATTGGCCCCTATAACACAGATGTTGATGCTCTCCATTATGTCAATGACTTGAGACTAATTCGGGACTATGTCCGCAAAAAATACGAGTCGCACGACCTTAATATCGAACAAGAAATAGGTAAGCACACTCAAGCAATAGGCTCATATGTACCTAATAGTTCATATGTTAGGGCCACTGAAGAGTGCTTCACCGGAGAGCTCTCATGACTATAGCAATATCTCGTCGTTTTAGATGATCGGTTTATTTCGTCTATGATATCTTTGAGAAACGAGGTTCGAAAAGGCGCTCGATAATAAGGGATCTGAAGTATAACCCTAAGGGATCGGAATCAAGGGATATATGTTCGGCGCGAACGGTGAGCGTTCGAGATAGGGGTTTATGATCGGAGATGTCGCTCTCGGCGAGGACAAAAGTATTAAGGTTATAGAGAAGCTAGGAACCGTCTTCTATGGATCGCTTATGCAACTAGGTCGGCTTGGATGGATTGTGTCGCCCTCGATTCATCCGTATCTATAAGGAGGTTTAACGTCCGTTCTAACGAAGATCGTGGCGACTTGTCGTGCAATGTAACACACCCGCTACGGTTTAAGCAACCCAATAGCCCGTGTGACAATATCGTGGATACTTGAGGGGAAAGTTGGACAAGCGACGAAGCGACGAAGCAACGTACGCGAGACGGCTTCGCTGATTTGATCGCGGTGGAAGGATATCGGTCAAGCGAAGAGCTGTGTAATGTTGCGTCACCTAAGTTAGAACGCTGATATTAATTGACGAGGCACGGCGCAACCATGGGGCCGAATCCATACGAATACGGCTGCGTCTCGTGTGTCGCTCGTGAAGTTGAAGCTTTAGGTGTAGAAGCTCGAGACGGGAAAAAAAAAATATCTGTTTGCTAAACCTCGGCCGGCCGCTGTTTTGATAGATTGATAAGATATAGGATAAGAAATATGTAGGATAAAAAAATAGTCAGACGCGAAAGAAAGTGTTTAGAGATGATGATTGATGCCAAGTGGAGGTTCTCACAACATAAAGACCAACAACACTTGGCTCGCTCGTCTTCAAATGCGACGTCGAGGGGTCGAGTTGAGAATTCAATTATCCGGTTGCGGGAGGGACCTAATTGATACCCCCTCAGCTGAAGCACTCACTACTGTACGGTACACATGCAGTAGAGAGGACCCTGTCATATATCCCCATGTTCTCCCCAGTGAACTTGGCGGGTTTCTGGTTGCACAAATGAAGGATGCTTGTAATTGTATATATGGATATATGAATACATGTTCGGTGTATCAGGCCACTATTGGGGGCTGCCAAGGGATCTTTAAGTGGTGGATTCTACTGATTTTTAGTACATGCGGCTTCTGAATTAAAGCCCTGATTGAGCGTACCTTGAAGTACCTGCATATCTAACAGGACTCCATGATTCCTTCCCCGGCTTGTGACAAGACCTAAGAACTTCAATGTTGCCTCTACCCCTGCATTTCGACCTGAACGATCGCAGTCTTAGTTGCTTAGGTTCAAAAAACCACGTGGATATTGGGCTGTCATCGCCTTATTAATTACTTAAGTACGTATTAAGATATAAAGAGGAAGGTTAGCAACGTCCCATAATGGCCGGGAAGCTAAGACTAGGTAGCCCACCTAGGCTTGCAATTCGCTCAAACCCCGATATTTATTTAAGCTTCATATCTTGTAACTGCACAACTGTCCCGTTGTGGAGTAGAAACTTACCAGTGCAAACGACCGGGCGGCTACTCGATACCAAGACACGACCGGTTTGCTTCTGAATCGTCTTGCCTACGGCTCGAGACCAATCATATAGCTTAAAGCTGTGCCAAAATATGTAGTCTTTCATCCATGGATCCTTTCAAGAAGGCTCCTCAAATGCACGTGGGTTGATTAACCAATGGACGTTGCCCTTAGTGTGTACCAACGATTCTGACTTGCTTCCACCCACGTCAACGCCAACGAACGCATCCCTTTTAGGGAGTTGTGAGATAATGTAGAGGGGGAGGCTCGGGACCACGATGATAAATCGCGCCATCCAGCGGCTGGGATCAACCCATTGAGAAGAGATGGTTTGGTGTTCCGTCTAGCTCTTGGCTTCTGATTTAGTATTTTATGGGATATAATGTTCAAGAGCCACACATGCATGCTCGACAGTAACACAAATGAGGGGAGGAATTGTATGACGTGCCTTCAGAAGGTATCAACAAAAAGTTCGTATCTAAGGCTACATACATCATATAGTTTCGAGTGATACTGCACCTAATATCTAGTTACTGGTGGCCCAACCAAGACGGTTGTAAATGTCTTCGATGAAAGTTACGGAAGCGGCCCAATCAGACCCCCCTCCTGGCTACATAGTTATAGATCGGCTACAGTCGTACGAAAGGTGACGAGGATGTGAACGAAACTTAGGTATAGATTGGACACGAAGTTCCATTTTTAATAAACTCAGACGATAGCTGCATTGAAAGTCATATTCAAATGCTCCAGCCAGGAGAGTATTCTCGTCTCCGGCAGTTACTTACCGCCTCATAACATTTATTGACTCCCCCGGCTGCTTCAGAAAAAGCTGTTCATTACGAACATAACTGTAACAAGTTCATAGCGACGTATCGTTGCCAAGGTAACACGGCATGTTGTTACAGAAGACGTTGCCGTACTGCATGCAAGATACCGAAGAGCCTGGTCTCCGTTTGCCGGGCTTATTCTTGAGATAAGAACAATTTCTTGCTCGCATTTCGAGTTTCCTCCATGATATGAAGCCGGCATTTGCGATTCGAATATTAGTAGTAAATGCCAAAGGTGACGTTTTCTTGATCTTTACCCTCACTTTAGACGAAGATAAAATACGAGGTGTAAGCCCCAAGCCATACGAGTTAATTGATTGGCTGCCTACCACCAAATCCGTTTTAATCGAGGTTCGTAATGACATCCCAAGTCATTCAACTTGAACAAGTTCGAGGCCCCGAGACGAGTTCTTCATTGGTTCAACTTAATAAAGAGACAAAGTCATTGTCGTTTACTATTAGGCCAGACGGCGTAGAGGCTCAGCCTTGTGGTAAGGGGCCATTATCCTCCACAGAAAGTCCCCTTCACGTTAATTTCCCATCGCTTCCCCCACCACAATGCTCAGCTATGGGAATTCTAGTTCCTATTTACTAACGAGATGCCACCGTTTCGGCCTAGAATCTCTTCACTAATGTAATAGTACGCTCTGGTGATTTCAGCTCGTCACCTCGCGAGTAATCTATGCTCATGAAGACCTTTCGCGCGTCCTTCCTCATCTATCCGCTAAGGAATACCTGTCCAGTAGAGGCTACATCTAAACGGTATGAGCTGAAGCCGGGGATCGCCAGGATAGGAAAGTATGAGCGAGACTAATATTTGGGATAGCCGCGATCTATGTATCTGAGACGGGCTCGGAATGATATTGGTCAGAGGACCTTATGATTAATATATATTACCGATACGAAGGCCTCATGAACTCCTAAAAAACTACAAGATTCAGTTTCGCTGGGATGTTTTTCTCTGGTAGAGATGCTGGTGACGTAGAACATATTCGTAAATCACAGCTGGTAGCACATCTAGATAGCCATCGTATTGCTGTTTAGTAATTCTCGAGTGAAACATTCAAGTATTATCCTCAAATAAATATGATTTCTCGTGATCGCCTGCACGGACTCGTTGAATAAAATTCAGTAGCCACATGGTGGATTTGGAGCCAAATCCTATTCTAGATATTGTTTATTATAATCAACGCTTGCTTGCCTAGACAAAGTTAAAGCTATAAGGCTGAACTACATATATACCTTATATATAATAGTGTCGAAGTTTGCTCATATAGTTTCGGATGCCGTAACCAAGGAATTAGTGAAGAGAACTAGAACTAGAACTAGATTGTGTTGAAACTCGATCCTTTTCTCAGGCACACATGTCAAATAGTCAGTCAGTTAATGCTAGGGCTCATAGGCTTACCCCTTTTCCTAAACCATAGTGAACAAGAATGATTTATACCCGAATAGATTCGGCCTGAACCGATACCTTTTGAAACAAATTCCCGGCCAAGAAGTTTTTATACTTGGGCAGTTAGGGTGCAGGTGTTTAGCTATTGCTTGACAGGCCGAGAAGTGCGGATAGCTGCAGTGGGCAAAGAACAAAGGCCACCTACGGTCTGATATCCGCTCCTGCATCTGATATCTGATGTGCGCACAGTCATACCGTTTGTTAATCACAACTTAGTCTGTAGCACAGATCTCCTAACTTGTCATATGGACATTTTAACCCCGCGACTTCCTTCTGTTCTCCAGAAACAACAGTGTGAGTGTGGCTCTTGCACACCAAACAGGTACATCTCGCACTTCGTTGTTGCCTTCACCCACGCAGCTCAGCAACGCTTTGGTCTCCCAGGAGAGTCGCGACTACCTCTACGCGTTTCGCGTTTCTGCCCAAGAAATAACGTATTTATTTCGACTCGAATTCGACACAATGGAGCATTCACCAAACCACACCAGCTCGTCCGACGACGAAGACGAAACAATGCCTCGTCAACACCAATCCAAAGGGCGCCAGCCCCGACGCATCGCTGAACTCGATCTGAGTGCAGTCATTAACAATGACCAGAAGGCTCAACTTCAACGACTTATCACCACCATCATCGATGAACAGCAGAAGCAATTGCGCGACAACTTCGACAACCTAACTCCTACCCAAGTCCAGCCTAGCCAAGGAATCAATCCTCCCAAGGCGATCTGCATGTCCATCCCTAACCCTCGCAGTGAGAAGTATCGGAATATGTTCAGTAACTCGGACTCGATCCAGACTGCTGCCTCTACCTCCACCGCGGCCCCTGACACCAAGAAGGAGAATGTCAAGCCCACCCAGGAGGCCGAAGCGGCCACGGTAGCACCGCTACCTGTATGGCGAGCCCCTAAGTCACCGGAGGATCTTCAGGAGATGTTCAAGAAGACGGATGTTGATGTATTGTTGTCGAGCGTCTCGGAGCTGAAGCGAGATGCTATCGCACACTTCTCTAAGTGGCGCGCGAATGTGCTGAAGCGTATCGGGGATATTACCATCAAGAATGGTGGAACTGCTGGCAATGTTGGTGGCCAGCAACCGTCTATCTCGGGCCCCTCAGGTAGTGCCACACTGCCGGCCCCCGCCAGAGGTGGTAAAGCAGGACTACCGAGTGGTAAGTACTTCCTCTGTGGCCTGTCCGGGAGTAAACAGCGAGTCTAGTGTTTTACTTACTACTGATGTCCCTTAACTTGCCCCATTATCTCCCACGTTTGGATCTTACTGATTTGATATCTCAGGAGCTAACGCCTGTGCCGAGAAATTCAACGCCACTCTTATCCGAGCCAACCCTCCTATCTTTACGCCTCTTAAAGACTGCCCCAAGGAGAAGCGCGCTCTGATCATGCATTCTGTGCTACTGATCTTACTTGGTCTGGACCAGTATTGCCTGTACTCGAGAATCTTACTCGTAAAGCTTGCTTCTTCGTTGAATGTCCCGATGTGGGTTCTATTGCAAGACGAACTCCGAGTCGCTCAAGCCCTTTCCAAGATCATCATGGGTATTCCTCCCGAAGAGATCGCCCAAAAGCGAGCTGAGGAATCCAAGTCTTCCCGACGTTGGAAACCAGGAATGGCCAACGCAGCACAGGGTGGAACCCCTACCGCACTTGCAGCTCCCCTTGTCGAAGCTGGAATCGGTACCGTATTCGGAGGTCTTGGAATGGGTCAGGCTGCAACGGCTGGACTACTAGGACCGTTGAACGACAGCACTGTCGTCGTTGGTACCTTGTTCGGTCTGTATGGCGCCCGGCAAGGCAGCAAAACGATCGAAGCGCACGGTAGAGAGATCCAGGACTTCGCCTTGATTCCTCTACACGGAACCAAGCACGTCAACAATGTCGAGCTTACGGACCCCAAGGATGTGCCCACCGAGGACCGCAGAATGCGAGTCACGGTCGCGATCACCGGCTTGCTTACCGAACATGACGACTTCCTTCAATCTTGGAAGGTCATAGGCCAGCAGAACGAATTGTATGTCATGCGATGGGAGTTGGATGCCTTGACCAAGGTCGGTGCGGCGCTTGAGACGGTTCTGAAGAGTGTAGCCTGGTACGAGGCGAAGAAGGAGATTGCT
This sequence comes from Hypoxylon sp. EC38, assembly GCA_002120335.1. Lineage (NCBI taxonomy): Eukaryota > Fungi > Ascomycota > Sordariomycetes > Xylariales > Hypoxylaceae > Hypoxylon > Hypoxylon sp. EC38. The sequence goes on from KZ111263.1 coordinate 372,026, forward strand.
TCGGAGAACGGTAAGACATCTTCTACCGACCTATTCGAGTATAAGCTAACATACATTCCAGTCTTTGACCGACTTCAACGCTCTTACTGGCCGGTTGATCTCGTTAAGATTAGCAAGGTTATCGAGAACAACTGGACTATTGGAATGGTTCGAGCAGAAAAGGCTGGTGGAGTCCTAGCTGACGTTATCATCAACCGGCTTATGGGAGAGCGACCTGTCACCCTGATAGGTTACAGTCTTGGAGCTCGTATCATCTATGCCTGCCTGATGGCTCTATCTGAGAAGCGAGCCTTTGGTCTAGTAGAGAACGTCATCATCATGGGCGCACCTTGCCCCTCCGAGGTTCGCGTTTGGGCCGCGATGAGAAGTGTCGTTGTTGGCAGACTGGTCAACGTCTATTCTAAGAACGACTATCTTCTGGGCTTCCTGTATCGCAGCAGCAGCTGGCAATACGGCATCGCCGGTCTACAGAAGGTCCAAGGCGTACCCAACATTGAGAACGTCGAGATTAGTGAGGTTATGAGCAACCATCTGCGATACCGTCACCTCGCAGGTGGCATCCTGAAGCAGGTCGGTTGGGAAGACATCGACTATGCCCAAGTTTCCAAGGAGCAGGAGCGGTTAGCGGCAGAGAACAAGGCGGAGAAGGATCTTCAAGAGGGCCGCGACCTGAAGAACCACGTATCGCCTGTAGAAAATACCCAGAAAAAGAAACAAGTGGAGGAGAAGAATGGCCGGAAGATGACGCAGAAGATGCGTGGTATGAAGCTGGATAGCAAGTAGGGACGACGTCCCGCGAAACGCCGCCCCCGACCTCGAGATTGGTGATTATGATGAGGCTTACTTGGCATTCCTAGTTGCAGCAGTTGGTATTGACTAAGGAGATGCTATCCCTAGGGTCGGTCCCATTGTTTAGGTAGCCAAGGGCGAGACGCGTTTGCAGGTTATGGAAGGGTGGCACTGTATAATGAAAAAAATTATAAGCAAAAGTTCCTGGTATAGGAAAGTCGACGGGGTGAGATGAACCCCGTCATGACTTAGGGTAGGTAGGACAGCATTCACGCATACTGGCAGGTTAGGCAGGTTCTACTTACGCAATGCTCAATGGATTAATGTTGCAATGCTTTATTAACTCTTCTTTGTCCCCCCTGCTTGACTTGTGCTTCTCCCCGCCGGACCAGTCGATCCGGTCCTAACAACGAAATATCGGCCTGCCGTTTCGCTGGCATTGCCGAGTACATCCCATCCTTCTACCTCCGGATCACCCCTAACTTCCCCCTCTTTCTGTCCCGAGACTCCTCCTATTCCTCCTCGCCGCCGCCGTGGCCGCCGTGCATGCCCTACTATGTCCTCGTTCGCAAGTGCTTCCTTCAGCTGCTCTAACCCAATAGTCTGCTCGCGCAGCCCCTGCGCCGTCTCGTCGCGGATAGCACGTAGAGGCTCCACGCCCGTAGTATCGACTTCGCGGATCGCGCGTACGAAGTGGAGTTGCGACTCGAGCGTCCGTAGCATCCGCGATTCCTCCTCGGCTGAACTCGGAGGCGGGAGAGCGGAGAGCCGCAGAAGGTGGTGGAGGGTTTTACGGGTTATCTTCGTGTCGTCGCTCGACTCGGTGGATGGAAGGAGAGAGCGTACGGACCAGCTCGGTTTCGAGAGGATTTCTGCTATGGGCTTGATGTCTGAGGCTGAGTTTTTGGGAGTGGTGCTGGATATTGAACGGGTTTGATGCGCTCGAAGGGCTTGGAACGATTGCCGGAGTGCCGTGCGGCAGTGGGAGCATATAGTTGAATTCATTGTTGCTTGACTATGTATGTATAGATATTATAGATTGGAAATCGCATGCAGCTGGGGACTATTCAAGACATGAAATCTGCTCAGTTCATTAATTAAAGCGTGTATTCTATTAAGAAGGAAGACCCCTGCTGGAGATGATGTTCTTGAGGCTGAACAAGCTAACTCGGCAAGTTGTATTCGAGACGAACACTAGTCAAGTAGAATACCAATGATTAATATGGAATCTATATCAGAATTCAGAATTACAGGCAAGTTTGACCAGAATTGACTTAAATCTACTCCCAATGAAAGAGACGCACACATTGAAGGAGTTGTGGCTTGTTCCATCTGATTTATAGAGTAAAGAGGTACTTGACATGGTACATTGAGACACGTTGCAGGGGTGCCTCAGACATGAGACGCCCCGATGTCATAGCTCGAGACTTACCTAACGTCAGGTAGCTGCGTCGCAACATCAGACTATACTTACCCTAACATTCTAGGTATTCCTTTGTCAACCACATTAGTGTGAACAGCCAAAGTATTTAATCCACGACTATTACACTTCTTCTTTCTAATATACTAATTCAACCACACCACATCACCATGGCTGGAGATCCTCGCGCGTTACTGCAGAAGGTCGGTCAATCTGCCCCGCCATCCTCCCCCACGTCTACTTACACATCCTCTGACATGGATGGCAAATACAGGCAGACAAGGCGCTCGCCAGCGCATCGGGCGGTTTCAGCTTCTTCGGTGGCCGAGAAGAAAAATACCAGAATGCGGCCGACCTGTATATCGAAGCGGCGAATTCCTTTAGGATCCAGAAGATGAATCGGGAGGCTGGCCAGGCTTTCGAGAAGGCGGCTGCGGTGCAATCTAAGCAACTAAACGAGCCGGACGATGCCGCGAACACCTTGGTCGATGCCTTCAAGGTGTACCGGAAAGAGAATCCCGAAGATGCCGTGCGATGTCTGGATGTTGCTATTAGCCAGTACTGCAAGAAGGGAAACTTCAGGCGGGCAGCGCAGCACAAGGAGAGCATGGGCGAAATCTTTGAGAATGAGATAGGCGATACAAAGCGCGCGTTGGAGTGTTACGAGGTTGCTGCCGGATGGTATGAAGGAGACAATGCTGCGGCGTAAGGAATCCCAACCGTACTAAAAACGTCCCGATGTTCAGAAGTTAATATGCATATGTAGCCTAGCGAACAAGCTCTGGCTTAAGGTAGCAGACATTGCAGCAATCGAGGGCGATTATTATAAGGCGATCGAGCAATACGAGAAGGTCGCAGGCGCCTCCATCAACAACAACTTGATGCGCTATTCGGTCAAGGATTACTTCCTCAAGGCAGGCATCTGCCACTTAGCGACGGGCGATATGGTCGCCGCAAATCGCGCGCTTGAGAAGTATCGAGACCTCGACCCAACATTCCCTAGCACCCGAGAATACCAGCTGTTAACAGACTTGGTAGCCGCCATCGAGGCAGGCAACCAGGACCAATTTACAGACAAGCTGTTCCAATACGACCAGATGAGCAAACTTGACAAGTGGAAGACTACGATTCTTGTACGGGTTAAGAACAACATCGAGGAGGCCGGTGAGGACTTCTCTTGAGGGAAACCCGAGCGTTGAGGATAGGGAGAGGGAGGCTTCATGAACACCTATGTGTAGCCAAACTTGATATTTGGCTGGATGGATTGAGTCAGATACAACATAACCTTGCAAATCGCAAGATGGAGTTATCCTTGCGGTGTTTTGGTTTAGGTTTAGAAATATTTGTCTGTAGCAGACCGACTGCTATCGTCAAGAGACTGAAGGTTACGGACCTCATGACTTGCATTAGATAGCATTAAGGTCATCTTCCATATTATCTGTCACTGTATAGTCTCATTAGTAAGAACGGCGTTACTTATTCTAATTATAGGTTATTTGAAGCTGGGATATAATGTATGGCGTCCGTACTTAATCCTATTGTCAACCTAACTGAACCCATAAGAGTAGGCCTGTTGTAGGTACCTACGCTGCTACGTACCCATCTTATCGTAAGGTTAACCTGCCAAGCCACACCAATGGTGGGGTTGGACCTTCAACGATTAGCGATAACACTGATAAGAATCCGATAACCAAAAATTTCCAAAATTCATCGGCAGTACACTCCAAAACTTTCCTCAATTCAAGCAATTGCGAATTGCGATATTCAATATGGCGACTCTGGAGGAGAAGCTGGATAAGATACGGTCGCCGAATCTCCAAAGTCAGCAGCAGGTTAGTGGGCGCCATACCTTTGAATACTAGTCCTGGATCGCTGACCTTGAATTTCCTTGCCTAGACTGGAGTGATCCTAAAAGCAGTTGAGGAAACGCTTAAGGAACAGAATACTCAACCAACGCCAACGGGATACTTCGCTGCATTATTGGCCTTGCTGAACCAATCCCTCGAGACTGGGAAGATTAATAAAGAATTAACGCCTTCGGTTGTATATCTTCTCGATGTGGTTACACCATTTGCGCCGCAACCTCTCCTCCGATCCAAGTTCACCCAGATCCTCACGCTTCTAGCTCCCGTCCTACTCTTAGACGACGCAGAAGCACCGTTACTTAAGCCTTCCATTGGGTGCCTTGAATCGCTACTTCTTGCGCAAGATTCGGCGGCATGGAAACTCCCGACGAACGAGATAAGTCCACGAAGGGCTGTTGCGGGTCTTCTAAACCTCGCTATAGATCATAGACCGAAAGTACGGAAGCGTGCTCAAGATGCACTCAAGAAAGTGCTCAAGAACCCTCCACCTAGTCCCTCCGTGGACCACCCGGCAGCAGACCTGTGTGCCGAAACCGCAATGAGAAGCTTGTCCGAAATAGCGAATAAGGCTGCCCTATCGAGGAAGCAGAAGAAATCGTCGGCAGAACACGACCCTGCTCTTATACATGCCTTGCAACTTGTGAAGACAATAGCATTGGCCACTGGGGGCTGGCCAAGCGCGAATATCGAGTCTTTATGTGAGCTTTTGCTGAGCATAGCTAAGAGTGGAAATGAGCATATGACGATGGCCGTTTTTGACATCTTCGAGATGATATTTGAGGGCATGGCGGATGAGGTTGCGTCTACCAAACTGCCTCGCCTCCTCGAGATTATTTCTGAACTACGCCCATCGTCCAATGATACGCAATTGCTTCCCCCTTGGATTGCCATATTATCACGAGGCTACGATGTCTCCGCGCAAATGGAACCCGAAGAGACGTTTCAAAAGCTCCCAGACCTGTTTTCCATGATTTCCGAGTTTATGGAGTCCTCTTCGCATAACATAAGAATCTCCGCATCAGAGTGCTTAATGTCATTTATGGCGAACTGTATACCTGATCAGGTTATCATCGAACCTTCAATCTACGATGAGAAGGTCCTTGAGAAGATAGGCAAGATTGCCGAGAACCTTCTTAGCGTCAAATACCAAGCAGCCTGGATGGAAACATTCCATGTTCTCGGTGCGATCTTTGACGCGCTTAGGTGGCGTGCTAACCCGATGATGCTGAATGTCGTTCGGACAGTGGGTGAACTTCGTGGGAACGATTCTTTCATGGGCAAAAAGGAAGCAGACGAGGTTCTTGGCAAAGCAATCCGAGCAATGGGCCCCGAAGCCGTCCTCAGCGTCCTCCCTCTAAACCTCGTCAAGCCAGTCAAAGGCCAACCTGGTAGAGCGTGGATGCTACCAATCCTCAGAGACTACACCACAAACACGAACCTTCAACATTTCAAGACCGAATTTATTCCCCTAAGCGAGGCCATGTTCCAAAAGGTGCTCGACAATGGAGATGCTGCAAAGACGATGGAGATTAAGATATACGAAACTCTGGTCCACCAAACCTGGTCCATCTTGCCGGGCTACTGCGATCTACCCTTAGATTTAACGGTAGCTTTTGACCAAGCGTTTGCTGAAATGCTCGCCAATCTCTTGTATAGACAAGTCGATCTCAGACTCGATGTTTGCCGAGCCCTTAAAGCGCTTGTTGAGTCGAATCAAGCCGTGGCTTCACTCGAAGACGAAGACAATTTAATTCTTAGAAGTCGAGTTTCAAAGAAGGATGCTCAGAAAAACCTAGCCTTCCTTGGAGGGTTTGCAGGTAACCTCTTAGCAGTCCTCTTTAACGTCTACAGCCAGACACTTCCTCAGTCCAGAGGTCCTATACTTCAGACCATTAATGCTTATTTAAGTATTACCCCCGAGAAGGAACTCGTCGAGACATTTGATCGTGTCAGTACGATGTTAGCCTCGTCGCTAAATGAAGCCAACGAAAAGGATAAAAAGGAAAAGAACCAAAAATCAAAGAATCCAATGCCTTCTACAAGCCAGACGCTGATGGACTTGGTAATTACCATGTCCGTTTATCTTCCTCGTCAGAGCTTTGGAACCCTCTTCAACATCGCTGCGCTCATCATTGTCAAAGATGACGACCCTCAGCTCCAGAAGAAAGCGTACAAATTGATTCCGCGACTTGCCGACTCGGACTCTGGCAAAGTGGCGCTTCAGGAACGAAACGCGGAACTCCAGAATTTGATCCTGTCGAGTGCGGAAAAAGTTTCAGTCCCTGCTCGAAGAGAACGTCTAGCGGCCATCGCCGCGTTGGTACCATTCATCCCCGACAGTGCTCTTCACTTTATTCCCTCAGTCCTATCCGAGGTAGTAATTTGCTGCAAAGAGCATAACGAGAGGGCTAGAACTTCAGCCTTTGAATTACTTGTTCTTATGGGTCAAAAGTTAGCGGATGCGAAGGGCAAGCCAATCGACAACAGCAAAGTTCCTCATATGCCCAAAGACGCATCGCCCGTGTCTGCGAGCATCGAGGAGTACATCACTATGGTTAGTGCCGGACTTGCAGGGAGCACACCTCACATGATATCGGCCTCTATTACCGCCCTTACTCGTATTCTCTATGAGTTCCGAGAGACCATTAACCAAGAAGTGCTGAGCGACCTTGTACAAACCATGGATCTTTTCCTAACATCTAACAATCGGGAAATTGTTAAGAGTGTTCTGGGATTCGTAAAAGTGTGTGTCATTAGTTTACCGACTGAGCTCATGCTTCCACGACTACCAACAATGATTCCGAACTTAATGGTCTGGGCGCATGAGCACAAGGGTCATTTTAGAGCCAAGGTCAAGCACATCCTAGAACGAATGGTTCGTCGCTTCGGCTTTGACGCCGTTAACCGGAACTGCCCCGAAGCAGACCGAAAGTTGTTGACCAACATCCGCAAGACCAAGGAGCGTAGTAAGAGAAGAAAGGAAGCCTCTAAGGAAGAAGGCGATGAGGACGGCAACCAGCAGAATGGCAAACGACGAGGCCGATTCGAGAGCGAGTACGATGAGGCGCTGTATAGCAGCGAAGAATCGGATGCCTCGGATGATTCGGACGCCGAAGTACTTGGAAGATCGCGGAAGGCGCAGAAAGGCGGTTCTACCTATATCATGGAAGACGAGGACGAGCCTCTCGATCTCCTGGACCGAAAAGCGCTCGCCAGTATCTCTTCTACGAAGCCTGGCAAGCTACGCAAGGCAGGCAAGACCAAGGCCAAGACCGATCTTGACGGTAAACTGATATTAGGCGAAGAAGATGGAGATGACGATGCCATGGTTATCGACACGCCGGGCGGAAACGGAGAGGAGACAGGCGTTGGAGCTTACGTCGCGGCACTCAAGAGCAAGGATGTCGGACGCAGAGGCCGGGGCGGACGACTCAAGTTCTCTAATAGGCGAGGGAAGGACAACGATGACGATGAGGAGATGGATGTTGATGAGAAGGATGTTTCCACCATCAAGTCGCAGATTAACAGGGGTGGCAGAGGCGGCGCTAGCCCCCGAGGATTCCGTTCTGGGCGTGGCAGCGGTGGTGCTCGTGGGAGAAGCGGCAAGGGAGGTATTTCTGCTGGAAGACGGGGGCTGGGAGAGGGGAAACGACATGGCCCAGCCTTCGCAGGCAAAGTTGGGAAGCCAAAGTCTCCCGGTAGAAGATGAGCGGGGAGATCCTCTTCGGATTGGGGGTGCTAAACCGACTATGATACCCGCTTTGCAGTATATCCTTGCTGCTCTATATGGCTGTGAATAGGTATTTCATGTTTACTTGTCTACTTCATGATTTGAAGCGTAGATACGGATTATGAACCATTTCTTTTGAAGCAAAGTGTGATGAAATGTCTGGTGTATTAAGAATGTGAAGTCAAACCAATTCGTAACCCTAGAACTCGACGATGGAGGGAATATGTACGAGAAACGACTGTAGTAAAGTGATAAAAGTTCCAATGACACCCTGTTCACACTCCCAAACGCCATTCAACTTGATCTTGATCTTTCACAACACTGCACAACGGGGGAATTTACAGTTGCCACATCCCATCTGCTCTACAGCGATCCGGCTAATCTATCAGACCAACCCTGACCCTCGCCCTCGTCCCTTTCTTCAGTTCGCTTGTTTTGTCTGTTTGTTCTTCCGCTTCACCTGAACTTGCTATAGATCACGGCGAAGATCAGAATCACCAGCACGGTGATAATAGCAATGGTAATCACCCGATTCGTAGCCATCCTGCCATCCGTTAACTTTCCAACGTTCTCAACACACACATACACACACCGCGACTTATACATCGACGGGGGCGCAAGGGGGTTCAAGGGGAGTCATTACCTACGAGCCATACCCCTCAGCGTCTTGACGCTGCGATCCACGTACCCCTCGCTCTCATACAGCACCTGGCCCGTATGCGCGATCCTCTCCCTCTGCGCATGCAGGTCCGCTAGCGTGCCCGCGCCAATCGCCTCCGTCTCATTCGCTAGCGCCTGCGACGACCGCAATCGCTGCGAGCTGCGCTCCAGCCGGTCCGTGCCTGAGAGCAGCTGCTGTCGCTGCTCTAGCTGCAGGTCCGTGGGCGTCGGGTTGTCCGTGTATCGCGACCCGAAGAGCGCGGCGCGGTCAGAGGCTAGGGAGCGCAGTTTGCGCTTGTAGCTGTCGACGTCGGTTTCGAAGTTCCGGAAGCGCTGGTTGATCTTGGGGCGCGAGGCTGAGGGGATGTTTTGCTTTTCTAAACGCATTTGGCCGAGCTGTTTTTTTGGTTAGCTGGGATGGATGATTGATTATGGGCGAGGAATAGGGGGAGGGAGGAGAGGAGGAGAATGAAGAAGAAGAAGAGGGATAGGAGATGAATACCAGTTCGTCTGCTTCCTCGAGAGCTCGCTCGGCTGCGCTGATGGCGGCCTTGCGCGGCTCGCCGCTCAGCTCGGGGATCTGGTCTAGCTTCTGGGTTAGATCGGCTTGGACAAGCTTGAACTCAGCCTCGTAGCTGCTGAAGAGCTCAGAGCCGGCGTCGGTATCGAGGGGATTTGCCATGATGATTGTTGGTATCGCTTTAACGTCTAGGCCTAGTTTCTTTGGCTGGTTGGTCCCCTTCTCGGAACTCTCACAGAGAGCAGGAGAATCTAATTAAACGAAGAATGCGTCGACGTCGTTATATCAGAGTAAGTTTACGCCTGCTTACTAGACTCGGGTGGGTTCTTAGGTGATGTGGTTGGCTGACTACCTCAGAGATATTGGATCGAATCGAACTGAAGTTGCAAGGAGATCAAGTGTGTTGCGTAACAGGCACGGGTGCTCGGACAGTTTCCTGGATCCGTCAATTTGGTCCAGGTCCAGATTCAAAGTGGGTCTCTCCCGTTTTATACACTTACGGTATTACTGACTGTACTATCTGATTAGGTTGGCCAGCCACCTATACCAGCCACATCAAGTGGAGCAAACGCATCTCCAACGAAAAATTATTTCAACGAATTTGAGCTGCTTCCCTTCTTCCTTTTTTCCTCTTTTTCTCTCCATGAAAGTTGAATCCCCCGGAAGCAGATAATTAGGCTCTGCGTTCTATTCTTCACGGACGTAGAGTTGTATTAGCCGGGCAGACCAAAATTGGAGCTTCTAAGAATTGGATGTTAGGCGGATGGTCTTCGGACTGCCCGCCTCTGAATATTCGATCCCGTTGAGCCTCGACATTCCTTGACGAGTATTACTACGTTTGCCTTTCTTTCTTCGAGTTGCGCTTATTATATTATATACGGTGGTCTCGAATTGGGAAGTCCGTATACCTTGTGAATATACTCTGTTCTATGATAATATGACTACTCCTAGCCGAGGACTGCTTGTTTCAACTGCACGATAATGGGGTGTACTATTTGTCTATCAATCACTAATACTAGGTAACAAGCCTGCGAGATCCTCGATTGCTATATAATCAGAATCAGGCACGGACATCATGATATAATATTTTAGGCATCTTCCAAGCCTCATGGAACATGTCATGAATATTCGTGGCTGTAATATTATAATACGGGAGTAGTGGATCCTTGTCAATCGATGTCGTAACCAGTTTCAACGCGTGACCTGTGCCATCTAAAGGTAATGAATTGAAACATCAGCTCAAACATTGTCGTTGTAATACCTCATCTCAACGGCGTCCTACATTAAAGATTCAATATAGCTAGGTACATACCTAATTTGCTTATTCAGCCAGCCAACGTCGCGCTCATAAACATGTAAGTACAACGAAATAACCCTACAATTGCCCGAATTGTAGGTACATATCAAAATGCTAGGCGGCACGGGCGGCTTCCTTCTCTACATGTACACCTACATACCTTCTACTAAGCACCCTAAACGGTTACCTCATCAAGACTTCCATTCCAATCACTCAAAATAGGCATTCACAGCCACACATTTGCCGATCTACCTTGACTATTGAGCATAGGTAAATGTCGTGTGACCGTTTACGTCGCCAACTTACATAGCTAGCTCGCCGCCATCAACTCCGGATCTATCGCTTCCCCGCCAGTCATGTTTAAATGTTAATGTCATCTACCGCATCCTTTCAATTTTACCGGCTTCTTTTTTCTTACTAGCTATAAGAACTCTGGTGCCTAGATTTCCACATCCTTCCAATCTTCGCCTGCCTTTGTCGTATAAAAATCGATGACATCGTTCACTAATTGGGTCCCCAGGAAGAAGGTAGCTATTGTTGGCAGTGGCTCAGCTGGAATTGGAGCTCTCTGGGCCTTGAATCGAACTCACCATGATGTGTATCTCTACGAGGCGGATGACCGCCTGGGTGGTCATACTAATACGGTAGAATGGAAGAAGGGCAAATTCACCACTCTGGTGGATACCGGGTTTATCGTCCTCAACACGGCAACATATCGTTCGTCAGCCACGAATCCACGAGCAAGCGATTTTGCTAATCTCTTCTAGCAAACTTCATCAACTTCCTCAGAAGTGTGAGGGTGAATACTGTGCCCACTCAAATGACCTTTGGCGTCTCTAGGGACCGCGGGAGGTTCGAATGGGCAGGGACGAATCTAGATTCCATATTCTGTCAAAGACGGAATCTCTTCTCCTTGAGGATGTGGAGGTTAATCTTCGATATCATCCGCTTCAATCAATTTGCTCTAGATTTGCTAAAAGAGGATGACGGTTACTCCTATTCTAGTTCAAATGGAGCTAGATCTATGGAGACTATTGGCCAATATTTGGATAGGGAAGGCTACTCTGAGACATTCCGCAATGACTATCTGATACCCATGACTGCCGCTGTATGGAGTACGAGTCCCGATAAATGCACGTTGGAGTTTCCGGCCGTCACGCTAGTCCGATTCATGTAAGTCCGGTTACTCAAGCCGATTGAAATGAAAGTGAGGTTGCTGATTTTCATCAAGGTGGAATCATCACCTCTTAAGCACTATTGCTACGCGACCAGATTGGCTTACTTTGGAGGGCGGTGCGAAATCGTACATTGACGCGGTAATGACTGGGTTTCCACCGAACCACTTATTTCTCAAAACCGCAGTAAAACATGTCACCAACGACCCAGATGGTCGTGTTCGACTGCACCTAGAAAATGGGAAGACGGAGGTGTTCGACCATGTCATATTAGCTACTCACGGAGATCAAGCATACCAGATCATCAAGCCATCAGCTACTGCAGAGGAGAAGGCTATCCTGTCTTCGTTCAAGACTTCGGAGAATACCTGCGTTCTCCATTCGGATCTGTCGCACCTCCCAAGGCGTCAAAACGCTTGGACAGCTTGGAATTATCTCACGGTGTCATCGCCTTGGACAGGCAGAGACGTTGATCGGGTATCGTTGACTTATAACATGAACATCCTTCAGCATATTCCAAGGGAGGCATTCGGCGATGTCCTAGTTACCCTTAATCCTATTCAGGAACCGAAACCGGAGACCGTGCAAGGCCGATACTCATATTCACATCCTCTCTATAACCCTGCCGCGATCAAAGCACAACAAGCTTTGCCGAGGATACAAAATACAAGAGGTATTAGTTACGCAGGTGCCTGGACGAAATACGGGTTCCACGAAGATGGTTTCAGCAGCGGATTATATGCAGCCCAGGCTCATCTTGGGGCCAAGTTACCTTTTGAGTTCGTGGACTCGACGTACAGCCGCGGGAAGCAACCAAAGTTAGGACTCACAAACTTATTCGCTAGACTCATCATTTTGATTATTCAAATATTCGTAATAGACTTGATGGAAAGGATATTCCGTAGGAGACACAGGAGGGTCCCACCGCAGGTAAACGGCTTGGGTATGAGAAGGGTGAATGGGAAGCATTGATAGCCTAGACCTTGGGTAAGATCCAAGCCATAAACTATCAGTGGCGTTGTAAAGCTATATAACCAAGTGTATTTTAATGTACCAATAAGAACTTCGTTATTACCAAATATATTAAGGTTCGAAGCATCTATGAATTTCATAGGATTCAAAAAGTGCATAATGGATGGTCCACGGGTACTTGAGTTACCTAAAATAAGATAGAGTTACAGTGGGCTAATCACTAACAGATCCCTGTAAGCTTCCCGGTCCCACCTAAAATTCCAGGGACCTCGAGCTTTTCGATATGACCCCACAAATGGCATGATGACTTCTAACAGATTTCCCGAGCATTGAACCTCGATATACCAGAATGAATAGCTTTTATCAGACCTCATGGAGGTCCTTACGAGCGAGTACATCCTCATGGGCATGCGCATCGTGTCGTCGAGCCCTCGCCCGAGCGAAACCATCCCCGCCGCGCAGGTCTATAATGAATAGCGCCACCAAGAAACAGCAGCAAGCTACCGGCGCAGCGGGTGCCCCCTCGATGGAGCGCATGGCAGAATACTACAGATATAAGAATCGGACAACAATGTATATATCCTCCCAAGCACCCTAGTCGCTTTTGCGAGATTCTAGCTCAATGGTTGTCATAGGTACTACACGCTTAGCATCATCCTCGGCACAGTCGCTTTCTCGTACGGATCGGTGCCTATGTACAAGATGGTATTTCTACCCTCTCCCTCACCAGTCCTTAGATGCGTACCCGACGGCGCACACGATACATACCTCACGAACGGAGCTAACAACTAGCCTTGGAAATAAACAGATCTGCCAAACCACAGGCTGGGGCGGCCAACCCGTTCGAGCGCCCGGCCACGGGCCCTCATCAAGCGACCCCGATTACGACCCAGCATCGCGACTAACGCCCGTAACAGACGCGCGGCGCATCCGCGTCACCTTCAACGCCTCGGTATCGGATATCCTACCGTGGAAGTTCGTGCCGCAGCAGCGGGAAGTGCGGGTGCTCCCCGGCGAGACGGCCCTCGCCTTCTACACGGCGACCAACAAGAGCGACAGCGACATCATCGGCGTGGCGACCTACAGCGTCACGCCCGCCCAGGTCGCCCCCTACTTCAGCAAGATTCAGTGCTTTTGTTTCGAGGAGCAGAGGCTGAACGCTGGCGAGACCGTCGATATGCCGGTTTTCTTCTACTTGGATCCGGATTTACTGAATGATTTGAATATGAGGGGTATCAATGAGGTTACGTTGAGTTATACGTTTTTTAGTGAGTATCCCTGAAGTCCTACTTGTGAATGGGGACTTTATGGAAGGCAGGCTAACGAGAGTTGCAGAGGCGAAATATGATAATAATGGGAATTTCAAGGGCTTCCCGACGACGACGTAGATTTTGTGTATAATGTTCGTATAAAAACTGTCTATATTACCACTCATGAACCTAGATCGAACCATCTTCTAGTTTGCCCCTCCAATCTTTGTCTTTCTGGGATCTATAGAAAAGGGGATGAGCTGCTTGAAGTTTGTCAAAAAGGAACTTCGTTTGGTCAGCCTCATGGTAATAATATCTGACAATGTCAGCTGCTTTGTTACTCGCTAGCCTTAAATATTTACTCTCGGATTTGATAGGACACAGTTCTTATGACTCTATAAATCCGTTGTCTAGGTAGCTATGATATAAAGACGTAACACCTACTATTACTACATTGGTAAGTTTAGCACGATGGTTAGGAGAGCTCAATATAATAAATCGCCTGGTATATGCTACCTAGGTACCTTAAGAAAGCAATATAAGCCACAACTCCGCATCAGCCACATATTGGCCTTTCACATGGTTTAAAGGTGATGTGGCTGAACTATACCCTACCTAACCTACGTCACTCCAAACCTTCGCCATGTCACAAGGCTACCTTTGCTCTCTATCGCTTCTAAATACCAGACCGATCGCAAACAACCAAACAGCGATAATACTTACCTACGAACACAAAGCTATCATTCTCAAGATGAGCCTCAGAACCTAAGCCCGCCATCCATCCCATCGGCTCTTTCCTACCCTCATCCTCTTCCATCCTAAACTCACCCAACTTTACAAACTCCAAACACCAAAAACCCAAAGCCATGGAAAAAGCCACATCCCGCCTCCGCCGCACCTTCGCCTACCCAACCGACGACAACGACGCGCCATCATTCCCTTCGAGCGCCGAAGTCCTCGACGAGCAAGAACAAGAAGACCTGATCACATCCCTAGCCCAGCAAAACGAAGCGCGCAACTCGCAGTTCCGCTTGCTCCTCCTTTGCCTACCTGTTGTCTCCGCGCTGCCGTATCTGGTCGCTTTAGTGTTTCCCAGAAGCAGTGGTGATGGTGGTAGTGGGAGCGATAGATTGACCGCCCTGCTCAGCTTGACGAGCCTCGCGTCCACGGCGTGGATGCTCTGGACGCAGGCCCCGGGGGTGACGGGGATACGGGTCTTGGATGCGTGGGTTAGCGGTGCTGGCGCCGGTGCTGATAGTGGAAGCAGGGGAAATAAGAAGGAGCCTGGACAACAAAAGAAGAAGAAGCAAGATAGAAGTGTTCCGTTTTGGGCGGAGGAACACCGCCGCTCGCCGTTGGAGAAGTACCTTCCCTATCTGAACTTGGGGGTTTGCGCCGTGTTGGTCCTAGCTGGATTCCTCTCCAAATCAGCGTCTTCTCAGGGACGTTGGGGTCATGTCGGCCTAAGCAATTTACCTGCCATCGTGTATGGAGTCGTTCTAGTGGCGAAGATGGTCATGGGTAGCGTAGATCCGGAGAGAGATCTGGGTGCGCTACGATACGAATACAAGGGAGCTTAATAAGGGCTTATGTCCACGCTTTGCATTGGTACTTTAGTTTCCAAAACCAAAATAATAGCATAGTTCTTTCACGACTTATTTTTATTTAACTTGCGACATTCATGCAGTGCGCACCTAACGTCCAAAGTACTGACACAAGCTAAGCTCTATAGCTCACTTTCCTAGAAAGGTGCTTGAGAGGTAGATTCATGGCAAACACATGCTCTAAGCTGCCTTTTCTTTGTCTATACATCTATAGACTCATTGAATCGCAAGACTCCATTCCCCCTCAACAACCCATCAACGCCATTAGGGATGGGTAATACATCCGCATGCAAGTAGGACTCCGTAACCTGCTCGGCCGATTTGTCGACAACCAACGCTAGCCCGTGGGACTTAATCGCGTCTACTAGAGCTGGCACCATATTCTGCTCATAATAGAATGTTAGCGACTCTCCACATATTAAATGATTGGTGCTATTCTTCGGGGGTATAACCCACCAGCAATCGAGAGCAGACTACTAGTCCCATGAAGTTGTTGCTCTGCGCTATCCTCACAGTCTCCTTGACCGAAAACGTTCGGCGTCCACTGCTCTGAATTACGCTAGGAGATGGCATAACCTCTTCCCGGCCGAGGTCGTTACATAGGAATACGGGGAAATTAGGTTGCTTCCAGTTCAAAGTCGTACATAGACTCGGGTTATACGAGCTGAAAACCACCGATCTGACAGTATCGGGAGCTGACATGGTCTGCGCTCGTTGTTCCCTCGCGTGATCGAAAACTATGGTTAGTATGGCGTCGACAAAGCTGTTGATGTTCACAGTCGGTCCAAGCCCGAGCCTTCTCTCCTCCTCTTCCGACGGATAAATAATCTGGAGATCGACATGCATGGAATTGGGAAGCAGTGATAGTGCTTGTTCCAGAGAAATACCAGCTGTATTGAGAACCCGATGGATGTCAGCAATATTACTGACATCTTGCGATGGTACCAAGGGAAGATGAGCTCGGGCAGGGTTTGATGCTGTGACAGTAGAGAACTGCTCGTAAGACAATCGCGAGACTGATACGTCAATGCCGCCGCATTGGATCATCCACTGGGGCCATATAACAGGAATCCCATCACTAGTATGCTGAACATATAGCTGAACAAAATCACCAGACAAACTCGAGCCAGTAACAAACATATTTGGATTTTGATCGAATTGGCTTGTAGCCTTCCAGTAAGTTTCGAAGTCTGTTATCTCCAACGGGGCTCCCTGGAAAGGCTTGATTACTTGAGTATTAAAGGTAATTTGGCCAATTGCCCTTAGTCGAGGGTCGAATAAGGGAAGACAACATTTCCCTGAACTGCTCCAAGAAGCTCGGAATGTGTTAGGAAGAGCCACTGTCTTCGCAATGATCTTCGCGCCGTAAGTTGGGAAAACATCAAAATCGAGAGTAAATGTATCAAGATTGTCGACCTGGAAGGATACGAGCCGGGTGTCCTCTTGGAAAGGTAACATAATATTCTTGGGGATAAGGTCGGATAGCTTTGAAGAGATAGTTAGTCGTGCAGCAGGATACTTGCTATCATGGAAAAACACTAATGGGTGATCACCGTCTTCCTGGAAGCTAATCTGGACAACAGCCTTCGTGTCCAGGAAGTTATGGCCGTAACGTCGTAAGGGTATTATCGGCGGCGGAAGTTCAAGGATGGGTATAGCATCGGCATCGAGCGCCATAGGAACGGGACTACTTCCGCTTCCCAGGGGTCCCAGGGGTGCCAGAAGAGGACCAGTTGTTTGCATCATCAGAGGGCTCGCCACCTTCTTCTTTTGATACGGTGTAAGCTTCTGCATGCATTCCAGATGTCCCTCCCACGCAGCATAGTACATAGCAGGTAAATCCTTCTCGTCGACGATATTAGGGTCGGCACCCACGTTTAGGAGTTCCTCCAGAACGGGCACATTCCCCTCGCTCGCTGCATGCACTAACGGAGTCCAGCCATATAATTTGTCGATTTGGTCCAGGTCAGCACCATGTTCCTGAAGTAAGCGGAGTAGCTGAGGTGTTTGGCCTGAACGTGCTACAAGGTGCTGTGGGTATAATCCTTCAGCATCAGGAAGTATCCGTGCGCCATGTTCCAGGAGGAGTTTGACTATATCAAGCGACCCATGCTCGCACGCGAGGTTAAGTGGTATGTGATCTGTCTCTGATACCGGATCTAAACGGGAGGAGGTAGCAAGCAGCCGTTGTACGCACGCAAGGTGACCATGGATGATAGCATGGATAAGTGGAGTAAAGTTGTCGTGGTCGATCAGATCGATTGTTGTCGGATCAGCTACCCATCAACTTTAGTGTCATGTTGCTTAGTTAACGATTAACATTGATCTTACCTTGGAGGAGAAGCTCGAGCATATCCAGCCGCCCATGCATACTAGCGTAATGGAGCGGTACACGCCCATAGACATCCGTTCTGTTGACCTCGACTCCCCCTGAGAGGCCAACGTTCAGCACAAAGGAGTTCCCATAGATTGTAGCTTGGTGGAGGCAGTTTCTCTCGTTGATATCATCTTCGGATCGAATGTCAACAAGCCCCGTCTCTAGTAAAACCTCAAGGGATGCTTGCGGTGCCTCATGGATAGCAGCAAGGAAGGTACGGGTTACCCTTTCCATCAACGATATATCCATCCCTGATGGTGAGCTAGATCCAGCTCGCATCCGCGAGAGAAGATCTCGCAGGGATTCCAGGTTGCCAGAAATTGCAGTATCGAGTAGAAGACTATCTGCGTCGCCTTCATCTGTTCCGAGCAAATGTTGACTGCTCACCATATGTTCCGATCGCCCGTCGAATGGGACATGATCGCCGTCTGCCCAAGCTCCAAGCTCTTGCAGGCTGGTCGTCGCCTGGTCCGACAGTTCGCTGATGACCGTTGCATTGAAAAAAGGCTGTACTTCCACGGCGCGGGAGAGATAGAGCTCCTTGGTCTTAGACTTTGATGTCTTATCCCATTTCTTGAGGATCTTGGAGAAGGCTGTCCCATTAATTTCGACAAACTGCTGAAGCTTATTTAAATCATTGGCAAATTGTTGAAATCCTTCTTCCAGTGTCGTGAATTTGGCCGACCGTCTAGAGACTCCCTGACGGGACTGTAGAACTCTCTTCTTGTCTAGTAACGTCTTGAGCCTGATTTTGAGCTTGTTTGATGTTAATACCAAAGGTGGAAATGTAGGAAATTTTGGTAGCAGATTTACACACCTCAGCTTCTTTCTGGAGATAGAACGCATTGACTTTTTCCAATTCTCGTTCCTGTGCGGTGTGAGTGCTGCTCCCAAGAAGACCTTTTCAAAAAGAGAAAGTGATAGGCCTTACTAGTTGAAAAAAGAACTTTGCTTTATTTGCCTGCAGGGCGACTTGAGTGTCTACCGGCGTGGGAGTAAAACGGGAATCATTTTGGGCGCTCAGAGTCGGGGTAGCAGAAAGCTTCTTAATGAGCTATTGGCCGACGTTAGTGATACAATCCCACTTTGCGAGCAACATAAATTTCATTTAAGATAGTACATATAAGGCTTGGATCCCTCATTAATAAACATGGACCTGAGTCCTCCAAAATCCCACGGGAAATATCTACTATTGACAAGATAAAACACTCGGTAGTAATGGTTTACGTACTTTTTTGAGCGCCTTGTAATTCACGAAGCTGGCGGCATATTCTGGAACTTCAAGCTGACGCTTCTGGATTTGCTTACCGAACTTCCTGAAGAGGTATTAGTAACCCCTGCCGGCATAGAAAGCGATGCTCTAGCGCCGCAGGTAAAGGGGTTTGAAAGATAGTCCGCGGCAGACGGGTTAGGACTTACATGGTGCGGCAGAGGCGCCTGCAACCAGCCTGTAAAGGCTGTTTACTTGAACGGGGGCCTCAAGGCTGGCGGTAGTGTTGTGTTTCAATAGATATAACGTCAACGGCTGTTTCCCGTCTGCAAATAAATGCAGGGGAGCGGGTTGAGCCAGGTGAGACTAGAGGAGGGTGTAGACTGTCGGCACGGTAGGGTTGACGTAAGATATGAGGTCTTGAGCGTTCAAGATGTATCTCTCGGGTCATATAGCTACCTCGAATAACATCAAATGGGTGAGAAAGACAAACGGGAGGACGTAGTTGATAATCAGACGTAGGTAGCACCAGATGTAATCAGACCTGGACAAGTGGCAATTCCAGAAGAGGGGTGCGTTCCAGTAGGGCGCGAACTTGAATAGGTTTTCCCGCCCAACTCGCAGCAGCTTTTGAGTATCAGCCACTTTCTCGGAATCCTGCATGAAGTGAGTTTTTGTTAGACCAATGTGATGAGAACGAGGGCGTCAGGGCTTAATAAACGTAAAAAGCATGCTATACCTTCTAGACTAGGTCTAAATTCCCACGATCATAGAACCAACAAGTGGTGACAGATGGAGGGTCACGCTCACGACGATCTGACCGGTCGTATAACAGGACCCTGGTACTGAAGTTAGAACTCCAGGTAACTAGAACCGTTTGTAAGACAACGTGTAAAGGCACCCAAGTATCAGGTATACGATCCAATGACTGGCACGGGACAGGGAGATGTGGGGGTCAAATGGGGTGAAATGCAGTGCTGTTTCCTGCATGAAGCGGCTGGTGATCCCGATGAAAGTGCTTAGAACTGCCTTACCTAATAAGTGGCAGAAATACTGGACGTCTGATAGGTTCAAGGAAACGCGAGTGTGACGCAGAAGAAGGGTGATGAGGGAATGCCCCAGACTTTAATATGGTGATGTCGAATCCCGTGGAGGGGTCGATAGGAAGGTACCTTACAGGAAAAAATGGAGAACCTCTCACAAGTTCGAACTGCTTCACGACGTCAAACCCGTACGGCACTGCAGATTCAGGATAGCCTTGGGTCTCGAACGCCGAGGAGCTAGTGTAGTGGTAACGATTTGCTAGCTTGTAGCAACCCTGCAGACTATCGCGCTACACCAACGTACGGACATATGGGAGTTCGTCTAGGTTATCAGAATGTGGATCGTAAGGCCGAGTTCATATCTTGAATTAGATGAGGGCCGTATTTCATATGTAATAAGTGTCTCGTTAAGCCCCGTCGTGGATTTTAATGCGAGCTTCTTAGGTAGATTGATAATGAGAAGCTTTGGAGCACTGATGTGTTTTTAGAGGGTAGTCGGGGCTCCCTTCTCATGTATTCCACAGTGGGGCACTAACAGCCGGAATGCGACTAGCTACCGTCCTTCGTGGTACTTTATAGTTAAGGTTACTTTGCTTACTTATTTCTTACCTGTCTACCTATCAAAAGGTGCTTGCGGCAAAATATCTGCCGTTTGTTGGTAAACTTGA
The DNA here is from genome assembly GCA_002120335.1 of Hypoxylon sp. EC38. Classification (NCBI taxonomy): domain Eukaryota; kingdom Fungi; phylum Ascomycota; class Sordariomycetes; order Xylariales; family Hypoxylaceae; genus Hypoxylon; species Hypoxylon sp. EC38. The sequence continues at coordinate 392,606 of KZ111263.1, forward strand.
AAGGGTAAGCCGGGTGTATCCCATTCAAAATACTTCACGATCTTATGGTCATAGCGGATATATAGCCCCCGAACAGATCCTGGCGTAAGTACAGAGTACCGGACACTCGATTTCTGATTTTTCGGAAATGGGCTGCAGATGTAAGTAGCTTCTTTCCATTGCAGCTTAGCCCCACAAAGTGGGAGATCGATCCACTTTGCATCGCAGCTTTTCCATCTCCTCTTTCCCATTACCATTTTCAACCAATGAGAGTCCGTATCTTCACCCCGTGGCCTTCGACATCCCATGCACGAGGCTGAGTGAGGTTAGCCGGGGTAGTCTCCGAGCCCGGGAGTCGGTCGGCAAGTCCCGGTCCTCCGTCATCCTCTCCGCCCGTCTTATTATCACAGACCTCCCTCGCCCGGTGACCTCGTACGACGTTTTCTATTGCTGCTAGAATTTTACTTTTTTTTTTCTCTTTTAGTCCATTGGGCAGTTATGTCGTCTTGTTATGCAGAGATAGAAGTCTTTGCTCCAGTGATCTACAACAGGGCGAGTCATGATATGCTGCCAAGTATTTATATTGAATGTCATGCCTTAGCTTAAGATCTTAATGATGTATGTGGTAAAAGGTCATCCTGAAAGTGACGTCACATGCTACCTCTTCTCTAGGTGCTGATGCCACGCCTGTTATATTATATATTTGTTGGAAATCTTTAATTTTTCGAATTGCTATTTTCGTTTTCATACTCCTCTTTCTATCATCGTATATTACTACTTATAACTGCTATAATTAGATCACGGACACATAAACAAAGGCACTCACTACCGTCCCTTCAAATACGACTGATCCTTTAAACTATTGATATTATAAAGTAAGAACTTAGATTCGATGTGTTGTCTAACCGCCTATCGTAAAGCAATAATGATGACACGACTGTCTTAGGTATATTTACTTCGACCTGACATACCTAGCATCACGTGAAGAAGTCTAGCTCCTATAAGAGATTCTAAGAGATTCCTCACGAGGGATTTGTTAGCGATAGTAAAACATATTGCTAGAGATAGCCCGAATAAAGACTAGTAGGTGTTATGTTTCACCATGGACAAAGAGTTATTATATATATCCCAGCCGTAGCCAGATAGTTTCCAGCTCCTCGCGGAACAACGCATTCTATTCTCACATACATGGTGCGCCACGTGACAGTAGGTAAAAAGGTAAGTATAAGGTAGTATTTGTGTGATCCAACGCCATGTTGGGACTTGCATCTCCCTTTTTTACCTAGGCAGGTAATCGAACCTGGAAACTACTCAGACATTTTGAAATAGTATGCAAATCTTATGATGTCTTATAGAGTCTACGGCCCTGTAGCAAACACGCATTACGATGTACCACATAACCAGTTCTTTGGATTTGCATGATTAAGACATACGGCTCCCTTGTCACAAGCGTTGCCGTGCGCCTGTAGTTGTGAGGTGTCTGGAATACTCACTAATATTAGAGATAAATGCCTCTAATCGAGATACGTTGGTGCATAGCATGGAAATAAAGTAGATGGAGTGGTCGAAAAGAGTAGAGTTACGGGGTGAAGGGATGGTATCACAGGGGAATGGCGGAAGGAGTAATCAACTGAGTTTAGCTAGTAGAGAAATGAGAGACAACCTCGGATGGTAAGCTACAGTTCCCCTGAATATAGCATATACCATACTAAAGGTGTAGATTTCAATATAATATACACGGTTGTATCCAAGCACCCTATAAAGAGACGGACATTGAAAGGCAACCCATTCCCTCTGATACATATATATTCATTGCTACACAGACAATCTTACATTCCATTCATAGGAAGTATACAAGCCAGTATCCGTTTCACTAGAGACTTCTATACCGTGCCCTTACCGTTGAACTGGAGTTAAGTATACGTAGAGTGGAATTCTATATTCACATTTAAGGGTTAGTAGCAGCTCTACCCGGGGATCTCAAGAAGTCCATAGGTCCAAATAGCATATTGGATCATGACTAGGAGGACATAAATGGGTATATAACTGACCTGTCCCAAAGCGCGAATGACCTTTGCCTTTCAATCCATTTTTGACTCTCTTCGGCGAGTTTCAGATCAAAGTCGTAGATGATGCGAGCTAGGATCAAGCGCATTTCTGCATACGCAAGGCTTTGCGGCGCCAAAACTTGTTAGTAAAGCTCGTACATTTGAAGAGTCTGGTTTATCTTACTTGCGCCCAATACAATTCCGAGGTCCAACGTTAAAAGCCTGTAACGCTTCGAGCTTGTTCCCTTGTTTCGCAGCCTCTTCGGGAGTCGCTAAGAATCGCTCAGGTTTAAACGCCCATGGGTCATTCCAGTTTTCTTTGCTGTGGTTCATTGACCACTGCTGGACCTCGACGAATGTCTACACAGATATATGAGGTAAGCTTCTCTCCGCGTCTGTAGATATCGAGACAAGCACTTACGCCACCAGATACAAAGTGGCCCGCAATTTTTTCACCGCCAGGAGGTACCAACCGAACTAGACCTGATGTTACGGCAGGGTAAAGTCGTAACCCTTCATTGAGAATCGCAAGCATGTAAGTGAGCTTGTTGACTGAGTTGATATTGATTTCATCGACACTCTTGAACGACGAGCGAACTTCCTGCTTCAGTTTCTCTAAGACGTCCGGATGGGTCAGGAGGAGATATGTAGCACCGGATAATGTGGTCGCTGTTGTCTCGGATCCAGCTAAGACGAGAATAAATGCATTTGCAGACAATTTCTCAAACGACAGGCCCTAATACACGGTTAATATTCAATATCCCAATATTACGCAGCCAGCAACAGTAGGGGTGTAACATACCCAGTCTTCACGCCTCTTAACAAGACCTTCAAAAAGATCATCGCGATCCTTCTCCATAGCTAATCGTGTCCTAACCATGTCATCGGTATACTTCCGTACTCTGTTAACAGCATTCTTGCTGGCCTTGACAATAATCTGCACAAGTTCCCCCAGTCCGGCATACGACATTGCTACCATGACGGCGCCGTATCGCACACTGCTGAAAATAAATTCGATCCAGGGATGGTAGTTAACGTTTTCGAGGCAGCGGAATGACTGTCCAAAGACAAGATCGCCCACGATGTCAAACGTGGTCCAATTATACCAAGCCTCGAGATTTAGCTTGTTCTTCCCATCACCACATTCCTCGTGAAGCCTCTATTTAAAAATTCAAACGTTAGCTACGATTCAGTGAATTAAGTTATAGGAATATAGGGATGTGAGATAGCGATGTATTTGTCTTTAGTTATAGGTGTAAGCTAGACCAAAGGCCGCTCTCCCGATTTGAAATGACAGTCAAATAAATGGACTATCGGTTTACCAACCTTCAGCAAAAGATTAACATATTTGGTAATCATAGATTCCTGCTGTCGCATCGCACTGTCAGAGAATCCGTGGGAGAGCGCGCGGCGAAACCTTGAGTGCTCTTCGCGATCTGCGTTTATGATGGAGGTCGGGATGTCACGAATCGTCCTATTGAATGTAGGTGCCTTGGGCATCTCCGTCATGTTGCTCTCCGAGCCGACGCGATGGCCGTAGATATCCTTCCATGCCCGAACATCGGTAAACGAAAGGTGGTCCGGACCAATACGAACAACAGGTCCATATTTATCGTGAAGCTTCTGAGTATAGAAAGCTTGAGAGCCGGTGGCGTGCCGGATTGCCCACGGTAATCTCGACGCCCTATAGATCAAGGGGCCGGGGAAATTCCTAAGTGGGTGAAAGTAGAGATTGTAGATGATTTGTGTAACTTGATATGCAAGTATCTGAGCGGCACAGCATTAGATCAGCCATAATTCTATAAAAAAAAACCTCACTCATGGAGAACATACCAAGCTGATCGCGAGTACACCGTATTTGGTGGCGCTGGACGTCCCGACGCCCAAAAATTCCGATAATTTTGGCATTATATTCACATACACAAGAAAGATAAAAAGAGTAAATATTATACTTGTTACACGACAAGAGGAAGCGAAAATGCGATGTACAGATGATGCATATATGTTTATACAAACGTTATATAGACGTAATTCTCATCTCCCTACACAGAAACTCTCAAGACCGCCGGCAGTGTGAGAACTATATAGGTACGGTTGATCCGATTACGATGCGGGGCAATGTAAAGCCCGGATCCATTCAAGCGAGGTCTAGAAGAGTAGAAAAGTTCAAGTACCACCCTCTCTCGCTTCGGGGTCTTGAGCCATTCCGGATCTACGCGTGCCGCAGGACATCATCGTGCTTAAGAACCCCAGAGGGTATAATACGGATACGAATGCATGCTAAGTGAGTGACTGGCCAATCAGATCACCGCTATTTGTTTCACACGTCTCAGCCTATCGACAAAGAGTGGCTTCTGATGGGCATCTGCTTTAGGTAGGACGATCGTGAAATTTAAATCTGCCTGTGCCACCTCCAGTCATACCTGCGGCCTTTCTACTCGGAAACGGCTCAAAGATCAGGCCGGCAAGATTCGTTAAACAAATGGAAATATGTTGATGGAGAGCCAATAACGACCTCACACACAGACATTTTGCGCCATGCAACCTTAGCAGAACTACACTATACCGCCACTCAAATATCCATGCCCCGGAACTTTTAGCTCGCTTATTTACTGCTGCCACCAGCCTTCTTGTCGCTTACTAAGCTATCAGCCATAGCATCTGCAGTAGCTTGCTTGAGCCTCTCGGTGTCCTCCATCTTAATTGCTCCGCCGTTCTTCTCCTTCGCATCCTTTTCGTCCTCGCTGTCTCCGAGGCTGAAAGGATCGTTGTCCGTGATCGGATTGGGATCGACTGATGACAGAGGTTGCCACTTGCTCTGCTTGCCAGGAGGTGGAGTTGTGCTGCTATCTTTCGGCGGGATTCTTGGAGAAGCATTGTATTGATCAATATCTTCTACTCCTTCCTTGAAGGCAACTTTGCGGCCCTCAGGCTTGGGAGATGTAGAGGGCGGCGGTCTGTGAATAGGATTGCTTGATGGGCGATCTTGAGATGACCCTAACTCTTTGTTAGTCACACATCTTAATATAGCGTAGCTAGATATCACTCACGACCATCTGGATGAAGCCTCATGCCTGCAAAGTCGTCACTGAGGACTTGCGGGTCGGCATCGTAGCGGTGATAATCCGCACTCCTACGTGAACCCTCCCCGCTACGCCTACCCATTACGTTTTGGCGTTGGTGTTTAGAAGGCTGTGTCTCATCCTCATTCTCATCGTACTCCCCGTCAATCTTCTTCTTTAGATTTGTGAACCACGTGTTCACCTTAGTCTGAGTCTCGAGGAATCCTTTACGTAGGTTTTCTTTAATGACAGGTAGATCGTCGTCGATAAAGCTGTGCTCCCGATCGTACATTTCGTTGGGCTTCAGACCGGTCTCTTGTCGCCGATACTGACCACCAGGGCCACGGTTCGTTGTCCTAGCTTCGTAGGCACCAACGTTGTCGTAATGCTGTGCAAGCTGTCGGGCATAGAGTTCGTCCGCCTCCAGTTGCGACATGGGGCTTCGGGCTCCCGTTGGTCGCGGGGGCTGAGGTGGGGGGATTTCTTCCTGTACAGGATCATTTTGGACGGCATCGGGATCGCTCATTCCTTTTGCTTCTAGTTAATAACCATGTATCCCAATAGCGAGTGATATCGTACACACCTAGAAGGGCATTGAAAGCTGGGTCGATTTGGCCACCACTCGCGATTAGAACAGCCTTGATAACTGCAATCTCGATGTTCGGAAAAGCTTCTTTGAGAATCAACTCATTCTTTTGTTGCTCAGTAAGTGGTCGAGGCGGCTTTGGGGGTGCAGCTTGTTCGGTGGCTGTAGTTTGGTTGCCGGTTGTCGAAGTTGTAGTTGTGGGATGGGCGCTATCGTCACCAAGGACACCAGTCTCTTGAATATCATCGTCGTCCATCTCAAAGGGGCGTACAGTAGTCGGAGACTCGGGGGCTGTAACAGACGGATTGGTCTTGTTCTATAGCACCATATGCGACGTTAGAAAAAGTGGCCAAGGTCGGCATGCAATGTGCGACAGGTTGCAGGAGCTCATTGGTAGTGCACAGGAAACTTACCGTATCAGTCGGAGCCGACATGTTGATCGAATCCAAGAGAAATATGTAAATAACCGGTCAATACAAGAAAGAAAGAAATAAGATGAGGTTAATGTTAGACTACCGTTGCAGGTATAATTAGGAAATGAAGGGCGTTTGCGGATCCGGCTCTAGCTAAAAGTAAAACAGGAGAGTTTATTGCCAGTGTAAATGATACAGCTTTTGCTCATGCACCATCTGATATCTCGGGCCTTGAGGGGCAACTGCCTAGATGAGTTGCGACGCGCATGACGTTCCCCCCGCCAGCCACAATGCTTGAGTTAATTAGGTGCCTGGAACGGCGAACGGGATAGTCCTGCGCCACAAATTCCAAGAGAAGATTCCACTAACCCACTAACCTACCACGGATTGGGAATGCCTAAATTGAGTTACTGTCACACAATTGGCTAGACGGATTAGAGCTTGGAGTGTCTTTGCAACCAAACATTTGGGCAAGTACAGAACTTGACAAAAAAAGTCAGTATTACATGTACGTTGATGCTCAGACTTCTATTACAGCTAATAATAACCATGCTTCCATGGTGCACAAACTGTCAGCTGTTTACATAAGCATCTAACTACATAGATATGCGCCTATGAGTGGATTTATCCATGGATGTCCGGTGTATAGACCTCGAGCTGTGATAAAGCAGCTGGCTAGCAACACTTTCTGACTTTGGTTTTCGTAATGGCGGACTTCGATCTGGGTTCAAGTTTCATCCCTGCTCTTCAGAAACCTTCAGCCTTACTCCCCATCGCCAAGCACCACGATGCTTTACTCTATCTCATTGAGAAAAACCCAGTCACGATCGTCGTCGGTCAGACGGGCTCTGGCAAGACAACTCAGATACCGCAATTTCTCGAGCATGCGGGGTGGTGCTCTGATGGCAAGGTAATTGCTGTGACTCAGGTAGGATATTTCTCTCTTCTCTTATATGAGCAATACTAACTGGGTATAACAGCCTAGAAGAGTAGCGGCTACTACTGTCGCTATCAGAGTTGCTGAAGAATATGGTTGTGAATTGGGTAAGGAGGTTGGTTACTCGATTAGATTCGAAGATGTGACGTCAGCTGCGACCCGAATCAAATTTCTAACAGATGGTTTACTTATTCGAGAGGCTTTGGTAGACCCGCTGCTATCACGCTACTCGGTGATCATGGTTGATGAAGCCCATGAGAGGTCTATAAGCACCGATATCCTACTTGGACTTCTGAAGAAAATCCGGAAGCGAAGGCCAGAACTACGAATAATTATCAGTAGTGCCACTCTTCAGGCAGAAGAATTCTTAAACTTTTTCTCTGAGCAGTCCGATAGTCAAGAAACTTCGAATAACGGAACGAGTAAAATCGGCTCCATCATTAGCCTTGAAGGTAGAATGTACCCTGTGGATATCCTATATCTCGAATCACCGACGGAAGATTATGTTGAAAAGGCGATCTCTACAGTTTTTGACATTCATACCAAAGAGCCGGATGGTGATATTCTTGTCTTTTTAACAGGCCGTGAAGAGATCGACACGGCTGTCCAAGCTGTTGCGGAGCGAGCAGCTCAACTGCCCCCGGCGTCCCAGTCAATCTTAGCTCTGCCACTCTATGCGGGATTATCGACGGAGCAACAAATGTTCGTGTTTGACAGCCCGCCCGAGAACACAAGAAAGGTCATTTTCTCGACGAATATTGCTGAAGCGTCAGTGACAATTGACGGTATCGTCTATGTTATTGACTCGGGCTTTGTAAAGCTTAGGGCTTTCGATCCTAGAACCGGCATCGAATCATTGACAGCCACACCAGTCTCAAAAGCGTCGGCATCGCAGCGTGCTGGGAGAGCTGGTCGCACGAAGCCCGGAAAATGCTTCCGGCTTTACACGGAAAAGACATTCCTAGCCTTACCCGAAGCGAATATCCCAGAAATACAAAGATCTAATCTGGCACCATTTATTTTACAACTCAAGGCGCTTGGCATAGACAATATCGTACGCTTTGATTATCTGACTCCGCCACCTGCGGAGCTTGTGGCCAAAGCGATAGAGCTATTGTTTTCTCTAGGCGCCCTAGATGAGTACGCCAAGCTCACAAAACCACTGGGTATGCGGATGGCAGAGCTCGCGGTTGAGCCTATGATGGCAAAGACACTGTTAACGGCTCCTTCATTTGGCTGCCTTAGCGAGATACTGACGATAGCGGCCATGACTAGTCTCGGTGGTTCCATATGGGTACAGAGGGACGGAGAAAAGAAGCAGATAGAGTCTTCGCGAAGGAAATTCGCTGCTGAAGAAGGCGACCATTTGACACTTCTAAATGTCTACCAGGCATTTATAACTAAAGGCAAGAAAGAGTCGAGGTTCTGCCACGACAACCACCTTAATTTCAAAGCTATGACCCGTGCTGTCAGTATTAGGGCACAACTGAAACGCTACCTGGAACGATTTGGGATAACGGTAGACGAGAGCCTCAAGACATCGGCTGGCAACAAGGGAGAGCAAATTCGGCGATGCCTCACAACGGGCTACTTTGCTCACGCTGCAAGAATGCAACCTGATGGAAGTTTCCGCAACGTCGAGGGTGGCACGACGCTCCATGCACATCCCAGTTCTTTGATGTTTAATCGCAAAGCTGATTGGGTAATTTTCCACGAGGTCATGGAAACCGGCACCAAGATTTTTATCCGTGACATCACCAAAATCGAGAAGGGATGGCTCCTCGAGTACGCGTCGGGATACTACCAGGTCAGATCCTGATAGTGACAAAAAGCAGCTGACCTGTCTTTCATTCGACAATGAGGTCTATTCTTGTCGAGTTCATATATTGAAGCTAGTATGCACTCACCTAATAACCTGCCTACCTTAGGTACCTGGATAGGTGGTTATGGTTGTTCGTTTAAGAGAAGCAAGCCATGAAACAATAGCAAATTGAAGCTGGACAATTGAGGCTGAGACCCGCATAGCCAATAGCTAGGGCTAGTTTTAAAAAGAAACAAGACTTCCCGGTTTCTCGTTAGCTTGGTGTACTAGCTAAGCTTTCAAGGGCGATTCCCGGGCTTGTGAAATCTTGATTACTGTCCAATGCTACTTGCCTGATGGGTAGTAGCACGGTAGGATCAAACCGTCCGACTTGACGGGCTAACCGCACCTATTTTTAACGAAGACAAAGGACTACATGCGAATCTCGAACCCCTCTTTTTAACACCGCAAACAATCAAATAATCAAACAATCGGATACGAATGAAATGGTCATCACAAGTCATTGACTTCAATGTTGTCGATGATATACCCTTTCTATTTTATTAGTGATTGACTAGAGTGTTCGTGATCTGACGAAAACTTACGGTACATGTGCAATCTAAGATTCTCATCCTCGTACGGTACACATATGGTCTCTCTCATCTTATCTCAAGGGGCCAATAAGGGGGAAGATTGCGGAGGCGTTGAGCCCTGTAATCGTGCCAACAACCTCGCTAACTGGCAAGTTTAAGCAACGGTTAAGCAACGTAGCCAAGGTACCCGAAAAGGGGGCTAGGTAGACCATACCTCTTTTAGGACTAGATCAGGGAAACCATGTTCCCTATCAGCGTTACTATCTTGCTGCATGATTGGACAAACAATCCGGTTCCTGCATTAGCTCCCCCGGCAGGATGTCAGGGATCGTACAGTATTGATCTGCTTGTTGCAACCACTACCTTCAAATGAATATTGGAGCTGGCAAGTCCTGAGGTCAGTGGCCCTTAACCTGTTTGGAATTCTTCCCCATCTAAACCCAATGGGTCGAAGCCTCCACAACCCCTTCATTCATTTCCGCCATATTAATTATGATTCGTCGGTTCCCCTAATCCCCGTCATCTGAAGGTACCTTGCAGTTTGTACTCGGTCAATCACCTTCTTTTGTTCCATCTCGCACTTGTTCCTTTCTTTCCTTCATCCTATTCATCCACCGCCTTATCAGGAGTTCGACGACAATCGGTCAATAGACCTAACTGCCTGCCTGCAGGCGTGCCATTCTTTCAAAGCTAACCTACAGTCATTCTTTTATGCCCGACCATAAGTCATTCTTTCTGGCCTTGTGTTGCTCAGGCGTTAGTGTTGAGACGACGATTTCGTAGACTAATATTCGGTTCCGCTATTTACCTAATTTTCGAAATCGAAGAAACATTGCTCCCAACTTCCCTTTCGACATTGACGATTCCCTCTATACGGTGTGGCATGGTTTCGAGACGCATACTCTAAATTTCACCAATTGCTGTCTTTGAGTCAAGTTGTATGACTGGATTGGTTTGAAGACAAGGAAACTGAGTGGGCGTAGTTTGCAGCGATGACGGGACGCCATTTTCAGGCTCGTGGCCATAGCCACAGCCATCACCATTTTCATTCTAGGGCCTTACATGTAGAGGTGGAACAACCGGGTCAACTGGAGACTAGAGCAGAGTTTGTCGGCACTGGTTCGCAAGTAGCCGATGCCATTAGTCGGATTGTCCCTAGGGAAAACATTTATGATGAAAAGCCAGTCGGTGGCCAGACAACGCTTCCAATCGTTCTTGGTGTTTGGTGAGGAACTAAAGGCCGTTTCAGTTTAACTCATACAGGACTGACATGTCTATAGCATACCTCTGGGACTTGCTCTGATTGTTCTCGCGTACTTACATTATCGGACGACTCAGAGACAAAAGAGGGAAGATGCGACGGATAAGTACAAGTCAATGGACTTTGGGCTGGAGGGTGCCGTACCAGGTAAAGGAAATAAGAGACGGAGTGCCTTCTTTGGAAAGGAGAAGGAACCGGGCCATAAAATCCAGCTCTCCATGGATATGAACCTCTCCAGCCCTTATTTACTTCCGCCCGACTTGCACAACTCGCGAGAGTCTTTTAATTCTATTGCGAAGAGCCTTCACAATGAGGATCCCTACCGGCCTGTTACCAGCTACGGTGGCAGCGATGTCGGATCTCTACGATCATTCCAGAAGCCTCAGAGAGACTCATCGGTTTCTACCGGCAACACTCGCTCCAGCGGTGACCGTGATCCATCCAAGAATAGACCCGGCACCAATGCAGCCGATCACCCTCCACGCCAAAAGTCTCTTCCATCACCTCTTCAGCAGCTGCCTTCCGTCGCACAGCCTCCCTCGCGTCGTGAATCCGCTCAAGAGACCCCTCCTCTGCCTGCGAAGAATGAATTCCGTTTTGTCGATGATTCCTCGACTATTCCTCAAGTTCCTGAAATCCAAGAACCTCCTCTAGCTCTCACACCAGGTCTGCCTAGGGAGCCGGCCAATCATGTTCGACCTCTTTCTGACGAATTCATGAACGCAAACCGGCACAATGTTGCGGGATCAGCAAGCCATATGGACTCCACAGCTTTGCCGAAGACTGAAGCTCAGGCCCTTGGCATCGCAGATGCTCGTGCTTCTCAAAACTCCGCAGATATGTCGAAGGATGCTAGCTCGCTCCCTGCAGGCGCTCGACCACCTAGGAAGGAGTCACTCCCTGCCGGGCCAGATTTCGCTCAGGAATATGAGGATTACGCAGCGCATTTCCAGATTGACGGCCCGGACCACGGTATGGCTGGCAATGGCAACAACATGCAAAAGCGTGATGAGCAGGAGCACCCTCATTCAGCTGGTTTAGGTGTACCGGAAAAGAACAACCACAGATTATCAGTAGGGTTTAGGCCTCTACCACCTGAGGACTTTCTCGAGTCTGAAGATCCTGAGTTCAGGGCCAACAGAATTCGATCTTTCTACAAGGAATATTTCGAGGAGACCAAGACGGACAGCGGCAAACCCCCACCACTTCCGCCGCAAGCACAGAAGGCACAGCAGGCAGCTTATTACGAAGACTACGACTCAGGCTACCTTGGCGACACTGCATTCTTTGACCCTGATAGCAATGCCTTCGTTATGCCGTACGCACAACCTGTCACCCGCCGTGCTATGACTCCGCCCCCGAAGAACAGAAGACCAATGCCTGGACCCGGTCCACGTGGACCCCATGGTCCTCACGGTCCTCATCACGGCCCTCATGGAAGCATGAACATGCCTGGACCCCGTGGAAGACCTAGGGCCGGTTCGACAATGTCAGCTGGCAGATGGGCACCTATGAGTCCACGCCCTGATTCATCAGCTTCCAATCCTCGCTTCATGGGTGGAAAGCCCAAGAAGCCGATGCCACCTCCTGCGGCGCTGAACACGTTACCTACTCCCTCTAAATTGAAGGATGACTCGTTTGCCCTCATGGGCGCTATTGAGTTTGCTCCTCCCCCTACTTTCAAGGATGTCGCAGTTGGCCGGTCACAGAGCCCTCTTGGCGAGCGCAGACCTTATCAGTTGACAACAGCAATCCACTCGCCTTTGGTCAGTGCCTTTGAAGAGACCGCAGCGCTACCCAGCCCGTAAGTACATACCTTAACCTATACACTGGAGTCATTTCTAACATATACTAGTCATCTCCTTCGCAAATCGGGCACCTTTACTGCCCTTGACTTTGCTCCCCCGCGTCGGTTTAAGGACCCTGACGCGATGAGCGATTCCGGCAGTGTCGTCAGTGTCCGTAGCGGTATATCGTCTGCTAACCTCAGCGCTATCCGTGCCGGTGCTGGCAGAGTCAGTCGTCTACCTGGGGATACTGTATTCACTCAGGCTGCAATGAATGACACATTGAAGCCTTCGTGGACCATGAGGGATTAGAGCGAGTGATCAATCGCAAGCAAGCTTTACCATCGGGATTCGAATGTGGCAAGGCTAGCTGTCTTGTATATCTGATCAATACATCTACTGTTTAATGCCCTTATTTGTTTCTTCCATTCGGGAGTAGGTAATTTGGAAATCAATCATGACCAGCGAAAGCATTTTGAACCCAGCATGGCGGACACATTATAGAAGGATCGGTGCAGTTTATTACCGTAAGGTAACTATGGTTTTTTGCTACAGGTATTTTTTCGACAAACAAATAAAACCATCATGTTGGTTTGACCGGAGTTCTTGTGATTCTCGTGTTTTGTTTTTTTTGTATGTCTTGTAGTATAGCGTCTTAATATGGTTTCCCCGTTATTAATAGTTTTAGAGGAGTTCATGATGGCGTCAGATCTTCAGTAAGGTAAGATTGTCATACACTCGGTCTTGTGACAACTCACGACATGCATGCTGTTTGATGTAATAGAGGTAGCTTTTACGAAAGAGTTACCAAGAAAATTGAGATATTTTCCTGTAAATTCTCCAGGGTCACCTAAATACTAACATTGCTTCGAATGAGTGCTTCATTAGACTTCTTTGATCGCAACCGGCCATTACCGTCGATATAGAAGCACTCTCGAAAGGATAACATTGAATTGCAGTATCTCTAGGTTATACATGTGGTTAACAATAAGTTACTACTATGGAGTCAGCTTAGTAATAGCCTTTTAAGCTTGTGTCTGTGTTCATCCATTAATCTCGGGATATTCTCTGCATAAAACAGTAGATCAGATTTGCAGGAGTCTTCCCAACATGGAAGGTTTACGTGCGCAGGGAGAGTTCTGTCTCGCTGGGAGCCGGGTCGGGATCGAAGATCTTTGAACTCTCATCATGGATGGGGGACACGGGCCAATTACGTATTTCCTGGGAAAATTGACAGTTTGCGCTGCGGGAGATGGAATGTCCATGACGTGGTTGGCACTATATGGCTTCCGTATTATATGCCCAAGTCAGGCTGAAAGCAAGAAACGTCTCGCATTTCTCGGTCAAATATTCATGTCTGGAGGCAAACTGCTGACGCTCGTATGTTGGCAATTGATCACAAGGATGGCATTTAGAGCCTCGTCCAATGCGAATGTATACTCGGATCGGGGTTTGTTGAGGATGCTGATGTTGGCTATCTGTAGATGGGTTACATACAGGTTACATACATGATGCTGAATGAGGGGCTATGCCCTACATAGGAACTGCAGAGATTGAGCTCTGGATCGTGTTCTTTGGCGGCTAGATGGTACCCCCATCTGCGGGGGATATTTCTTTCGCTTCTAGTGGTAGGCTGGAGTAGGCTATGACCTATATAAAGATTTAGCTTTTGTCGTACATGATGCGGGATGTGGTGGCTGTTTGACTAGACACCGCAAGTCTGGGGTGGCTAAGACCTAGGATTTGGTTACTGTATTGAAGAGGAGGGTTAGCTAACTCTCCCTGAAGGCTTTCGTGCGTCACTACCTATCTAGCATCTAGACTGAAATCTTCAACCATCTGACGCGTCGGGTTACTAATAGCGATCTGTACCATTGCTTTGCACTAGCTCGATACGCACGTGGAATACATGTAGATTTGTAGATTTGAAGATTTGAAGATATATTGATGGTCAGCAGACTAGGTAATTAAACCCAGAGACAACATTGGTAATAATAAATCCTTTAGACACTAGTCTAAAAGAACCGAATAGCTGATAATGTCTAACGGCTCCAGGATTTCGATTCCTTACCTACATGTACCTAGCTACATACGTATGTACATGTAGTACGCGCGTGTCTAAGCGGATTCCGAGTCGTCCTAATTTGTACCGCTTCTTGATCAGTCAGTGACAGAATGACACGAATTTATTCATGCCAGGGAGATTTCAAGTCTACTCGACCTTTCTTTCTTTTGAAATCATCCACATTTTAAATCTAGCTCTTATAATTACAGAAAATGCAGAATGCAGATTTTATGCGGATTTGGGAAACCGAGTGTGAAATATTGGACATGGACAAGCCACAGCCGCAAGGGACAAACACGAATAGAAGTGACGCTAGGCGGTTTAGGGAATGTGCTAGATCGTTAACGTGCCTTCGTAACCGCTTGCCGAAGTCACTAACAGACATCATAGCGCTGGGATGTTCCTGTGAGGTTAAACTCAATTCGAGAGTCTTACCGGATAGTCCGTGTCCGCAACTGGATCCCAGTTGAGACTGCCCAGAGGTATCAAGCATGGGAATTTCCAACTTTTTTTACCTACTTCCCGTCCGTCAATTCTGTCAAGTCTGTCAATATTGTCAATCTTCACCATTTCGCGAGTAATTGCCCCCTTTTACCAATCTTCTTTCATCTTTCTCCGTCGCTCATTTTTTTTTGTCCCCCTCGTCGCATTTCCTTCTGGCGGCATTGTCAAGTCTATGACCTAATACACACACTAATATTTGCTTTGCTAACCTCATCATTGTTTCTGATCACTCGAGACTTGTTACAAAACCAGAGCTCCTGATCGAGCGTAGTTTGCTGCATTCCTGTCCTATCATTTCAATCTTCCTGCATAAGCTGAGAGACACACGAGAAAGAGGCAAAAGCGGGAAAAAATAGTGGACTCAGCCACGCCTTACCTAGGAAAACCCCTGTCAGAAGCACCTCGTATGCATTAGCCTATTCGTTCGTTCAATTACAATTCCCTCTACATAGCCAAAGATCGCCCACCGTCGGCCGAAGCCACTGACTGTATTGTACTTGTTTTTGTCTTGCCTTCTGTCCACCTCCTTGGTGTCCTCCTGTCCGCGTCTCAAGACCGCCCAACTCGAAACAGTAGCCAAGTTCAACTGTCGATTCCACAACAGAGGAGCGGCTTTCTCATCCAGTCCTCTTTGGCTGTGAGTCTGCCAAGTCGGCTACAAGGTCATTGCAAAGGTATGTTTTTAAATTTGCCTATTATTCATTAAGCACACCGCGATGGCATTTAATGCATATCATACATATACATAACATGCACTCTTGTTGTGGCGACTGCGACACATTCCATGATAACCTCATTGGACCACTCAGCTCCAACGCCCCATTCACCCGAATGACGTTCCGCTTTGTTTAGCGTAACTTCTCACTTTATTCTTTCCAACTACCTTCAATGTCTCTCACCGCTGTCTCTTCGGATTATCTCATGCTAACATGACGCCTCCTAGCCGCCTCTCTGCGTTGAAAGTCGCGAGGCAATTCACCATGTCTACTAACAGTACGGATACCGCCTTACCAGAGACGGCCTCAACACCGGCCGATCCTCCGTCTACCTCTACTCCTACTTCTAGTCCTTCGACTGACACTACTTCAACACCTCCGGCGACATCTTCTAGCTCTACTCAAGAGACAACAACCCCGTCATCTACATCTACGCCGGAAACTTCTACTACTAGCACGCCTCCCCCTAGTACTGACACCACACCTACAACACCGTCTTCAGCCACTACTCCTACCCCTACGACGCCAACTAGCTCTACGACGTCGACAACCCCAACCCCGACGAGCTCTAGTGTAGTATTCACCACAACGCAAGTGAGCACGAATGAAAATGGAAGCACCGCGTTTATCACGGTCACGTCGACCCAGTTGAACACCAACACTCCGCAAGAAACCGTACAGCCGACCTCCACAGATGCTTCTGGTCAAATCATAACTACGAATACTTCTAGTTCAAATGGACGTATGACCGAACCTGCTAAGATCGCGGTTGCTGTAGTAGTTCCAATTGTTGCCGTGGCATTGCTGTTAGTTGCAGGTATCTTTTTCTGGAGGAAGCGTAAGCAGCAAAAGGATGCTGCAGAGGAGAGGAGGAAGGAGGTTGAGGATTACAGCTACAACCCAAATAACGACCCGACCTTGCCTGACATGGGTAGCGCTGCGGGGGCCTACGAGATGAAGGAAGACGGATCCTCGGGCGGTTACCGTGGATGGGGCTCCACTACTCTTGCTGGCTCAACTGGGAGAAAAGCTTCGACTACGATGTCGGGAGGCGCAGCAGCAGGTGTGGCCTACTCGGATGCAACATCCCCAACAAGAGGAAACTTTTCTGACACAAGATCAGGAGACGGCCTCATAAATGACGGCGGAAGTTCGCCACCAGAAGGCGAAATCCTCGGTGCCATGGGCCCGAACACGAACGAAAACCGTGGAAACGGCCAGGTGCACCGTGGACCGTCAAACGCCTCATCGTCGTATAGTGCCGCTGGGAGATCTGATGGCTCTGGTGACCAAACCGGGTCCTATGGGGGTCCAGCATACCTCGATCAGTACGGCGGCAACAACCCGTATGCTGATGGCGCATATGGACAACAGCAGCTCGGGGGCCAGCCTGTTATACGGGACAACCCAGCTCGACGTAACACTCGCATAGAGAACCCGTCACATTATCCTCAACAAAGCGCCGGCATCTCTCAAAACTTCTGAACTTCTAAATTCACTGTCAGTTTTCTGTTTCTATTCGGATGATACCCGACCTGGACACATCAATATTTTCTACCAAGCAACGCTTTTATGTGTCGTGTTTTACTCCGTGTCCTTGGATTCCAAAAAAAAATGGCGTTCAACGGTCCTTGCATCATAGCTTTACTATCCTTTGTGCATATTAATTCCACCACCGAATTCACTTGGAATCTCTTCTAGATTTGTTTTGCGGTGATCTTCTTCATCCGGTCACTTGACATACAAAAAGGAACATGGCGACTGCTGTATTATATTCGGCAGAGGCGACATCTACCATACACATTTGGTGCCGCTCCTTGGCGTTCGGACCGCCTCTTTATTTTTTCAACCACTACGATCTAATATCTACATCGTTATCATGTACATGAGCGACGTGTGATATAATCGCTTAGACAGCCCTTCGGCGCCACCATTACCTGTGGATTAGGGCCGCGTTTAGGCGGTTCGAGTTACAAGCAACGGAGGGGTAGGAGGTTTATGGAGCGAGGAGTTGTGTTGCGAAGGTGGCGTGTAGGGCTGGGAGATGTGGGATTGAGATCACGGGTATGATTTTGGATGCGGCTTTTGAAGCGGAGTCCTAATCATCTCGGGGAAAGAGATGGGAATCATTGGAACGCTTTTGCGTTTCCAGTCAATTATATTGAAAATAACAGCCAGTAAACCTGGCTTCTATAAATGAGAGTATTGGTGAACTTCTATATGGTTGACTTCTAGACTCTTGTCTCTATTGTGATATTTCTGGCTATTTAATTATTTTGAATTCTTTAGACTCAGGATGTATACTTCAAGATGTGTCTATTGTGTATAGTATACTATATTTTTGAGAATTGGTGAAATTGGTTGAGTTTACTGTTTCTTTTGAGGAATGAGATGCTAAGTGAGTTGGTGTTCATAGGAGACCATTACTAGAGGAGAAATCAGCACCAGTCATTTCCCACAATGTCTGACTCATGTAATTCTTATAAACGTACCTACATTGTTTAAATGAAGTTTCCTTTTATCTGAAAGCATACCTTAGTTCTACTTATTGTTTATAAGTCAAAGTTGTCTTGTTCCTGAAGTTCGATGGGGTGACGTCGCAAACCTTAAAAGAAAGGATGCTGACGCGCCTCTGACCAACACGTGGCAGCACCTGGCAAATGCTTTTATCCCCAGTAAATTTAATGCTACCTCATTAGCTATCTCCTCGAAACGAGATACCTAATCTCTCTCTTTGCCATATTCCACTTTCGGCACCCACAAACATGGCATCAAGGTATGTATTAATCTCGATTTATCTAGCAATAGATCCAAAACGTTTCCGCGTTGGGGCATGTTTCCTTGCCACGCCCGGACACCCGGTAGTCTCGTTTCCTTGGAACGACCCGGTGATCTCATGTCGATCGCGCCGCGCTGCATGAAAAAGGGAAGGGGGGAAACTATATCAGATTCGAACCGAGCTCTACAAGCGACCATCTTTCAAATGCATAGGGCTGACCATGGCGATGTAATACACAGATTCGGCCACTCGACGCTCCACCAGCGCGATTCCCGCAGCGCCCTATTCGAAGGCTACAGCGGCAGCGGACGGAACAGCGCAGACCCGACGAGACGACCGAGCCCGGCGCTAGGCGGCTACGGCTACGGATATCCGGGCGGCAGTAATGGGTCTGCGGGCGGTAGTACGCATCTAGGCGTTGAGAGCAGAGGAGGTTACAGGCCGGCGACGCCGAATCACAAGTACGGCTCTACCCCGAAGATCCAATATGAAGACGAGGCGCGGAAGATGGAGATAGATGATGGCTAACTGATACCGATGTGCGTAGGGGCCAGTACAGCGACGCGGTACTCAACGAGCTAGAGAGCCAAAACGACCAGCAGGTCGAGGGCATCTTAGGGAAGGTCAAAGTCCTGAAAGATGTGAGTTTCATAGTGCTGTTGCTGCTGCGCGTAAGTTGAGGGGAAGATATTCTCTTCTCTTGTTTTATCATTATTATCATTGGGTAATATTAAAACAAGAGACGGAGAACGGGAGGCAGGAGTCTTTTTTAATTATTTTTTACTCTTTTCCTCTTATTTACTTTTCTTACTTTTTCTTTTTGGTTAAGGAGAAGAAAAAACAAGAATAGCGAAAAGAATTTGCTAACGTAGTTTTGTGCCGCCCCCAAGATGACGGTGGCTATCGGTGACGAGATCAGGGAGTCCTCAGCCCTCGCGGAGAAGATGAACGATACGTTCGACTCGACGCGGTTACGGTTGCGCGGTACCATGAACAGGATGCTTGTCATGGCCGAGCGGACAGGCGTCGGCTGGAAGGTCTGGCTCGGCTTCTTCGCCGCTGTCATATTTATCTTCTTTTACGTCTGGCTCTTCTGATTATATCGTTTCTTACGGATTACTCACCCCATCCACTCATCTACATATCCACGAACGATACACACCTACACACAAGATTTAGAGAGCAGCGGTATTACATTATGGAAGGCGTTGCGGTGTTAGCATATGGGCATGCGGACGTGTACACGATACGATCGAGCAAAACGATTCTGGATTCAGGAAAATGCTGCAGAGTACGTACGGTACGAGTTCACGAGTACATATTGGACGACTATTGGCCAGTCATTACGACGTTGTAATTAATGTATTATAGTCCTTGTATTTACGTGTTCGTTTGGCGTTACTAGAAAATACAAGACTGGCCGGTTATGGATCTCTATAGGGAAGAAGAGTGAAAGGGGTATCTCAAGGTGATGCAAGTGATGAATAGAAGGTATATGTGCAATGCTCCCCTAGCCTTAGCCTCAGCCTCAGCATTAGCCTCGAGCACGACGTAAATGACCGCTGTTTCGCCGCCTCTGAGCCTCTGGGCTGCTCTGAAGCATACTGCTCCCATCGTGGGATAGTATATCACTAATGGCGAGACTGTGCCGCGTTGCGTCACTTCGTGCTAGACTATGTCTAAATCTAGGCTGGGATGGCTGGGATGTCTGCACTGCAAAACTCATCTCGGCATGATCACCGTCGCTACTGCTACTCATATCCGCCTCAGAGTCTGTATGCTCATAGCCTTCGTCCTCTGCCTCGGGAATATCGTCGTCGAGATCGGCGTCCATGTCCATATCCCCACCGTCTCCGTGACCGATCAGATCGTCTTCCTCGATCATTTGAGCTTGGTCTTCATCATCCACTTCATCGTCGACGCCATAGTAGTTGCCGCTTTCTCGGCCCCGAGCCAAGGACTCGCGGAAGGCATCGTCGGCTTGCCTCATCCGCTGGGCCATGAGCTGCTGCTGCGTGCGCTCCGCTCGCTGCTCCGGATCGTCTGCATCTTCCTCTTCCTCGTCATCATCATCGTCGTCATCTTCTTCATCATCATCCTCATCGACAGAGCCGAGCCCAAAGTCAGCATCATCCGCCTCGGGAATGTCCTCGTCTAGATCCCTGGCCCCGTCCAGCTGCACGTCATCCATAACCCCGTCATCTCCCGGAGCGTCGAGAAGCGCATCTACACCGCCGGCGCCAGCCGCCTCGGCCTCGGCGAGCTCCTGCGCGAGCTGCTCGCGACGCAGCGCTTCTTGATGCTCTTCGGCCTCGCGCCGCTCCTCGCGCAGCTGGTGCAGCGTCTTGGGGATCCCCGGCGGCTTCAGCCACGTGCTGCCGAAGTTGGTGACGTTCTGGCGGCGGCGCTCGAGGTTCTGCTCGTCGGTACGCAGACGCGCGAGGGGAGACCGCTCCACTAGGTGCGCCCCGCGGCGGTGGTTATTAGCACCGTGGGGGGATCCGGGAGAGCTGTCATTTTGCTGCGGCTGCTGCGGGTGTTGCGGGTGTTGGTTTGCCGAATACGCGTCGCCTGCGTAGGGTGATGATAGGGGGTTGCGGGAGGATGTATACCATAGTGAATGTGACTATAATAGGCTACTGTTAGTTTTGTATAGATGAGCTGGCTAAGTACCTAGGTATGAGTATGGAAGTAGCATACGTCGCGTGGTGCTAGGTCGGGGAGGAGGGACAACATGGTCGAGTTGGTCTAGGTACAGGGTGTCCCGATTGGCTTCAATGGCCTATTCTTGTCCCTATTGCAGATTGCAATGGAGGGTAAAGCTGTTCTCGGACAAGACAATCCAGGGTTGCGCTACTACTCCAATATTGTATTGTAGATTCGGCCACACAGATCTAAGGATCTAGGGTGGTAGAGTGGGATGAATATTGAGGCTCCAAATTATTACAGTTTGTTATGACTAAGCATGACCTATGAACCCGAAAGGCACGCACGTTCCAGTGGGTACTTAGGTTTGCGCTACCGTCCGGGGTAGTAACCATCCATGGATGCAGTAACAGGGTATGGAATACGTATTCCCACGAATATCCAAGCACAATCATCGCAACAGAAAGCATCTATGTTGAATAGTTCGATTTTTTTTGTATTAGAATGAAGGCTAAACCATATACCCGGTGTACTCAGGCATAAAAGGACATCGGAGCTAACATGTCTGAGATGTGTACTACATTGGTATATTAGAATGAAGAACACGAGAATAGGGCAAGGCCAGGACGACTATCTTCAACATTCGCATGTGATCGGGTCCCTTTAGCGGATGTAGCCCCTCGCTTCCCCTTCACAGGTGCAGACCCAAAAGTCAAGTGCTTCTTGCAGCCTGCGATACAACTTTGTCCATCAATAACTCTTCCGGTATAGTGAAATATGTGCTGTCACTGCGATTTTTAATTTGGAAGCGAGTTAGCAACCGGGGTGGCCTCTTCGTCCGGAGAATCCCTACTCCTCTTCTCATGTCATATCAGCCTGAGTCTACGACAAGTCAAGTCATTCTAAATTACGCTGACCAACAATAATAACGTGGCCGGTGTTTTCATCAAGTAATGAGAATACCCTGAAATTGCTAGTCGAAGAGAATCGTATGGTATGAGCATCAGCGGTGAGTAGGACCACGGCTTATGAAACGAACAACTAGTATATTTATTCATGGGGCCGTTTCTCGACTACGGGATTTCTCGGAACGAGAAGTGGACATTTTTGCTTTTCAAAAGGACGATGAACGCGTCTTCCTGATTATTTCGTATATTTTCTGCATATGTAGTGCACGTGCTGGGGGCCTGATCCCCGCCGCCCGTCAGCCCTTTTTAATTAAGCCCGCCCCGTCGTCCTCCGCGACAGCAGGGATTAGGAAGAGAGACACTATTCACTTTCTTTGAGCTTATTGTGTATGTATGTATATTGTAGGCCGATCTCGCTCGATCCTTCCGCTCCTCGGGCTCAAGTAGTGTATAGTCTGGTATCCTCAGCCAGAAATATACTTCAATTATCCGAAGAATGTTGGGCACGAACATTGTGTGAGTCTATAGCCGAATGCTCACAAACACTGGGCTCCGTGATGCCGTGATTCCCATGCGTACTCGGAACGAGGTATCGGTTCTGTCATATATTCGCCGAGATCTAGATTGGCTACGGGTCTACGGGTCTGTAGCCTGGGCTAGCGGCTCGCAAGGAGCTTTAGCGTTGAGATAACAATCATCGCATATAACAAGCCCTCTGATTGGTCACATATTACTATTTGCTGTTGTCGATTCTTTTACTTACAGTTTGCAAGGCCTAATAGAGCAGATGGAATGGTACGGAAGGTCACGCGGCCAGAAACCTAGGGCCAGGTTCAGCCCCCGGTCACATCCCTCGCCTACTACGCAGATGTATGTAACCCTACCGCCTAGCCCCGTTCGATTTAAAATGAAATGCAGGTTCACCTAGCAGAATAACACCGAGTAACGTTAGTGAGCCCAGAGGACTGTTCCTAAACACAGCAACCATACAGCGACTTCTTATTGGCCAACTACCTCTACCTCTATCCTAAACGAGTTGAATAGATTCCAGGATATTGCAAACGATACAACCTACTAGGAACCCTTATATTCTTCGGAGATAAGCCTTACCTACCGTATAAGGTTATTACCTGAACTTGGCTATATTTCAAGGCGTACTTACACTATAATCACAAAGCTACTATTCGCAATCCTGACTACCTAATAACTCAAGTATAGCTCTAGAAGTCTTTCAATAGCAGCCTTGCCGGCAAATAAAAAGCTGCTGCGTCAGCTCGGCAATATATGCTGGTCAGTCCTTGCGGGATATAATAGCATTACTCATTTGAACGAGGGACGTACATAGGTGAGACAGCCAAGAGATGAGGCATCTTGGTTGATTCCCCCATGTCTCCTTACTTTGGTTCTTAAAACATATTTGCCTGCTCGTGACGAATAGACCCCACGCTGCCACGCAGCACGCCCCAAATGGAGGCTCTCGTAAGCGCATTTGTTCTCCACGGACCCTGCCATCTGCTACCTAAACTAGCACACACTGAAGCTGCATGCTACCTTCACTACATACAGTATACAGCAATAGTGTTCCGCAGCAGCGGGTGACGCGACATCGGACCATGGCGCTCTTACGATTCAAGAGAAAACCTCGATCCACTGATTGGGCGCATCCCGTAATTTTGACGGACTTTCTTAAGGCACGACTCCTCATTTGACGTTTCGGGGCGAGGTCTATTACTTCTCATCCGCCAATCCGTCTGCAGGATGAGACTTCATCTTGAACTTCCCTGGTCTACTCTTCTGCTACTCCCTGCCTGGACCCCTGCCATCGGGATATGCATGTCTGTGTGGGGTGCGCAGGGTAAGTTCTGGAATGGACTTTTAGTTATGTCCATATGGCGTCGAGAGGCGTTTCTGTTACTCAAACCTTCATTTGCGGCTACGTAGCTTAAAGAGAGGACGGCTCCGATGAACGGCAGAACATTATTTATTTTTATTGTGAACGTCAATCAGATGCGACCAAGTAGCATCTAAGCGAATAAACTCATGCTTGTCTGACACGATCCTCGGGGAAGCGATTACCAATGGAACCAGTGCCTTGGGTTACAAGACAAATGCCTAAGCTTTCAGAAATGCGTCATTACGACATATTGTATACGCATCTGATATTGAAGTATACAAGACATTTTACACATCTCGAACACCACCAATGATACCAATTTTTTACTCATCTTAACAATAGTCGCAGATAGACAGATACGCACTAAAATTAGAGGAGAGTAAGGGGGAAATAATTTGAATTACTACACTAACACAATTCAGAAGAAAAAAGATACCACGTCGCAACATGATGGCATGTTGCATTTCCTAGGAGTTGTAGTAGCCATACATATAGTGGACTAGCAAACAATGTCTCGTATTATCCACAACCCCCCAGGTTTATGAATTTCAACCCCAGACGGGCGTCTTTTGCCTTGTCCGTCGCGTCTTGCACCATCTCATTACACATGCGTAGTCATCTTTGCTAACCTCTCACGACGTCTGTTTTAATCACACAGAAACAGACATAACGCCTATTGGGCAAGATTGTATAAGTTTTATGTCATGTAGGTGCATAAGTTCCAAATTCCGAGTCTGCGCGATATTTTTTTCCTCCCTCGCCTACCTTAGATCTAAGTGCTACATGGTTAGGTACACGGCTTTTTCGATGGAGGCAAAGTTTAGGTTGCGTCCGAGAGTTTTGTGGTTTGTACAGTAGGAACTAAAAAAATATGTAATGGTTTAAACCATCAACTGCCATAGTCCTTGCTAAGATGAGCCAATCACAACAGTGCATTTGTTAATCTTCAATGAACTCTGTGTACTAAGTCAGAGGCAATTCAACTCCGGTAACGTCACCGAGTCTGCTAGCCGCTCAGTCTAAACCAATAGCCCGCAAACAGTAGGCCGGGGTCTGAAAGACCTGTCGTCCGTCCTTCGGCCATCTCCTTCCCCTCCCCCACTTATTCAGTCTACTCTTATTACTGAGGACTGGGGCTAAGCACTTCAGTGGAGGAGGCCGATCTGCTCCCATGCCCGGGTTCTACACCAAATGATTATTGAACTGTATGAATAAATAATTTTTTTTCCTTCTGACTTGAGGTATTGCGTAGAAGCCTTGATCTCTAACCCGGCTTGGCTCCTCTCTGCTTGTCACACCCATAAAGCCAGACCTCTGCCGCACCTCCTCTTCCACTGCTCCCTTCCTTTCTTTCTTTTCTTTCTCTTGCCAGACCATTTAGCGAAATACCCAGCTCTTCGAAGAGACTTTGAATCTAACACATATTCTCTCGAGAGCACCAAGCCAGCGAGATTAGAAAAGTGACAGCGAGAAAGAGAGTCGCGCAAAACTTAAACCTGTGAGTATAATTACATATTTCTACACTTCCCCCTTCAGCAACATTCCGACCTACTTCCCCCCGCGGCCACGACGACAAAATGACGGAAGTCGACCCGGAAAGCGGAATATCTGGATGGTAGTATCTGTACCCAGAAACCGGGGATGCGATCGAGGATTCAAAAAACGATCAACGTTGCGATTACCTATGGATCTTCGTCGGTTGTCAATCTAGTGTTGGAAAGGGTATGCTGCGTAGATGAAGAAGCACTTCGTCCCCCAAATGTAGCAACCCTTGTCCTCACTATACGGATGATAACTAGAAGTATCGGACCAAAAAGGGCATCATATGCACGATCTCCAACCTATCAGACGCAAGATCGATAGCCGCATAGTTGCGTTTGGAAGCCCTGTAATTGGCTGTCGTCATATCGCTCCCCACGCCATCACTGTGCGAATACCCACGATTTGACAACTGGGTTTCCTGATTCAGCATGCATTTGCAAGGGTGTGTCGTGGTGGTCCATAAGCTCAAGTTCAATGACGCCAGTGGTGCATTTGGGGCCACGCGCATTATGGAAGAGCTAATTTATTCAACGCCTTTTGTTCTCTCCCTTTGTGCGCTGACAATGGCACTTTGAACATTGGCTGGCCTTTGATCACACTTCCACCAAGTGGACAAGTGATTTTCCTAGGTACATGAAGGAAAATGCCGCGAAGCTTTTCGCCACGAAATTTCGCGGTCCGCTTCGATACATCCTTCATTGGACACCCCCCGGAGCTCAATGGACCTTCCAATACACTAGCATGTCGGGGCCTAGAGCTGGATCAGAGTTTCGTCTCTAAGCTTCGGCTGCAAGAATCACATGGAAACTCCACACCTAGCAACGAAAAAAAAAGAGATAAAGAAACGACAGAAGGAAGGGGTCAAAAAAATTAGGAGGAAGTCTCTCTTGGAAGCTAGTCTGCTTGCGCATCACCCCGCATTCGATACATCCCACTTCCAACGCTGCCACTTTAGGACCCTCCACATCGAACGTTGTCTGGATTGCCATTGGATCGCACTTTTACTCTGCGTTATCTTTTCACGTTGTCATCGTTGTTACATCTGCCGATCTAGAGTCAATTGACAGGGAGCTAACATAAATTGAGGACTAGCTTAGACCTGACGTTTAAGCAGCGTCAGCTGCTCTCATTCGCCGTATACACAGGGGCCGCATCTCTCGAGGCATCTAGACACCTCCGACCCTTTGTAATCTCATACCTCATCTGAGCATACCTTTTGCTTGCCTGACATGGGCCTTCCTGCCGACTTCGACGATAGACAAACACATTTAGAGTCCGAGGCCGAGGCCTACCATCCCTATGAATATCAGACAGAGAATAACGATTCTTGGGCTGGTGCCCTTCCGGTGAAGCAGTATGTGTCGAGTAGTCAATTGATTGCGATATGGTGCCAGAACTAATTAAATCCGTGTAGAGGATTGTACGATCCGAGCTTGGAAAAAGATGCGTGCGGTGTCGGCTTCGCCTGGTATGATCTCGTAGTCGCATCTTATCGCCAAGTAGCAATTCACTAATAATTCGTATAGCCACATCAAGGGCAAGGCGAGCCATAAGATTGTCAGCGATGGTCAGTTACCAATCGTTCATAGAAAATGTCCCTGGACTATAGACTAATCTTATACAGCTCGCAATCTCCTTTGCAACATGACTCATCGTGGTGCGGTTGGTTCTGATGCTCGAGATGGTGACGGTGCTGGTGTTATGACTTCGATTCCCCACAAGTTTTTCATCAAAAACTTTGAAAAGGAGGAGAACATTAAACTGCCTCCTCTGGGACAGTATGCTGTGGGAAACCTGTTCTTCAAGCCGGATGAGGAGACGTTGCAGGAGTCGAAGAGGCAATTGGAAGACATTGCCGAATCGCTAGGGTTAAGAGTTTTGGGTTGGCGATCACCTCCTGTAGACTCTTCTCTCCTTGGTCCTGCTGCATCCTCGCGCGAGCCATTCATTCTCCAGCCGTTTGTTGTTCTTGCATCTGCGTATGGCTCTGGAAATGCTCCTGAAATGACGGACCCAGAGAAATTCGACGAACGGTTATTCGAACGACAGTTGTATGTCCTTCGAAAGCGTGCCACTCACTCCATCGGCCTTCATAATTGGTTCTACTTATGCTCCCTTTCAAACAAGAACATTGTCTATAAGGGACAACTTGCCCCCATCCAAGTTTATCAGTATTACCATGATCTGGTCAATGCCGATTATGAGGCTCATTTCGCCCTCGTACACTCTCGTTTCTCCACGAATACCTTCCCTTCATGGGATCGTGCTCAACCCCTCCGATGGGCAGCCCACAACGGTATGTGTAGATTTAAGACTCTGATGATACTGCATGTCTAACACCCCTTCAGGTGAGATCAACACTCTTCGCGGTAACAAGAACTGGATGCGTGCCCGAGAGGGTGTTATGCAATCCGATGTCTTTGGTGATGAGCTTGAGCATCTATACCCTATTGTTGAAGCAGGTGGCTCTGATTCAGCCGCCTTCGACAATGTTCTGGAGCTGCTCACCATTAATGGCGTTCTTTCACTCCCCGAAGCTGTCATGCTGATGGTCCCTGAGGCCTGGCAAGGTAATGCTGCCATGGACCCTAAGAAAGCTGCCTTCTACGAATGGGCTGCCTGTCAGATGGAACCGTGGGATGGCCCAGCTCTCTTTACATTTGCCGATGGTCGCTTTTGCGGTGCCAACTTAGACCGAAATGGCCTTCGTCCATGCCGTTACTATATTTTAGATGACGACCGCATTATTTGCGCTTCGGAAGTCGGTACTATCCATGTTGATCCCGAACGAGTCATCGAAAAAGGACGACTTCAACCGGGTCGTATGCTTCTAGTTGACACCCAAGCCGGTCGCTTGATTGATGATTCGGAGCTCAAGGCGACTGTGTCTAGCCGTAATGACTTCCGTTCTTGGATCGATAATGAGCTTATTAGCTTGCCAAAGGTTCTAAACCAGGTGTCGGAGGAACAAGCCCTGGATATTGCGGCGAAGCCCAATTCCACTCGTCTTCAAGAAGACCCTCTATTACACGCATTCGGATACACCTACGAACAGGTCACCTTACTCCTTGCGCCCATGGCTTCGGATGAAAAGGAGGCGTTGGGATCTATGGGTAATGACGCTCCATTAGCCTGTCTCTCTGAAGCACCTCGCCTGCTTTATGAATACTTCCGGCAACTGTTCGCTCAGGTCACCAACCCTCCTATCGATCCTATCCGAGAGTCTATTGTCATGTCGCTGGAGTGTTATGTTGGACCACAGGGCAACTTACTTGAGATGGACCCCTCCCAGTGTGGTCGGTTGCTACTCCCAAGTCCGATCCTTTCTATACCCGAATTCAACGCCTTGAAAAACATGTCCAAGTTGTACCCTGAATGGACCGTGAAGACGATTGATCTTACTTTCCCTAAGAGAGAGGGCATTGCTGGATATATGAAGCACCTTGACTTCATTTGCAATGAGACTACAGCTGCGATCGAGGCCAGGGATCGAATCATCGTGCTCTCTGATCGAAAGACGTCTGCCGACCGTGTAGCTGTCTCTGCACTCTTGGCTTCGGGTATGGTACACCATCACCTTGTCAGCAACAAGTGGCGATCCATGGCGGCCATTGTACTCGAGACCGCCGAGGCTCGTGAAGTTCACCATATGTGTGTCTTACTCGGCTATGGTGCTGATGCGATAAACCCCTACCTTGCGATGGAGTGTATTTTGAAGCTCAATCGGGAGGGATTGATCAGGAAGAAACTCTCCGATGATACCCTCATTGCCAACTATAAGCACTCTCTTGATGGAGGTATCCTTAAGGTCATGAGCAAGATGGGTATTTCCACTCTGGCCAGTTACAAGGGCGCTCAAATCTTTGAAGCACTCGGTGTTGATGACGAAGTTGTTGAGCGATGCTTCAGGGGTACGGCTTCGCGTATCAAGGGTCTTACATTCGAGCTCATTGCCGAGGACGCATTCCGCTTCCACGAACGCGGCTTCCCATCGCGCTACACCGTCGGAATTCCCGGTCTGCCGGAATCTGGTGAATACCACTGGCGCGACGGTGGTGAGGCTCACGTCAACGACCCAACATCTATCGCCAATATCCAGGACGCCGTCCGTACCAAGAACGACAAGTCATACGAGGCCTACTCCAGGTCCGAGTATGAGCAGATTAAAGCTTGCACGCTACGAGGCATGCTTGACTTCAAGTTCGAGGAAAGCAACCCAATCCCGATTGAACAAGTAGAACCGTGGACTGCCATTGTTACCCGATTCTGCACAGGTGCCATGTCTTATGGCTCAATCTCCATGGAATCCCACTCTACTCTAGCTGTTGCCATGAACCGATTAGGCGGCAAGTCAAACACTGGTGAAGGTGGTGAGGATCCTGAGCGATCTCAAGTTATGCCCAACGGTGATACTATGAGATCTGCTATTAAGCAGGTTGCTTCTGGACGTTTCGGTGTTACTTCAGCCTACCTTGCCGACTCCGACGAGCTCCAGATCAAGATGGCACAGGGCGCTAAGCCCGGTGAGGGTGGTGAACTTCCTGGCCACAAGGTTTCCAAGTCCATCGCTCGAACCCGTCACTCGACTCCTGGTGTCGGTCTCATCTCGCCACCCCCTCACCACGATATCTACTCTATTGAGGATCTGAAGCAACTCATCTACGATCTCAAGTGCTCAAGCCCTCGATCCCGTGTCTCTGTCAAGCTCGTCTCTGAGACTGGTGTTGGTATCGTTGCCTCTGGTGTTGCGAAGGCCAAGGCTGACCATATTCTTATTTCTGGACACGATGGTGGTACTGGTGCTAGCAGATGGACTGGAATCAAATATGCCGGTCTTCCATGGGAGCTTGGTCTTGCCGAAACTCACCAGACGCTCGTCTTGAACGATCTGCGTGGTCGTGTCGTTGTCCAGACTGATGGTCAACTCCGAACTGGACGTGATGTCGCTATTGCCTGTTTGCTTGGTGCCGAAGAATGGGGTTTCGCTACAACTCCTCTGATCGCTATGGGATGTATCATGATGAGGAAGTGTCACCTGAATACCTGCCCCGTGGGAATCGCTACGCAAGACCCGGAACTTCGTAAGAAATTCCAAGGCACGCCCGAGCATGTGATCAATTTCTTCTACTATGTCGCCAATGAGCTTAGAGCCATTATGGCAGAGCTTGGTTTCCGAACTATTAACGAGATGGTTGGCCACGTCGAATGTCTCAAGGTCCGAGATGATCTCCGAACCAACAAGACTGCCAACATTGACCTTTCGCTTATCCTTACGCCTGCCCACAAGCTCAGACCTGGTGTTGCTACATTCAATGTTCGCAAGCAAGACCACCGTCTTTATGTCCGACTGGACAACAAGCTCATCTCAGAGGCTGAATTGACTCTTGACAAGGGGCTGCCATCTCGCATTGAGTGTGACATTGTTAACACCGATCGAGCTATGGGTACATCTCTTTCATACCAAATATCCAAGAGATACGGAGAAGCCGGTCTTCCAATGGATACTGTTCACGTCAACATCAAGGGTTCAGCCGGCCAATCTTTCGGTGCCTTCCTTGCTCCTGGTATTACGTTGGAATTGGAAGGTGATGCCAACGACTATGTCGGCAAGGGTCTATCTGGTGGTCGTCTCATTATTTACCCCCCACGATCGGCTGTCTTTAGAGCGGAGGAGAACATCCTGATCGGTAATGTCTGTTTGTACGGAGCAACTAGCGGTACTTGCTTCTTCCGAGGTGTCGCTGCCGAGCGTTTCGCAGTCAGGAACTCCGGTGCTACTGCCGTTGTCGAAGGTGTCGGTGATCACGGTTGCGAATACATGACTGGTGGTCGTGTTGTTATCTTGGGTAGCACTGGTCGCAACTTTGCTGCCGGTATGTCTGGTGGTATCGCTTATGTCCTTGACATTCACGGCGACTTCATGTCCAAGCTCAACATGGAGATGGTTGAGGCTTCCGAGGTTGAAGAGCCCAATGAAATCGCTTTCCTTCGAGGCTTAATCGAGGATCACCACCACTACACTGGCTCCGAGTTGGCTGCTCGTATTCTTGTCGACTTCAATAGGGCGCTTCCACGCTTTGTTAAGGTCCTTCCTGTCGACTACAAGCGAGTTCTTGAGGAAGAAGCCGCTAAGGCTGCCGAGGCTAAACGTGCCGAGTACAACCTCCCCATCGTGTCTGGTGTTCAGGCAAAGAAGGAAGAGAAAGCTGCAAAGCTCCAAGATATCGAAGAGACTGTCGGCGACAATGCTGCTGAGAAGAAGCGTGCCCTTGTTCTGGACAAGACCAAGGGTTTTATGAAGTACCAGCGACGATCGGAGAAGTATCGCAGCGTTAAGACCAGAACCAAGGATTGGGCTGAGCTCTCTCAACGTCTAAGCGAAGACGAGCTCAAGTACCAGTCGGCTCGATGCATGGACTGTGGTGTTCCTTTCTGTCAGTCCGACACTGGATGCCCGATCTCCAACATCATTCCCAAGTGGAATGAGCTGGTCTTCCAAAACCAATGGCAAGACGCTCTTAACCGCCTACTCATGACCAACAACTTCCCCGAGTTCACTGGTCGTGTGTGCCCTGCGCCTTGTGAAGGTGCCTGCGTTCTTGGTATCAACGAAGACCCCGTTGGTATCAAGTCTATTGAGTGCGCCATCATTGACCGCGGTTTCGAGATGGGTTGGATGGTCCCACGACCTCCTGAGGTGCGAACTGGTAAGAAGGTTGCCATTATTGGTTCCGGTCCTGCCGGCCTTGCTTGTGCCGATCAATTGAACAAAGCTGGACATACTGTCACTGTCTACGAGCGCGCTGACCGAGTTGGTGGTCTGCTCATGTATGGTATTCCTAACATGAAGCTCGACAAGCGTATTGTCAAGCGACGAACCGACTTCATGGCTGCTGAAGGTGTTCAATTCAAGACCGGTGTCACCATTGGTGAGGATATTACCTTGATGGACCTCAAGGCCAAGAATGACGCTGTCGTCATTGCAACTGGTGCGACTGTTGCTCGAGATCTTCCGATCAAAGGCCGCAACCTCGAAGGCATCCACTTCGCCATGGAATTCCTGCACAAGAACACCAAGTCTCTTCTCGACTCTGAGTTGGCTGATGGTGCTTACCTCTCTGCCAAGAACAAGAATGTTGTGGTTATTGGTGGCGGTGACACTGGTAATGATTGTATTGGTACCTCAGTCCGCCATGGAGCGAAGTCGGTCATCAACTTCGAACTTCTCCCGCAGCCCCCGCCACAGCGTGGCCGTGATAACCCTTGGCCGCAGTGGCCCCGTATCTACCGTGTTGACTACGGTCATACAGAGGTAGCTCAGCACATGGGCAAGGATCCTCGTGAGTACTGCATCATGTCTGAGGAATTCGTTGATGACGGCAATGGACGCGTTAAGGGCATCAACACCATTCGCGTTGAGTGGACCAAGTCTGCTACTGGCGGTTGGGACATGAAGAAGCTCGAGGACACTAAGCAATTCTTCCCTGCTGATCTTGTCCTCCTCTCCATGGGTTTCCTCGGCCCCGAGGCGCGCGTTCTTGGCGATGATATCGAAAAGGATGCTCGCAAGAATGTCAAGACACCTCCTGGCTCTTATGCCACCAACGTCCCAGGCATCTTCGCAGCTGGTGACTGCCGTCGTGGGCAGTCATTGATTGTTTGGTAAGTCAACTTGCTACTCACTTCTCACGTAAATTAGACATAAGCTAACAGCAATCTTCAGGGGTATTAACGAAGGACGACAAGCTGCTCGTGAGGTTGATCTGTACCTCGAGCACTATACCAGCTTGCCCGTTACCGGTGGCATTGTCAAGCGTACGGCACAGGAGATCTTCAGCGTCGCCCAAACCGCAACCGCAACCGCAACTGCAGCCGCATAAATATTTTTTCGCTCGAACAAAATTGGAATGAAGTATTAGGAATGTATAGCTAGCTATGTCAAAACTAGATTTTGCACAGGCTCGGTGCTCAACAAGGCGGGCGGACATGTTATGAATTGATTTTACGATACCACGAGAAAAAGGGGAAGTGAGAATGTTGTTAAGGGTTCGGAAAAAATACCTCTTCATGTCGGTCGCTTTAGCAGGGAGTTAGTTATATGATTATGAAGCTGTACGGAGTGTATATATATATGATGTTTAGCTTGATGAATATATATTTTATGTATTTTACCTGAATAATTGACCTTGGTGATTGTGTATAGTATGTCCTGTTTCTTCACCAGGTATACAGATAGATTCTATCGCCCCGCGGGGGAATTTGATTCATGACTAATTCTAGCACTACAAGGTTCTTTTCGGTAGAAAAACAACGCATTTAATAGTTTAATGTTTTACCTACGACTTTTATACAATATGACGGAAGTTACGTCGTCTGATATTTTGCTGTTGAAGAACAGGTTATCAGTCATACTATGTGGGCAGTATTTTCTATACTAGATTTTGCTTTAGCGTCCTTTGAGCCATAAACACGTTTCGCGAGGGTGCGGTCTTATTGGAAGGAATGTCGTTGTTAAAAAGTCGACTATTATTATTATACCTCTGGGACTAGCTACAGAGCTAGCTTAGTTGAAGCTGGTACGGTAGAAGGAGGTTATATATGGGGCTATCCGAACACCCCTAGCTACGACTTCCTAGGAAGTCAGGAAGCCCGTGCCCCGCCGATAATAGTGACGAAAGAGCTACAACGGCTCTGCAGCGATCATCCATCGTACTTGTACTGTACAATACATCCCAGCATCAATTGCAATTCTTCTATATATATCCAATTTTCCTTAAGCTTCTGCTCTCGGTACAAAACGGTTGGTTTGATACTCAATTGTAACCTTGTCATATTCTGTATTTCTATTTGTTCAATTAGTTCGAGTATTTTGGCGGCTTTATTGTTATCTCTTGAAACTCAATTCACCTCAATTGCTTTTCCCGTACGAACAATAACAAGCCCCAGCCCCCGACCAAAACTCTCAATTCCTTAACCCTTCGAGAAGAACAAGAGCTCTAAAAGCTACCAAGTCAAGATGCGGTTCGGCAAGACTCTGCGCGAGTCCATGTACCAGCCATGGAAAGACCAATACATAGACTACGCGAAACTGAAAACCATGCTACGGGAAGATAAGAAAGAGGACGAAGACGTGCCCTGGACCGAAGACGACGAGAACCGGTTCTGCGACGAGGTATTCAACGTCCAGCTGGAGAAGGTCGCCCAATTCCAAGAGAAGACCTTTAGCAGCTTGAAAGAGCGCGCGGACGTCGCCTTTGAGAGGCTCAAGGAGATGGCGCCGTCCGACGACAAGCCAAAAAGCGACATCACGACCGCCCGTCTAAAGGAGCTAAAGGCCGAGCTTGACGCTATCACCAACGAGGTCAAGGAGCTCAAGAAATATAGCAGTGCCAATTACACCGGTTTCCTCAAGATCGCTAAGAAGCATGACCGCAAGCGCGGTGACCGTTACAAGGTCCGGCCTATGATGAGAGTCAGCTTGTCTCAGCGCGGCTTCAATTCGGAGCAGGCGTATTCGCCTTTGCTTAACAAGCTCTCTCTGATGTACTACGCTATCAATCAGAACCTGGACGAGGGGGAACAGCAACATCCAATGGATCTGGATTTGGAGAGCCAGCAAGAGGTACACAATGGAGAACGGTACACCGCTCATAAATGTAAGCTATGCAAATTGGTATAATTATTTGTTCAAACTAATATGGTTTCTGCAGTTTGGATCCATATGGACAACCTCCTCGAAGTCAAGACCGCCATCTTACGACATTTACCTTCCCTTGTCTACACACAACAAGCCGGTAAAGAGCCCGACGGCAACGAAGATCCCAAGATTACATCGCTTTATTTCGATAATTCCAAATTCGAGCTCTACGGGCGGAAGGTGGATCGCCAGGTCGACGCCTCATCCTTGAGACTACGCTGGTACGGTCAGTTAGACTCGAAGTCGGATATAGTTCTTGAGCAGAAGATCGTCCACGAGAATGGAATCAGTGAGGAGAAGAAGTTCCCGATCAAGGACAAGTATATCAAAGCATTTATCGACGGAGAATATAAAATGGAAAAGACGATCGCAAAGATGGAAAGACAGGGCCAGTCGGCCGAAGCTATTGAGGCTTTTAAAACCACTGTTAGCGAGCTTCAGGACTTCATCATCAAGCATAAGTTGGAGCCTGTTCTCAGGGCCAACTATACGCGTACGGCATTCCAGAAGCCTTCCGACGATCGTGTCCGAATCTCGATCGACACCGACATCGCTTTCATTCGGGAGGATACACTAGATCGCGATCGACCGTGCCGCGATCCTCAGGAATGGCACCGGCGGGATATCGACAACGGTAACATGACTTATCCATTCAAGAATATTAATCAGAGCGAGGTATCACGGTTCCCATATGCACTCCTAGAGATCAAGCTGAAGGAGGAAGGTGGGCGCAAGCGGCCAAGATGGGTTGAAGATTTGATGGTCTCTCATCTCGTCCATGCAGCTCCTAGGTTTTCAAAATTCGTGCACGGAGTTGCATCTCTGTTCGAAGACTACGTTAATCAACTACCGCTATGGCTCAGCGATCTCGAGACGGATATTCGGAAAGACCCGCAGACGGCCCACGACGAGGAAGAGCAACGCAAAGCTCAGCAGGCGGAAGATGCAATGGTCGTAGGTAGCTTCTTAGGTGGTGGCGCCGCTACCAAGATGGGCTCCTATAAACCAGCTACGAGTTCGCCGGTTGGGAAGTCTTACCTCTCCGAGCGAGCTGCTAGAGACGCAATGACCTCTGTACCTCCTACTGCTGTAAAAGGCAATGGCGAACAAGGTGTCGAGGAAGACAGCGCGGGCCAGCAAAGGAGCTACGGCACCCTTTCTTCCGTCTTCCCTGGGTTCTCGCTATCGAAGTACTCTCGCGCGAAACGTCAACGCGCACAGCTCCCCGAAGGTGTCACCAAGCCCGAGGTTTGGCTTAAGAACGCCGGGCCTCTGCAGGTCGAACCCAAGGTATGGTTAGCAAACGAGCGCACATTCCTCAAGTGGCAGCATATATGCATCCTTCTGGGTACTCTGGCCATCAGCCTGTACACGGCGGCCGGGGAGAACTTCCTCGCCGAGTGCATGGGCATCGCGTACGTCGTGATCGCTATCATGGCTGGAGGCTGGGGATACGCTATGCTACATAAACGAAGAGATATGATTGTCGAGCGCAGTGGGAAAGACTTTGATAATATGGTTGGCCCGCTGGCGGTTAGTGCTGCGCTGATTCTGGCGTTGATTTTGAATTTCGTTTTCTCGGTAAGTTACGTTTTGCATCATTTTTTTCCAATATTTTCTTGGGGTGATTGTGAATACTGACCGGTTACCTGCTCGTAGTACCGAGCCGCATTTGCGAGGCTGGATGCTGATAGCCGATTGTTAAATACGACTGAGGCTGCGTTTGTTGGTGAGCTCTTGTAGGATATAGGAGAAGTGCATCTGACATATATTGAGATAAAATATGTGTAAGAAATCTGTTCGTCATTTACTGCATGTGTGGATCAGTTCGAGCCATGGTATTGGATTCCCGATATTAGTTGTGTCGTGCATAGTCTAGTCGGTGTGTTGAGAGCATCTCCCGGGGGCCTCTATTGTGGTCGAGGAAAAAAAGTTGCACAAATGGCAAATTGCCAACGCTGAATATTGTGTTGTAAATGAGTGGCAGAGGGTTATGTAAGCGATTAATTGAATCACAATATCTTCGGCAGCGACGTCTTTTGACTGTGAATGGTTGCTTTCGATTTAATCCAATGCTAAGGTTTGTTTCGCATGATGCAGCAACATATGAGGCTGGACCCTTCCACTGGGTTGTGCATATGACACACCTGCAGCTTCCTGTTTTACGCGCTCATGTACATACATACATACCGACAACAAATGCAGCTAAGGGACTTAAAAAAACAATAAATCTTCCCTCGACCACAGCAACAACCGCGATTACTTTTAGTTAGGTGTCTTTCTAATCGGATATCAATTCTTAACGCTTTCGCGATATCTGTATTGCAGTGTCGCCCACATAAGACATCAATAAATCGCCGAGTCCGTTTTCCGAACGCCGAAGGTCCTCGAAGTTTCAATTGCCTTGTTTGCGACCTAGCTATTTTCTCGATCCCTTGGGTGCGCCCAGCCACAAGAACTGACGCGTACCTACGTCGTCCAACATCGGTGATGACAAAGAAGCATATCAAGATCACTTTCGCATACTTTGATACTTGATTACTCACATTTATGTCGGACCAAGTACTTCCGCGACGTGACTATGGCCGAACCAAAGAAGAAAGGTCTATGGAGCGGTCTGATGCGCCGGCTTAGCACCGCTCAAGGGAGCGGTAGGCTGGTATGTATTTTTGCGTCGCATGAACTATAATCTTGCTTATAGCGTCCCATAGGAACGGTCGCCGCCACCAAGACGGGCTAGTAACGGTGATGCATATTCACGGAGACGGAAGGATGAAAGGCCCGATGTACCCATCTCCCGCAGACGACCTCGTCGCCCAGATCCCCGTGATTCAAAGGGCAAGGGCAAGGAGCAGTCAAACGGCCACAGGTATGACTCACTACCCTTAGATGGATGGCCACCGTCTGGCGTCTCTAGCGAGGAAGAACTTAGCCTTGGTCACGCCATGGAGCTCATCTCGAGAGGTGTTCCAGCGCACAAAGGGCACAAACGTCCCATCCCTCACGCCTCAGACCACTATTATGGGTTATATACGACTACGGCAGGGAATCACGGTGACGAAGGCGACGCTGTTAACCAGCATGATGCAATGACTCAACTCACAACCCTGAGAATATTAGGCTCTGGTCAGCCTAATTATCCCTGGGAGACCCTCGAGCAGCCAAGTCTCGCATTTGGATATGGAGCTAGGCCTGGCACCATTACTCTGAATTACTGGGTAGGCCTCTTCAGCGCGCTTCCTCCCATGATTAATCTCCGCGACCCTGGTGTAGTGCCAAGAGATGTCGATTTAGGTCAGATATTTCATCGTCTGCAAGATTTGGAAGGTGGCTTAGAAGATGACAACGATGAGCTCTTATATCGTCTTTACAAACGATTCCTTAGGGACCCTGATAAGGTATTCAACCCGCACAAGACAATGGAACGACAGATTACGGATCTGGTTATGTGCCTGTCAAGTCCGAACTGGTTTGATTTCTCGAATCCAAAGAATCAGGTAGTCACAAAGTTCATTTACGACACAGGCCCCGAAAACGAGCAACAATACCACAAATTCTTCTACCAGTTGGTCTTGAGCCTCGAGCTAGAGCTACGGATTAATTCCAGACTCCACACCGATTGGGCTAAGGAGAGACTCATGGAGCAGATACCACCCAAGATACAGTGGAACCTAGCCCTTGCGAGACGGTGGAAGGATTTTGTGCGCGTAGAAGATTACGGCGAGACCCCTGAGTCGGTTAGACTACGATATAGGTTGAGAAAGAGACAGGTGAAGATGTTGAAGAGATTCGCCCAGATGATGAAGTGGCCGAACCTCACTGAGACATTGGATGAGCTGAAACAGAGAGATGCCGAGGGCGCTTTGTTACCCGTCAGTTCGCACGCGATGGCTTTCTTTAGCGGTCTAGTCTTACCAGGGGTAAGTACTGGCGATTCAACCCCTTTTCAGGATATCATTGCCGAATTTACTAACCCCCGAGTAGCCCACATTCCCTTTCCTCATTATGAACTCCCTGATCGATATCGATCCAGACAAGGCAACAGATAACCTTGCTTTGCTTACACACCTTCATCCCCATTGCGGCTTTCAATACCGTAATAGTTACACCTACTGGACATCAACTTCTATTGTTGGTAAAGTAATTGCGCCAACTTGTCACGAGGTCGCTGGATGGGTTGGTCCAGCTCGGCCTACAATAGACCTAGGACGCTCTCAGATTGCCCGGATTCGATCAAGAAAGCCGCGGCAGCACACTCTAACTCCAGAAGATGTGGTTTCAATGAATGACAGATCAGATCCCTTAGGACCACCATCTGAGGTTTATCCCGTGAAGGATTATGAATTGCTCACACCCGACACGGACGATATCATCGACACGATACGAATTGAGC
Organism: Hypoxylon sp. EC38; assembly: GCA_002120335.1. Lineage (NCBI taxonomy): Eukaryota > Fungi > Ascomycota > Sordariomycetes > Xylariales > Hypoxylaceae > Hypoxylon > Hypoxylon sp. EC38. The sequence goes on from KZ111263.1 coordinate 432,217, forward strand.
AACTCAATTTTAAGGCTCTTTCTGATAAGCAACAATCTGCCGGCCCTAAATGGTTCGATGCGTCGATACAATTCGCCATCGACGCCGTATCGTGGCCCCTTCACCTCACATATGACGTTTCATTCATCAACGCTTGGCCGTGTTCTGACGGACCGCACCCTCTATTCTTCGACTATGTTTATACTACGTGTAAAGTTGATGAAGTAGTGAATATTATAGACTGGGGTAAACCTAGTGGTAGGGAAAGGAGCCCCGGTTCAACGCCAGCTGGCGGTAGCAAGGCGACGCAACCCACCGTGGAAGGGGACGACGCGGAGAAAGTCCTAGTAATCGAGGCATTCGGCAACAGCGACAACGAAGTCTTGGCGCGAGCGTGGTGTTCTCATTGGGGACTAAGCGCAGTTGTGGCAGACATCGGTAAGACTTGGTAAGTTGTTTCAGTTACATGACGATGAATAAGTATTAAATTGATTGATGGCTAACGGAACACAGCATGGCGTGCGCTATCCGCGAAGCTTACGCGGCAACCTTGACGGTGGTAATACTTGTTGAGGATCAACCGGACGATGCAGAATAACTTTGGAACGAAGATAACTACCGCGAGTTGCACGGAAGAATGTTTTGTAGGTTTACTATGAGGGATGACGATACGAGACGCAAAATGCATGTACGCACTAATTCCACGAATCGTAATGACGTACTCGACGACTTTCACGATGGTTACACGACTATGTAGGTGTACTAGGCATTGGGCAAAATGGTTTAGGTTAATTGAAAAACTGTTTTATAGCTTGGAAATGGGAGTTCGCGTAGATATACCCAGTCAGTCTGTTTTGTTTTCCGGTTTCAATTTCATTACTATTAACTCGCACAAAGTAGCCTTTACCCTGATTTTTTGTGTGCGGCTTTTAAAGTCGAATATGTTGGCTGATCGGCATTCATGCGGAGGGCGTTTGGGCGAACCAAACCGTCAGGTCGTATACGAGGACTAGGGAGTGGTGGCTTGCCACACCAAAGATCATCGTGACTATCCTCCTAAGACCGGACGTGCTGCAAAAATCCCGGGACGAAGTTTGGCGGTGGACATATGTATGTACATCACACATCCAAGAATTCCGTCAACCCTGTTGTACAGCTGTTTTTGTGGGTTTCGCTTAGTAGGATCTATCCAAGTTGACAGAGTCGGTCTCCAATAATCCTTAAAATTTTGCTTTGCACGTTATCGTCGGCTCACCCGAAATTTTGTGGAGTGGCTTGAGTGGTTTGTCACCCAACAAAAGTCACGATGTCTATCAGTTGTCAATGTTTGGAGGTTGGAAGATTCGGAAGCGGTACATCTAGGTACTTGGGACTAGTCGCACTTCAACCCGCGCGGAGGGTTGAAGCTCACTGAATTGGGTCAAGATTGGCGGGGTATTGCTGACTTTAGTGCACTTCCTCCCCACCTTGTGACGACACTATAGTACTGCGGTGTACCCTGCAATAGGGTAGGATTAGCACCTATCTCGCCCTGGGGCCAGGCTTGCCCAGGCTATTCCTAGCCCCTCTAAAAGTTTCGATATTTGGAGGGTAGAGGGGTAGCAAGGGGGGAGGGAGAGCTCTTGGGAAGCGACTCACGAGGCTTGAAGGAACATTTTTGCCCTTTCTATATCCTTTTTTTCTACTTAGTCCTCCCCCGGGTTGCTTTTCTGGCTTCGTCCTGCGTGAATTGATTCAAGTCCGAACTTATCCCCAAGCTGACACACGATCCTTCCACGCCATCGGTAGTGCCAGGAAAACCCTCACCAAGTCTGTACGACCTTGACTGACACACACACACACAGTTGGGAAGGATCAAGGTTCCTTGTGAGATAATTAACTCCGTTCACTCGTTTACGCCTGTCGGTAGCGAAGTCGAGGGCATAATTTCCCCCACGATGGAGTTAGTAACGATCTTAGTTGTCTGTATTACTAGGAATTAAAGCCAGTGTCTAACAAAGGAGTTTCTATTTAGCACCCGGAATGTAATCCATTTTGAGGATCACGTACGGAACCCCCTTTACCCGACACGGATCTATCATCCTATGCAGTTTCTCCTTGAACCTACCTAATTAACACTTTTACTATGCAGGATCACTACATTGGTATTGACGTAGGCACCGGCTCGGCCCGCGCCTGTTTAATAGACTCTACAGGAGATATTAAGGCTCTTGCTTCGGAAGCTATCAAACTATGGCAGCCTCAGACGGGTTACTATGTACGTTCTTCTTAAGCTCCCTCCATGCTTTATCTTGAGCATTGGGACATAAGAGCTAACAAAGCTGCTAGGAACAATCGACTACAGATATCTGGCATTGTATTTGCCATTGTGTACAGCGAGTTGTCCACCAATCCGGCGTCGACATCAGCTCCATCAAGGGCATAGGTTTCGATGCTACTTGCTCCTTAGCAGTCTTCTCTCAAGATGAAGACCTCCCCGTCACGGTCACCGGCCCGGATTTCGAGAACGATGGTAACGACCGCAATGTTATCCTATGGCTAGACCACCGCCCTGTCGAAGAGACCGATCTAATCAACGCTACGGGTCACAACTTATTACGCTATGTTGGTGGCAAGATGAGCATCGAGATGGAGATTCCTAAGGTGCTATGGCTAAAAAATAATATGCCCAAGGAGCTATTCGATCGTTGCAAGTTTTACGACTTGACGGATGCACTTACACACTTGGCTACTGGGAATGAAAACAGAAGCTTCTGTAGCACGGTTTGCAAACAGGGCTACGTTCCTATAGGCGTAGATGGAAGTGAAAAGGGCTGGCAGGAAGATTTCTTTCATGAGATTGGTCTGGGAGACCTTACGAAGGATAACTTCAAGCGCATGGGTGGTGTAAACGGAATTGTAAGTTCTTTCCCACTCTCCTATGCTTCACACTTCGAATTAAACTGTCTTGCTAATTTATTTTCTAGAATGGTAAATACTTTAGTGCTGGAGAGCTTGTTGGACACCTGTCGGACATTGCTAGTAAGCAGCTTGGCCTGCAGGCAGGCATTGCAGTAGGCAGTGGTGTCATTGACGCCTATGCCGGCTGGGTCGGCACTGTAGGAGCAAAAGTAGACACTGAGTATGGTCACGCCGATGAGAGCGCCCCTGCAAATGACCTTGCCCAGGCCTCTACCCGACTTGCTGCCGTAGCTGGTACTTCAACCTGCCATCTTGCCATGTCCGAGAAGCCCGTTTTCGTAAATGGAGTATGGGGGCCGTACCGTGATGTACTTCTACCCAACTACTGGTTGGCAGAGGGTGGTCAATCGGCTACCGGTGAACTCCTGAGACACGTTTTAGAAACACACCCGGCGCACAAAGAAGTGCTACCGCTCGCGGAAGCTATGCATATGAACATCTATGATTACATGAATGGACATCTGAGGGAGCTGGCTGAGAGTAAAAATGCCCCGACTGTCTCTTACCTTGGACGGCATTTCTTCTTCTACGGAGATTTATGGGGAAACCGGTCCCCCATCGCGGACCCTAACATGAAGGGCGCAGTCATTGGCCTCAGTCCGGATTCCAGCGTAGACGGTCTCGCACTGTACTACTACGCCACGATGGAGTTTATTGCCTTACAGACCCGACAAATCATCGAGGCCATGAACAGTGCTGGTCACAATATCCAAACCATCTTCATGTCCGGCAGTCAGTGTCAAAACGATATGCTTATGGATCTTATCGCGACGGTCTGCGACATGCCGGTACTGATCCCTCGGTACGTCCACGCTGCCGTGGTACACGGCGCAGCCATGCTTGGTGCGAAGGCAGCCAGCGCAGATGCCGAGGGCAAGACGGAGAACCTGTGGACTATCATGGACCGCATGAGCAAGCCTGGTCGACTTGTAAAACCTGGCACCAACGCCAACGAGAAGAAGCTCCTCGACGCCAAGTACGAAGTCTTCCTGGAGCAGTGCCGGACCCAGCGCGAATACCGCCAAAAGGTCGATGCTGCTACTAGTTCTTGGGTCAATGCAAACGGAAAATAAAAGTATGGGGAATGAAAATGGGGGTTAATGGGTATAAGTAGCTGGGCGCTGCCTTAATGGATGGATGGATGGGTTTTTAGGCAGGCGTGGATATGGTAGAGTACCTTACCTACATAGAGAGACATCAGATATAGGTTATTGGTATACAAAGGTACATTATCAGTATATTAACGATATTATAGACTGGGCTTCTTTTTGCAATATCTTGCGAGCTTTGTTTAATACCGTGCTCGAATACGTACATGTACGTAGAACCGTTGGATTCTGCTGGTTTCAGAATGGTCTTCTTTGGAATTCTGCGAGCGATGAGACTCGTGTCTTATTACGCCGTACCAAGGTTACATGCCAGTGAAGTTTGTGTACCTGCGCAGTATCATTGTGGTGGAAGGGTACCTGGTGTTAGCAATTTAATGGGTTCTTTGTTATGCCATTCCATGCATGTGGCCTTCATGTTCGTACACTGGAAAGGTACCTATCATTAATAGCGTGCGCTGGCCCGTGCATAAGCTACCTGCAACGCCCTTGCCTTGATTGTTTTTTATAATATCAGCCTTGTCAGGAAAATTCCAGCTTCTAGAAATACAAAGCATATGTGCCTAATCCATCACAGTCATTTGTTGGGTTGTTATAAGGCTGCCAATTGTAGCAACTTGTGCCATTTACCGACAGTGACGGACGAGCCTATCAATTCATATAGAGATGTCGTCGCTGTTTGGACAACCGGCGGGGCAGGGGCAGGCCACTACGGCCGGCGGTTTGTTTGGAAACGCCAATTTGGCAGCCGCCATTGCAGCTGCCAATCAATCCACGCAATCTTCAGGCTTTAAATTTGGACAATCTTCAGCTATTTCTGCCGCCTTGTTTGGACCACCTGCAGGTGCACAGCAGCCGCAAACCGCCAGCAGCTTGTTCGGCCAACCCACTAATCAAACATCAACAACCACCCAACAGCCACAAGCCGGTGTCCTATTTGGTACAGCCACTGCTCCCACAAAACAACCAATCTCTCCGGAAACCCAGTCATCTTCGATTGAAAGATTGTTTGGAGCACCCAGCAACACCTTACAGCCGCAGCAGCAGCAGCAGCCGCAAATGGGAAGCATGTTCGGAGCATCTGCGGCACAGACCCAGCCGCTTCAGACGGGAAGCATGTTCGGAACATCTACGACACAGACTAAGCCGCCGCAAATAGGAAGCATATTCGGAACATCTACGGCACAGGCTCAACCGCCGGCAGGCGGCCTTGGTTTTGGGCTATCTACAAACAATCAGGCTCAAGGAACCACGTCTTTCCTTGGAACTAGTCAGCTCAACAGTACCAGTACGCTACCACAGGGTAACACTACTGGGTATTTTGACAGTTTACTCGCGAAGAGCAAGAACAAAGGCAATGAACAGTCTCCACTCGAGGATCTTCCCAGCCTCCAGCTCGGCTTGGGGGATCTTCGCCAACGTCTCCAAAAGCTAGGCCCGCGAACCGACCCTGTAGCCACAGACAAAGCCCGATTCATCCTAGCGGCATCCGGTGTCGAGCCAGCATCTGCTGTGAGAGACCTGAACGACTTCGATGTTCGAATCGGAGGTCGTGTTGAACGACCCGCTCCCGCTCCTACCGCCACAGATATCGATATCGATGCCTACCTCTCCAACATCCAGAAGAAGACGACCCTGAGCATGATTGCCGATGGTCTGGAAAGATCGGCTAGAGACTTCGATAATTTCCTCGAAGATAACATCAACATGGAATGGGAGGAGCAGAGGAAACGGATCTACGAGCACTTTGGCATCAAGCTTGGAGGTGAAGGCGGCACCGGTCCAGGAGGATCTGGGGCACCCAATAGAGAGTCGCATGGGGGCTTCGGTCGATCGCGACGCGCAAGTAAGGCTTCTCGATCTACAGCGCCTGGCATGAAGTCTAGCGCTTTCGGACGATCCGAGCTCCAGAAGTCGGTCATCGGCACCCCCAGCAAAATTGGTACCCACCAGCCTGAATTCAAGGACGTCCAAGAAGCGGTCGGAAGCCCAGGCGCGACAGAGGGTGCCACCGGAATCGACGACCGATTCCTTCGAGAGAAGCAGAGTAGACTCGCGGAACGGATCCGACAACTTAACCTCGCTCGGATCGAAAAGCATCCGTACCCCATTCTACACGAGCTTGCACAGGTGGCCGGTAGCTCGGGCGATAGGCACGCCCAGCATCTAGTTGACGCTTATCACGCTGCTATGGCCATCGTCGGAGAGAACCCAGAGGCGGAAACCTTTGCAGGCGATGCTACAGCAAGAGAACGTCAATTCAAAGATAAATATATGGATACCAATGACAAGTCTCCCGGCGCGGTGGAAATGCGGAAAAGAATTCTCAACGGAGCAAACTCCTTTTTGGAAGGAAAGTTCTTCCAGGAGGTCGAAACCCATATCGCCAAACACCCACGAGAAGCCAACCTAGGTGGTCGTCCAGATGTAATCAGCAAGATCAAAGCCTACGTCCGTTTACGACATTCGAGGAAAAACCTCGTACCCGATAACGTCGAGCTTCAACAAGTTGACGGAGAGTTCATCTGGGCCATTGTATTCTACTTGTTGCGGTCTGGAAAGATCGCCGAAGCAGCTGATTACGTTAAAACCCAGTCGACTACTTTCCGAAGCATTGACCGTACTTTCGCATCGTATCTCCTTGAATACGTTAGCAGCCCTGATAGGCGATTGAGACGCCAGCTACAGGAACGCTGTAACAACGAGTATAACCAACGAGCTCGTAACGCGCCGGAGAACTCCATTGACCCGTTCCGTATGGCCTGCTACAAAATTGTGGGACGCTGCGACGTAAGCAATCGTACTTTTGATGGTCTAAACACCGAAATAGAGGACTGGATCTGGCTCCAGTTCAACCTTGCTCGTGAGAACGATAAGGCAACTGAGGTGGCTGCCGAGTCGTATGGATTACAGGACCTACGACAAACTATCCGGGAGATTGGTACCAAGCACTTCCCAAAATCCCCTAGCGATGACAATAGTGGTACTTTTGGCATGTTCTTCTTCCTACAGATCCTTTCGGGCCTGTTCGAGCAAGCCATCGCGTACCTATATATCTTCTCTTACGTCGATGCTATCCACTTTGCGATTGCCCTCGAGTATTACGGTCTTTTACGCCCCGCCGACCCCTGGAGCACAGCGGACACCCTTTTAACGTTTGATATTCGTAACAGACCGCAGTTGAGCTTCGGTCGGATGGTGGGTTACTATACTCGTGATTTCCGTGCTGCCGATGTTGCGTCGGCTGTCGACTATCTAACACTCATCTATCTCAATGCGGACCTGGGTGGTGATACGGGACGACAGCAAGAAGAGCTCTGCCACTCTGCTCTGCGGGAGCTTGTCCTTGAGTCCAGAGAGTTTAGTAAACTCATCGGTGATATCAGACCAGATGGACGTCGTATCACTGGCCTGATCGAGGAACGTGCCCCACTTATCGGCCTTCGGGAGGAAGACGACTTCGTCAAGACAGTCACATTACAAGCAGCCCGATTTGCTGATGACAACGGCCGCACTACTGATGCGGTGCTCTTGTATCATCTAGCCGGGGACTACGACAGTGTGGTTACTATAGTTAGTCGCGCACTAAGCGAGGCTATCTCACTGGAGATTGGCGAGGATCCCATGCGTCTAATGCCAGTGAAGCCGCGTTCGGACGGCAAGGACCCTGAGGCGCAACCTGGCAGCAGTTTGAGCTTGGCATCCATCGACGATCCTATCCAACTCGCCGCGACTATGATGTCGATGTACGAGAAAGACGCCATGTTCTACACAAAGATCCAAGATCAGAACCGGATTGCTTGCCACATTCTTTTGCAGATGAGTGAAATTAAGAACTTAGTCGAGGGTGGCCAATGGCCGGAAGCTCTAGATGTGAGTATCCATCCCCTCCCAAACATGTTCGAATATACTAATAAATCATCACAGAAAATACGCGAACTAGAGATCCTACCCCTGGATGCTAACGGTGATCCTACAAGGATTAGACACTACGCCGCTACGTTCTCGGGCTTATCCCAGACGGTTGCTATCAATGTGCCCAACCTACTGATGTGGACAATTACTTGTTGTATGCGGCAGAGGGAGCGACTCATGAGCAGCCAGTTCAGTGGAAATGAAGGCACGCGGAAGATGATGTGCGATAATCTCAAGCAGATTAGTATGGACCTCACTACGTACACGAGCCAGCTGAGGTATCGGTTCCCACCACACCTGCACGAAGCTTTAGCGAGAGCATCCGCAGATTAGCGAGATTAAAGAGCGTACTAGTAGTAGTCAACGAGAGGGAAATAAAACGGGGGTGACTAGAGAAAATAGAAGAGATAGTTCTTGACCTAATGCTAGCCCTGGTGATAATGCGTTGAGGGGGATGAAGAACAGGGCCAGTGGGTTGCCTGATAGCTTTAGGAGGTTTCCAGTTACCAGCTAGCTCAGGTACGTTAGGTTAGTGCCATGATAAGAAGGCATTAAGAGATTAAGAGGGTATGGTAGAGCTAGAGATTACATATTCAAGGATATTATTGATGAATTAGCACCGTCTTGCTTGCTAGGTAGCGATGAGTGACGTGATCTTGGAGGTACTGAGACAGGTTTAGTTTGCTCGAGTCCGACATGCTGGGAAAATAAAAGGGAGCTGTGCTTATACTTAGCAGGCTTTACTTAGCAGGCTTTTCGGTATTGCTTTTCCGGAGGTGAATATCTATGTAGAGCATTGACCAATTAAAACGAAGATCGGGACTACCTACGACCGATGGTGGCTTGCCCTCGGGTGATTTTCTGACTCGAGTATTAGCTAGGTTGTTAGCGGCCCACTTGGTGTCAATGAATCATGTCGGACGATCATGATACTTTTTGGGTGGAGTTGGCTGGGCGGTCAGACGCAGACATTTTTCGAATTGACCAGTAAATCGACGGCATCAGGCTGACACCCAGTGTAGCAGCCCACAGCCAGCAGCCCACAACCCACACCCACTATCTTGTTTTCTCCGTACGGCCATTTGTACCCAATTGTTAATGATACACCGATACACCACATACGCGGCCGAGATTACCATTACTACGTACTGTGATATGCACCCGTCCACCGGCTCGGGTTTCTCCTTCTCCACCCCTGCTTTGATCCCGACCACTATTCCCGACCACCATCCTTTATCCGCTTCCTCCACTACGGCGCCCACGTGTGCTGGTACTGTTGGTGGCGACGGCACCGGCAATCCTTCCGAAAGCAAGGACTCGGCCGCTGTTCTCCACAGACATGGTCCTTCCCATGATGGCCAGTCTTCGGATTCCGGGAACGGCTCATCCCAGCCGGGCCAAGACCCTGTCTCGGGACACGTCGAGGACCAGAGGACTAAGAAGCGCCGCATAGGTCCCAGCTCGAGGGGTGTAGCAAACTTGACCCCCGAGCAGCTTGCTAAGAAGAGAGCCAATGGTATAGCTCCAGTTCCACGCCATTAAGCCTTAATTCCTGAATCCACCACCTTGTCTCGTACCCCATTAGCTAGCCCTGTAAGCCATATTGAATTGGTTACAGCCCTGTGTCTCTCTCTCCCTACTTCGTGTAACATCAAGCTCCATAGTATACATGTATCCCTTGCTAACCATGGTACCACCTCCCTGCAGACCGGGAGGCTCAGCGAGCCATCCGTGAACGCACCAAAAACCAAATCGAGAATCTCGAAAGAAGGATACGCGAACTGACCTCCCAGCAGCCGTATCAGGAGCTACAGGCTGTCATACGGGCCAAGGAGGCTGTCGAGGCTGAAAATGCCGAGATTAAGGCCCGGCTGGCCTCTATTATCTCCTTGATTCAGCCCATATTATCTAATCAGCAAGGTCAGTCCATGGGTTAGAGCAGGCCAATACGCCACCGCAGTTCCACCAGAGTGGGACTCGTAATTCCGTATCTACTGCGAGTTGAAGAAGAGCAGAAAAGCTGACTAAACTCATTTTAGTCGAAAGAGCCTATACAGCATCACCCTTCGTGAACATTACACCAATACAGGCTACACAACGATCACCCTCTGCTCCTACTACTTACAATGCTTCGACTCCAGCGAGTGCCGCCTCCCCTGCTTGCTCAGTTGACTCGCCGTGGCAAGCACAGGCGCAGTCTCAGACTCAGTCGAGTCCAAATTTCACACAGGTGAAAATGTTGAACCAGCAACGGCATGACCTACTCCATAGTCTGGAGCTGGGCGCCGGTGAGCAGCTGAAACTTGATTTTCTCCTTGACCCTTCACAACGTGTGAATAGGATGCAGACAGGCATCAACGGGCCGCAAGATACGCCCGACTACCAACATCTTCCTATGAAGCATGATTGGAATGCGTCGAACGCTTCTCCTCGAGGCCATGTGGTTGCAAATGGTGTCTCACAGCATCAATCCCAGCAACAGCACCGTATAGAATACTCCTCACGGAGTACCGTTCAACCCTCCGAAGTTCAAGCATCTTGGGTTGGTATCTCCGCCCCAATTAAGAACAGTCCAGCGACCTGTCCTCTCGATAGCCTTCTCCTCGACTTCCTGCAAGAGAGGCGTCAAAGGGCCGCAGAAGGCGTTTCGCCGAGGGAAGTTGTTGGGCCGAAATACCCTTCAGTCTCATCACTGCTCAACCCAGCAAACAGCGTATTCTCACATCCGCTCTCCAAAGTCTTCACAGATATCCTAGCAGCTTTTCCGGGGATAAGCGGGCTCCCGGAGCGAGTCGCCGTACTGTATTACATGTTCCTCGTGATGCGGTGGCAAGTATCACCGACGCAGGAAAACTACGACCTCTTGCCCCTCTTCGCGCTGCCAACACCTGCGCAGCTGGGGACGCCACACCCAGCATGGATCGACCATCTTCCGTTCCCACACATGCGGGAGAAGCTAGCGATAGAGTATAACCCGGTCGAGTTCCTATTCGACAATTTCTTCATCCCGTTCACGACCACCATCTCGCTGAACTGGCCGTACGAGGCTACGGATACTCTGCTCCAAAGTCCCGATGGTGCCGACGTATTGATTAATCCAGTGTTCGAGAGACATTTGAGGAGGTTGGAGAATTGGACCCTTGGGGAGGCGTTTGATAAGGCGTTCCCGAGATTGAAAGGCACGTATAATCTAAAATTAGGCGGTGATACGGCGAGGGAAAGGGATGTGTTGGATGGGCATTTTAGCGGTGGTTAGTGGGCTAAAGGCCGGTGTGGCTTGGCTCCATGCACTAAGATTGCTCAAGTATATAAGGAGATTTGCTGTTGCAGTAACTCAGAAAGATTGGATCGCGCTACTGAGACTGCTTGAAAGTACCTAGGTTAGGGACGCAGGTGGCCGATGGACAGAAAGCTGTTCAAAGAAAAGGGCAAAAGGAAGGAATCGAAGCAATGAGACACGGTATGGAATGAAGAATGCGGCAGGGACGTGACCAGCAAAAAGGTAAAAGGTCCAGGAGAAAAAGTAGAGGCTTCGAAGTAGAGGCTTCGAAGTAGAAGCATAACCAACTACCTTGGGAGATCATATATATAACGAAGATTCCGTACCTCACGGCTTGACATATTGGTGTCTAGATAGCAACAGTATTAGCTGCGACGACCGTATAATGAGAGGGCCAATATAATCATATTGCTATGCAGCTGTCGTCTCTTCCCGTAACAGTAGAAATTACAAGACTCGAGATATTAAAGCCACCCACTAGATTATCTCGACTGCGAAGCCAATAAAGAAAAGGGCAAATGGAGATTACGTCATATATACACAAGGTAGAAACCAGGGCTTCTTTTTCCGAAGCAAGCTAATTTGTGTTGGGAACGTAGGAAAGGGATAAGAAAAAATCTGTGGCATGTTCATTATGAGTTTGCATTTGGGCCTTGATATGAAATGGGGCAGGATGGGTTATGAATAGGAGAATTAGAAGAGGGAAAAGAGCAGTCAAAATGGGTGTAACCCCTAAAGTCATCATCAAGTAAACAGGTAAATTTAGGGTAAACGGTCCTTATGGGATGGGTATCTTTCCTAAGACACAAACGCCTATGCCATGCAAGCCGTCCCCTTTTGATGCAACCCAATTGTTCATCATCCAGCTGGCAAAATCATAGGCCAATTCCATATCCCTCCCTGATGCAATCATAATTCGTCTTTTCGTCTTTTCGTCTTTACTTTTTTTTTATCCCTGTAGGCCATGCCAAATGCCTTTACCCATAAATGTGGAAGCTTCCCCCTAAACCCAGACCAGACTTGCAATCCTGCAAGATTTTGGTATTGCTCCTTTCTTGGAGCACCTGTCCTCGGGTAATTGAAGGTGCCATCTACCATGTAACCCGAAGATAGAATATGCGAAGCTATAAGAGAACCATCAAGCCTCGTCATCCGGGTTGTCTACACCAAAAGAGTAGACACTGATCTTAGCCCGCTCGCCGACGAACAAGCTAGATGTCTTATCACCATCGAAGGTTTCGAAATGCAACTGCCGAATCGGTCCGAATGGCGAGTAGATCTTATCGATATCTCGGGATGGGAGTCGATGACCAGTTCGAACAGAGTACAGCACAACTTTGCCGCTGTCCTCAGCAGCCGCAATCACACCTGAACCGGGATCGTAGTCAAGGCCAACATCGAAGCGAGCAGCATTTTTATAACCTCGTACGGTGACGACTGGCTTTGCTGTTCCTTCGATCTGGGAATCGTGACTCTGCCTCACTTGGGATAGGTCGCAGTACCTCAGGTCGAAGACAGACAGCGTGTTGCGCAGACCTGCCACAAGCACCTGGTGCTCACTGACTGTCTTGATGTGTGAGATTGAATTCGTCAGATTCACACTACTCCATCTATTAACTTCCTGGCGTAAATCTCCTATGGAGAGTATACTAGGACGACCGCCAAAGAATATGACGTCGGGGTTATTGGCATGATAGTTGACGGCGAAGACGCTACAGAACGCGGACGGGGTGGTCTTTAGGCTCCAGGTCGGGGAAGCGAGCAACTTCAACTGGAAATTGGAATCGAATTGTGCTACACCCATGTCGGTACCAATCAAGCATATCTGGTTGCTGGTTGATGGAGCTGGACAGATGGTATTGCACAGGTACCTGTGACTGTCGACTTCCCTATATGCTTGCATTCGGGTCATGGGCCGAGCTAACCAGCAGCAATATTAGTACCAACTTACTCTCATCGACAAACAAAGAGGATCCCAGTAAGAAAAAGGGGATTCAAATACTGAACATGAGAGAAGGAAAAGAGAGGTGAGAGACAGAGAAGACATGTGATTTACTCACCGAAAGTCATACAAGGGCGCCGCTTGGGAGCGAACACGTGAAGCGGTGTCGCCCGAGGACGGGGATTTCTAGAAGAAACGAGAACTAGGCCTGCTTTCTTGCTGTACTTGATATCCGATATGTGATCGATCCATTCCTCTCGCTGGGGACATAGGCATCCCATCGGGCCTCCATGACATGACGTGAAGAGGGCTCGGTCGTGGAAACTATTGTTGTAGTTCTCATTAGCATCAATTCACAAACCCTTTTACCTCATAGCGTCAATATAGCCTCTTACGTACCTTCCGTTCTTATCTCTAGGAAGAGGAACCGACGAGATCAACCCACCAGAAACGTCTTCAATCATAATCTCAGGTTAGCGGAATGTCTTTCGCCAATCCTACCAATGGAAAACTCACGTATGTAGGTGGTGCAAACTGGATGCTCAGGATGTTTGGGGACTATAGCCATGTGCTTGATGTTCACGGCCCCACAGATATGGCCCTTGAGCGGACGTTTGCCCTTTGAAGTGATACCTTGGGCGAAACTCGCGGCACAAAGATCACGAATCTGATAAATATGTTGACCATATTCACGCGCAAGAAAGCCGCCCATAATCGGCACATTCAAAGCCATCGAGCGAATGATCCGATTCTGATTCAGAGTCGCCCGACGGAGCTCAGCAGCAGCAGTCTTAGCCTCAGTCTCGCGCCTCTTGACCTCATCCGAAGACCAAGGTGCATTGCTAGGTGCTGTTTGTCTGCGCTCCACTCTGAAGTAACGGCGCCTCACGGGATCTAGAGAAAAAAAAGAAGTATTAGTATCCCAGAATCGCCCATAAAGAAAGACATGATATTTAATTGGATTGAACCCACCGTAATAGTAACCAGGAATGTGTTGCGATGCCATTTTGTCGGCGAATTGGGTCACATCGCAGGACAAAAGTGCATGGGATGCTCAAGATGTAGCTGTGGTTATCGTGAAGGTGTGGCGACGTAGATGCGAAAAGATGGATTTTCCAGAGGGCATAAACAAATTAACTACTGATAAATACTAAAGCGGTATCCAGGTAATGTGCGAAATCCACCAAAAATTGGGAACGTCGACAAACCTTAAAAAGTCTGCACCGTACACATGTGCAGTTACCGCGTACGATGCATACGATGATAACATAAATACATGACGGCATGTTCTGGCCGACAAGCACAGTGAATCACGTGACTAAGGCAGGTACCTACATTTACGTGATGACCACCCACACGTGCACTTAACCCATTTTAATTATTAGAAAAGAAATTGAATGTACTGTATTGGAAGCTATCGCGCGATAAAGCAAAGCAATTACACGACAAGAAGTCACATTAAAAGAACGTATCAGTTATTTGGTATTTTTTTCATTCTTATTAAGGCTCTAAGAGACTGGGTATGACATAACCGAGGCCTATACGCCGGGGTATTCAGTTTACAAGAAGGAAATGGAAGTGAACAACCAACCCTGTCCGGAGTATATCTATAGACCGAAGGGCAATAGTATGTGACACCGATTAGGGGTACGCCCAGTTGACGACCGTCGAGATGGCCAGTCTGTCTCAGCCGGGGAAGATCTATTGAGATTTCTCGTGCTGGGTGGAGACACGTTGCAATGAGACAACTGTGAAACATGTTAGCTAGGAGTTCCTCAAAATTCTGCATATCTGTCATTTGCGACTTACCGAAATCTTCAAGTGATCTCTGCTTTTGGCTGCCCTTGGGGGACTTGCCGTGCATCAGGTTGTCGAATCCGACGCTGTCCTGGAGGATGTAATAGACACCACCCATGATGCAGAAGACACCAAAGGAGAAAATCCAGATACGGACGACGGCGACAATGTGAGTCAAGGCACCGTGCTCGAAGAAACCCCAGATAGTGAAGCAGGTGGCAAGGATATCGACGAGCAGGATGGCGCCAGTGAGCTGCCACGAGGGGATGGACGACCAGAAAGGACCATTGGCACGGGTGATGAAGATGAGCCAGTTCTCAGTAAGAGAGATCTCAAGGAAGAGAACCTCGTCCATGTTACCGTTGTTCTGGACGATACCACCGTTCTCGCCCTGAGCGTACATGGTGGTAACGGTAATCCAGGTACCAATGGCAAGGACAACACCGAGAAGGACGGACATACCCCAGAGCTTAGGCAGGTTCCACTTGACAGGGCTCATCGAGTAAGGAGCGTTATCGTAGGCAATGGCTAGAGTGGCAACATCGGCGAAGATGGCAATGAAGACAACCAACTCGATGTTTAAAGATCGATTCAAGATGGCGATCCAGAGACCAAGGTAGATTTCCAGATGGAGGGACAGAGCAATGCGATAGACGACGTAAGCGTACATACGGTGGAAGATCTGTCGGGATGTCTTAAGAGCATCGATGATAGCACCTAGACCAGGGGCAAGGAAGACGATATCGGCAGCGGATCGGGCAGCGTCAGAGGCACCCTCGACAGCAATACCAGTATCGGCCTTCTTCAGAGAGGGAGCATCATTGACACCATCACCAGTCATGGCAACAAGGTAACCACGCTGCTGAAGAATCTCGACGACGTTGTACTTGTGCTGGGGGAAAACTTCAGCGAAACCGTCGGCAGCCTCAACGAAATCGTAAACCTCAGAGCCGGGCATGTCACCACCGCCACCAAGACCAAGACGTTCAGCGTTGTAGACGTTGGTACCGAGACCGAGCTGACGAGAAGTCTCACGAGCAATACCGACAGCATCACCAGTAAGCATCTTGATGGAAAGACCTAGACGCTTGGCTTCGTTGATAGTGCGGGCAGTGTCATGACGGGGAGGGTCAGAGCAGGGCATGATACCAAGAATCTCCCAGGCACCCTCACCACGCTTGCGAGCAACACCAAGAGAACGGAAACCACGGGTAGCGAACTCAGCAACCTTATTCTTGTAGGCCTGGTCGATTTCCTCAGGGATGGGGTGGTCCTCCTCAACAGTCTTCAGGACGAACAGAGGGGCACCCTTGACGCAAGTAATGCGTTCACCTTGAGGGGACTCAACCACCGCGGTAACCTTCTTGGAGACAGGATCGAAGGGGAAGAATTCCTTGACCTTGTACTTGGAGAGGACACTCTTGGCACGGGGGTAGTACTTCAGGGACTTGAGGAAAGCCTTGTCAATAGCGTCCATACCCTTCTTCTTGCGGCTGGCAGCAAGACAGGCAGTGAGCATAAGATCTTCAGGGTCGACACCGGCGACAGTGTACGGCTCAGAGAGAGACAGCTTGTTCTTGGTCAGAGTACCAGTCTTGTCGGAGCAGAGAATTTCTACACCTGCAAGAGATTCGATAGCAGAGAGCTTCTGCACGATCGCCTTCTTCTTTGCAAGGTAGGCAGCACCGACGGCCATGGTAGTGGTAACGACGGCCGGAAGACCGACAGGCACACCAACAATGGTAATGGCAAGGGTAAATCGCAGAATATCAACGATTGGGTTAGACCGGTAGAATGAAGAAACCCAGACGATCAATAGAGTGAAGACGACGAGAATCAACAGAACAGTACCGATGCCGTTGAGAACCTCAGTGAAGTGACCAGTGCCGGCAGAAGCCTGGTTGACAAGGGCCGCAGCACGGCCGACGAAGGTGTTGTCACCCGTTGCGGTAACGACCATAAAAGCCTCACCACGTTTGACGGCGGAAGAAGCGAAACATTGGTCGCCCTTGTGCTTGTCGACAGCGAGAGATTCACCAGTGATAGCAGACTGATCGACTTGAAGGAAAGCATCGTCTGTGACAATTCTACCATCAGCGGGAATAATGGTTCCCTGTGAAAACACTGTTAGTAACTTGCGCGGCAATTGGTCGCGTGATAGAAAATTCACTCACCTCTTCGACCTGAAGAATATCACCGGGAACAACTTGAGGAGCCTCAACCTCCTTGAGGGTACCATCACGAAGGACGACAGCCTTGAGGGCGAGAGTCTTCTTCAGTTCGTCGACGATAGAACCAGCCTGGAATTCCTGAATGAAACCGACACAGGCGTTGAGGAGCAGCAGGGCGCAAATGACACCGAAGTCGACCCAATCTTCCAAACCGGCGGCAAGGACGGCGGCAGCCTCCATAACGAATTGAATGGGACCAATAAAGAAACCCTATACCATATTAGTGAAAAGCTGCCTAACTAATAGGCAAAGAGTGTACTCACGAAGAACTTGAGGATGAGGTTTTCCTTCTCCTCCTTCATCTGGTTGAGACCATACTTTCGGCGACGGTTGGTAACCTCCGCTGCAGAGCAGTTAGTTTCTGCGATCACTACATGCTTCAATCGTGTCGCAAAGCTAGAACTTACCTTCTGTAAGACCGACACGAGTATCAGTCTGGAGCATCTCTTCCGGAACGACGCGACCGGTGCCGCCAGGCTGTCCGTCACCTTCCTCTTCCTCGTCGAAAGCGTTTCCATCCTGGGACTCAAGATCCTCAATTAGGGCGTCAATGTCCTCATCTTCCTCCTCTTCGCCCTTAGTGTTCTTAGCGAGAGCGGGATCCTCGACGCGATGAGCCTCCTTCTCGTCGAATTTGCCTGATTCTATATTGGTGTGAAGCGCCGGAGCGCCGGCGTTGGACTCAGCCATGTCGGCGAGCTTCTGGAAGTGACGGCTGAAGCGATGCTCAGTGTCAAACTAATAGAAAATGGTGATTTGTGGAGGACCGAGTCCAGGGAATTATTATTTACTCCAGGATAGGCGAGAGCGAGAAAGTTCGGCGACAAATAGGAACCGGTTGGAATGCTAATTAGGTTGTAGGATTAAGTAAGTGACGATGTTTTGGTGAGGTGTGATGTCGTGGGAATGAGATTGACGACGTTCAGACTAATCACGCAAAAAAAGGAAGAGGGGAGATTGTTGGGCGGAAGGCACCACGGACGACCTTGGGGGGGGATTGACGAGCCAGACGAGCCGAACCAAGTCTTCAACGTGATGGGGAGAGAAAAGAAGGCGCGTCCTACGTGGGCGAGCTTTTTCTTTATAAGATGAGGGAAACAGAGCGACAACAGCAAGAGCTAATTCCGAATGTGGGGCCTCGTCGACCAAGCTTCCAATGGCTCACCCAGCATGGAAGTATCGGTACAGACTAATACAGTGTGGACTTCTCCTTCCGTCTGTTTCCACCAATCCCACTTTTTAACATCCAATAGATTTTCATTGGCCAAGCCAGGGCAACATTCAGAATACCACTTATAGCCTCTCTAAACTTATGTCACTTTTTGTTTTTCATTTTCAAAGATATATATGCGTATATACGTACATACATAGCTATCTTAGATGTATTCACGCGCGAATTTTGCAGAAGTCTCACAGAGATAACATGAATCGCCGACCTATCACCATGCAGTGAATGAATCTTGAGGTGCTTGAGTTCAATATTTCTAAGAATCTAAGTTTGCGCCGATGATTAAGCTCACGTCCCAACTCTACATAATGTAATAAATAAATCTGACAATCGTCTAAGCAACTTCAGTCCTAAACTCTGAATTCAATGTTGTTCACCTCAAGGTTTGTTTACCTTTCATGGGAGCTGGGTTTACCTTAGGTGATTCTTTCGGGAAATTGCTTTCTATGCACATCAGTACCCAGGGGCTGAAAGGTACTACTTATCCCGCACAACGTTTAGTGAGTGACCTTGTACTCTACCTAGTGTACGCCAACCTACCGAATTTGGTTAAGCGTGTCTACTTCACCAGGAGATAGAAAGTCGCCACAGTGTGACTCGGTCCCTGCAGACTCCACCATTCGGTACCTGAACAGCATCGACTCCACATCCCATCTCCAGAGGAAGAGCATTTCGTACCCATAAACTCTTTGATCTTGCGGGAATTACTCGATTGCGTCCAAGATGTCAGAAGACGCGCACCGACTTTTTCACTCGTCATTTGTAGTCCAAGCTTAAAGGAAAATATCTCGGAAGCTGAAGCGACATTTGCTCTTATCAATTGACCAATTTTTAAAGTATATTCGCCTATCTTGATGCGATGGTTGGCATAGAAACATTGGGGGGGGGAACTTTTAGCTCTGAATGTTTTTTGGTGAGCTTTTTTTTTTTTTCCCTTCCTCTCTGTCTTCGGTTTCCAGGCTTCATCCCAAATCAAGATTCCATAAGCTCTGCATTCGGGAAGCACGGTCTCCTTCTAGGTTCATGGGCTTATGCGAGGGCTGTTAACCATTGACTAGGGCCACCCATGCTTTGCTCATGTTAGCCTGGCACAGTGCAATACTGTCGGTCGAATGGCGAGTCAGTGCGCTTTATTACTGTGCTATACATACAACCCACATCCACATCCATCTGCAAAGCACCAGATGCTAGACACGGTACATACAGAATGGGTAACCCAGGTACTTACTATCGATGTGGTATCTCAACCAGCATTATGAGCCATTTTCCGTTCAGCGAGGCTGTTGCTTGAAAGCGGAATGGCGTTGGAACCCACCAGTCTTGCCGATCCTGCTAACATCAACAAGTACATCGAGCTGTTTCATTAGTGCATGCCATGCGATTATAGGTACATACATATCTACAGCACTCCACCAGACGTCTGCTATTGCGAGATCCAGAAAACGCCCTGCCCCTATAAGACGATTATCGTCATTGTCTGACGTGGAGTACTATACAGTAGTTCCTGCCGGTCACCTGCCAAATGCGGGTTTCGTTGCCAGGCTCAGGGCCATCATGTCGCGGCAAGGGGAACGCGAATCTGTCAAGCACAGCATGGGAAAAATGACTTCAACCCACCGCTCAATGATGGTAGCAATCCTGCGACTCTGGACAGGTCTCTAGCGCGTGTGGCTTACTTTTCATACGTCATGGGGACCCATGGGATCAATCCCGCATTTTCCCAATCCTACCAGCTCGTACCCCAGCTGAAGGGGTCACAGACCACACGGATGGTAGTACAACGTTATGTAGACGTTAGAATTTTATTAAATTTTTTTTCTGTCCTCGCGGCATGCTTCACCGACAACGCTCCGGCAAAAGGAGCTCGGTGAAAAACAAAATCGCCTTTTGCCTACCGCAATTTCTCGGCTTGGTATTCGTTCGGTATGACCGCTTTGCTCCACCCCAACTTGCCGCTTGAATCTCATGGCCACCGTCAACTACATCCGACATCCGCTGGCAACCCTTCGTATGTACGGAGTGCGTTAGCCTCAGGGTGCAGATGGGCCAACCCCAATAAGCTGGGGCTGCTACAGGTTCCAATTCCAGTTGAAGCCGGAATAACTAGATCTCAAAGATCGTTTATGGTCTTTTTTCGGTCATCGGCATCCTCGCCATTCCAAATTGATTATTTGCCTCGTCCTTCACGAGAAATATGATACACTCGCTTCTCCCAATTCGGCTGTCTTGTCCCCATTATTTTGTACCCGCCGTAAATTCGAGAAGAATTTGTAGTTGTACATGACATATTATATCACTCACCATAAGGCAAGTAGTCGCGTGGGCTATCATAACTTGTCGTTATGTAGTTATGCAATCCGGATCTGGAACCCTTACTTGGACAATTTCGCCAATCATGTTCGCGGCAAAAAGTAATCTCAAACATCGGGATTCGTGCGACCAGGATGCGCCGGCGTGTGTGGGTGATTACGCTAGGAGATGCATCTTACATAGTAGAGAATGGCAGAATTGCCTCGCCGTTTGCGGGCGTCTTGATTCAGGATAGTGCCTAGCCGGGAGAGAGCGTGGGACTACGTTGTACAGTGGGAATTCAAGGAATTATACCGTGAGGATCCGAGGATCGAGCCGCTCGTGTCGCTAAAAGATTTTCCATTTCGAACGCCCCCATTCAAACTCCTGTCAATGGTCAATGGCTCTAATTCGGACATTATGTGGTTCCTCTATCAGGGTGCAATTTCTGATTTGTTTACCTAGGTCTTAATAGTCTGGGGGTCTCTAACATCCGTTATGGGGAAGACTTTTCCTAACAGGTATCCTGCTCCCGACATTTGATAATACTCGTGTCTCCGAGCAGCCGAGGAAAGCCTTCGCTCTCGTGTCGGTGCCGTCACGACTTCACTCAAAAAGGAGGCGTTAGCTTCGTAAAGCTCGCTTTGTATATCACTTTATGCGAGACGGCTATCCATATCTATTATTCCCCTATTATAGTGTTCCCTAACCTTTCTCGGAATGCATTCATGTTTGCCATAACCTATCGTTTGGTAGGATCTGCGAATCAGATCCTGCAAGACTTTGACTTTTTTTTTTTCCTGTGCTACCTGCCTACAACTTCCCACGTAAAAACTGACGCCAGACGCCGGGAGCTGTCAAGCAAGGGTCCATTCTAAGCAAGCGAGTCATGATGAAACCCGGCTATAAAAAAAAAGCTTGGTTCTGTGCTGATAAAATTTGAAACCGCCAGTAAAATTGTACAGTAAACATTCATATCATATGCTTGTTGAATATCTCAAATATCCCTCATCTCGAAACCGCCATGGCTCCTATCATATCTCGTAATTAATGAGTCTTTTTTTTCCTCTTGTCCCCATTGCTTACTCACCCATATGACGGAGCTTACATCCTTGTACCTAGAAAACTGAAGCTTTCCCGTCTTAATGGTTCAGGGTCTACCGACAAGCTTAACTGTCTATTCTAGAAGCTCCCCACGGGCTTAGGTTGATTAGAGGAACTATCCAAACTCTATGCTCTATGCAAGAAGGGTACTAAGTCTGGCTAGGCTTTAGAATCTGAGACCACGCCTCTCTTTTTTGGCCACGCCAACACACCGGCAATAACTCTAGATTGAACTCGACCCTTTTCCGTACTCAGGTTCGCATACAAGACCGTCTAGATTCAATGTGCCTAGTAGACTCCATTGCTTGGTTCCCTTTAGCAATAAGGTTACGGTAGATCTAAATTGCTCGATTTCTCCGCCGCCAAGATGTGTCTTCCCTAGCGCACACACCCAGTCAAGCCTTTGGCTATATCGGACGTACCAAACACTACGTTGTACAGTACATCGATAGTAGAACCAAACTTGGAGTAATCGTGGCAGAATATCTGACATGTATGTACTGCAAAGAAATACTTGCCTAGTGTCTTGGTGAGCGTAGGTATCCGCATCTTGTGTTCTCGAAAGACATACGTACAGTGTTCCGTTGCGGTACTATTGCTTGACAGACCTCATCAAGACAATGTCGTCTTGGCACGTATATTTGCGCGTCATGCCAAGAAACCACATAGATGCCAGAGACAGGCTCCTATCGTCTAACGACTTTTATTAGCTGGGCAATTCCCTTTCTCGGTCGTTAGGATCGTGGCATTTCAGACAAATAAACCATCCGGATCGGAAGCTTGGCTCTCAGTTCTTGGTCGTCATCCTCTCCGTTATCAAAAGGCCACGGTCATGTACGGTAGGTTATAGGCCAAGACCTGCGTGAGTGACGATGATCTGCGAGGCGACGGACCCTTTTTTATGGTCGAATTTCTTGGCTGGCTCGCTACATCATAATCAAAAGGAGCCGATGGATGCGTCAGCAGCAGCACAGCGGCGAGAAACTGGTCCAGCGCGACACCTGACTGGCTGATAAGGGCCGCGCAAACGCGCAGAGCCAAGCTCTCAGCACAATAAAACATCTACGATATTAAGACACCGAGGGAAGGTCAGAACCTAAAATGTACATACATACATACATACACACATACACGTACATCACAGCAAGACGTAAATAGAATTACCTACAGCCTCACTCAAGGCGCATGGGAAGGGCTGGGCAGGCTAGGCGAGCTGATCAATCCCATCCGCCTGTCGGTAGAACTCAGCGGCAACCGCGTATGTATAAGGGACAGCCAAGAACCCTGTCCATCCAAAAATTATCTCAAGTCGGCCTTACGTAAACAAAAGGGCGGCTCATCCGATTCGCGGCAATAAATCAGTGCAGAACAAATAGGGGCCGCATCGGGCTCGGCAGGGGGAGGATCGGTTAGTACCCCCGGGAATACAACTACCGTGTACATACTCCTCTTCCTCCAACCCCAGATCTCGAAATAGGTAGTACGTAGTAATGCGAGCTGCGGCTCTGTGCCCAGTCTTGACTGACGACGACTCCCGTCGACCGCTTCGCCACGGTGCGTACCTGGCATCGTCGTCAGCGGGTAGACTCGCAGTTTGGTGTGATATGATATGTGGATCTCGTAGCGACAATGGTAATGGTGATGCGCGGCATTTGCGGCAATTGTGGTTATGCGGTGCCTGACCGCCAGAAGCCTCCTTATTACGAATATAGACGACGTACGTCTTATTCGCAAACATGAGAATCATTCTCGAGTCATTTAGATACCGACGTTGGTTTGCGCCTTACATGTACAATGGCTGCAACGCACGTGGGATGACAAATAACGGCTCGTCTTCGACCTTGGATGCCCAGATGCCCAAGACGATGTAACAAACGCACCGGCCCGTACCCCCACGGATATCACTTAGATAATCATGTAACTGTAGAAACCCAATAGATTGGAGAGTCTCGGTAGAAGCATGTGGTTGAAGCCTTCGGTTGGATTGGTTCGTAGTCAGCATCGTGCTTCTGTGAGCTAACGTATCCTCGTACAACATGCTCCGTGTGCAATGACACAACCACCAATTGTTCCACGACTTTAAGACAATGTCACGACAAGTTAGCTGGTAGCTCTTCTGGAGATCACCGTTATCGCTTGTGTAAACAACGGTTATCAAACGTGGTCAATCAAGATCAAGATCTCGTCCTTGCTCAAAGCCTGCCTTACATCTAATATTCTCTGAAACTCGTACTACATAACCAGATGTTATTGATATGTTTCTGCTACGTCCATGTGCCTTGCTCATAGCCAACGACTATGAAATATTGACTTGGCAATCTGGATTAGGAACAGCCTAGAGACTCGGATTTTTTTCTTTTTCACACAGGAGATTAGGCGAGAAACCACTTAAGACGTGATTTCTAATTTCAATATACGATAATTCCTTGGTATTTGTCTCTGAGAGTATCGGTCCCTGGGTTACTAAGACAACTGAAGCTAGGTAGTCAGCGAGCCAGTATGTTATTGATAAGATAGACAAAGTTCAATATAGCAATCTACTGCATTACAGCCAACCCGAGTACCTTCAGAGTGCCTTGGAAAGGAGATATCTCAGCTGAGCTAAAATTAAACACGGATTTGCTCTACTGGCACTTAATACTACCATCCGGAGACGTAGGGCCGTATATACTGAAGAATCCTTGGGGCTAGGAGAGTAGTGGTAGCTGAAAAAGTTGAGATAATACGTACATGAGGTTGTCTTATCTAAGTATATACCGACATCCTCCCAACATTCAGCCAAGAGAATCCTAAAATCTGTCTATACGCCTCATTACGCTCAGAACCACTCGTACCTCATCATTAAAGTGAAGATCACAGCTTCAATGGCAACATATTTCGAGATATTTCTCACACTGTCCTCCAAGTTCCAGTACCTAAGCAACACAGAAAAAATATCATGACGGTGGTATCTGCCAAGGCTGACATACATACTCCCAATGAAACTATTCCGACTATTTTAAGTCGAACCTCCAACAACTACCGGAGCTTGGCCTGCATGTCAGAAGAGCTGAGTAAGGCAGCCTATCTTGATGCGAAGAAAGGAAATGAGGATGTTATAAGATGCTCCTCAACTTTCTTGGCTTCAACTAACTTATCTAATGAGACGGTTGGGTATAGCCTCAAAGGATTCAAGGGAATTCACAATTGGCAGGTGCCAAGATGCCAAGGTGAAGGAAGAGATTCAGAAGCATAGATCCTAGACTATGATCATCGTGATACAGGCGAATCTATTAGTAGCTATTTATTGAGCTATGTACCGTAGATCATGTATCGTGAGGCAGTCCAGCTTCAGATTACCATGAGCGGTAGTATTTTTTGACTCTAAATGTCGTTGTAGGTAGCTATCTCGAGACTTCCAGGGGTATTCTAGGCGTAGTAGGCTGAATACCATCTTTTACTCTTCATCGGTAAAACCTCACCCGACGAATCTCGCCCGTAGATCAGTTCATTACCATGCTCTTAACCTCTATCGCCAGTCTGCCATTTAAAGTAAGTATCAGGTGTTTCATACATTTGGCTATACAAGCACTCCCCTCTCCATTTTACCCGATATGATATTGGGGCATCATAGATTCTCTACCTATGCTAAGCAAGAGTATATTTCTGATCTCTGGAACACTCTAATGAGTATTGAGGCCTCTAAGACAGGAGGCTTCAGAGGTGGCTATTCAGGAGCTTCAACCAGTAGATATAATCACACCCACCAATAGATTATACAATACTCTAGCTTTGCCCTTTTTGTCGGAGGTACTTCAGACGTCGTGTGCGCCATAGTGGCGCTATGTAACTACCCGCCCAGATAGATAAGTCCTTCGAACGTAAACAATACCATTACAAATAGCTCATCGCCGCAAACTTCTCTTATACCGTGAGCCTATCTCATCGTATTGATGTATCGGCATGCTGTGAACCACTTGTTTCACAATAATAGCTTCTATCTACATGTACCGCTAATTTGATCCAGACTTGCACGCTAATCTAACCTAGTGAGACATTCATTTCCACGATATATCTCACATCTCCACGTGCCATCTTGCAGCATGATAATACGTCATATCACACATAACACATAAAAACAGGAGAAAGTCGCGTCGAGGTAAGTATCAGCGAGTATGGTGATCGCAAGGACCACAAAAGCCTGTATTGTGTCCAGGTTTGTATAATATGAGTTTCCACATCGAGATTTTTTAACATTGGCCGTTGTTTAAACGGGGCCAGACCAAACGCTACCTGCATTCCAAGGTAGGGGTTTATAGTTCTAAGTACCATCACCAGAAAAGAAAGACAAAGCACACACATTGATCCCGTATTCTATCATCACACGAGTATCCGTCAAATCCCGTTAACGCCGCCTAATGCTTAGCAGTGACCTTCTCACCGGTCAGCTTTTCCACGTAAGTCTTGGCCCTGTGCGTAATTCTTGTTAGCAACTTCGTTCCGATTTGTAACGGTATTGGGAAAGAAAGGATTGTGAGAAGGCATAAGAGATGGGATAAGGGGGAGGACTTACATATCGCCCATAGCCACCATGCAAACCGTCTGCCAAACGCCTAACCCAACACGCGGCATAACACCGCGGTACAAGCCCTTGAGACCGTTGGTCTCGTAAATATACTTGAAAGTGTTTCCAACCGTCATCTTCTTCGGACGGTTGGGGTCCTCCTTCTTACTCTGCATCTCGACACGGATGACCTCGATGGGCTGGTTCCAAGCCGATAAACCACCACCGAGAGCAGAAGCAGTGATCTTCTCGAGAGCGCTGAGCTTCTCGCCCTGCTCCTTACCGGTGACCCTACGGATACCCTGCTCAGCGAGACGGGAAAGACCGAACCGCGAGCCCCAATTGGTCATCTGCCGGATGGCGACGGCGTTGACGCCTTTGTTGATACCCCGGATACCTTCCTTGCGGTAGATGTTCATGAAGGTCTCGAACGTGCTCGGGGGGCTTGACGCCCGACGCCGCCAGCTTGTGCTGCGTGATCTCGACCGTCTTCATGCAGGTGCAGAAACCCATAGTAGCGTAGGCCTGCGCGACACCGCCGGTCACACCGCCGATGATACCGCCGCCGAACTCCGAGGCGCCGGCAACTCGGGCATAGTACTCGGCTTCGGAGGCGACGAAGAGCAACACGGCGCCCTTGGTCGAGGCTTCGATCCAGGCCCAGGGGATGAGACCCTGGTAAACTACAACGTGGAAAAAAACAACATGTCAGGAGATGCTTCTTCAGAAAAGGCCAAGAATGTATATATGGGTTGATGTGGCTACTCACATCCAAGAATACCACCGCGGTTCCAGATAGCGCGCAGAGCAGAAGCGAAGGAGTCGCCTCGGTTCGCGGCAAGGTGAGTCTTGCAGACCTCCAGAGGTTGGCCGAGGGTGGTGACCTCGAAGAGGTTAAGGCCAGCGCCGAGGAGCAAGTTGGAGAACTTGATGGGCTTCTTCTCCAGCTTCTTCTCGGTCAAGGGGGGAGCGACCCCGGAGGCGGCAGCGGTGGCAGTGGACATCTCAAGCGAGGATCGATTTGACGGAAGGGGGCCTGACCAAGGCAGACGGGTGCTTCTTCGCAAAAAAAGGGGGGGTTGATGGGATCTCAAAGGAGAACGGCGATACTCAAACGGTGGTGGCTTGAGGGATAAAGTTGTAAGAGCAAAGTTTGTAAGACGGAAATCAAATCGAAAGGAGCAAAGGAGTTCGGAGTCGGGGGGGGGGTTGCCAACAAACGGCTTGTGATTGGTGTCGGTGTACGTAGTAAGGACGGATTACGGTAAGCCTGCAGTTTGGTTACCGGGAGCGTGGTCAGCAATCAGGGTCAACAGCCTCGGACGCATGTGGTCATTGCCAGTTCTAGTCTATGCCTGTATCGGCCAATCTTAGGGGTGGGATGGCGGGGATTATTTGGACCTACTAGTTGTATGTACTTGAAGAATTGGTTACCTTATTGGATCCAATGCTTCTTATTCAGTTCCAAATCTGACAATGTCGGTTTTCCGAATCTTACTTGATTAAGACGATTGTTACGGAGTTTAAACTTGAAAAGATGAAAGTTTTTTTTTTTTCTTCTTCCCCCTTCTTTTAAGCCACAATACCTACCTAATACCAAGAACCGGAAAAATAAGGGATGTCTCATCATTATTGGTAGGTACCAACTAGCTAGGTAATATGTACATAGGCCTTTAGATCTAGTGGAAATGTTGGAGCTTATCCTTCTCAACAATTGCCAAGCTTGTAGCGAGAACCCCCAGATACTCCGCCCGATAATTTTGCGGCTCCCCCATCAATCGGGTTTGCTAGGGTCTTTTTAACCCTCAACAAGCGACCGGACTTTCCCCAATTTCTACAGCTATTGCTAGACCGCCTCCTTTTGTTGTACAGCAAGCCTACCGATGTCGTTGGACGCCACAAAGCCGGTGGAAAAATGTTAAAATTTACGTCGTAGTTAGATAATTTCAAAATATTTAGCTGTCAATTGTCTATTGAGACAAGTTGGTAGGGCAACGAACAAGTATTGCAAGTAGTTTTCATATTCAGTAGCGACTACCTCATGTATACATAAACAATTCGTGACGTATTATTGTACAAGTGCAGCTTTTGGTATCGTTAGGAGCATTTCTAATTCAAACCCCCGTTTGATACTCCACTGTCCTCAGTAGACCGGTCTATTTCCGTTTGTGAAACATGCTCTTTCAGTTAAGGAAAAATGCGATCCTTCGCTTTTCTTTACAGCTTCTTGCAGATCTCGATCCACTTGGCAGTCGAGAAACTCTTGGGTCTCTCAATGGGTGCACCGACGGCACGGTCGATGATGAGCTGTGGCAGGACACCAATCGCACGCGAGACACCGAATAGGACAGTGTAGTAATTAGCTTCCGTCAAGCCATAGTACTGTAGAAGGACGCCGGAGTGAGCGTCGACGTTGGGGTAGGGGTTCTTGGTCTTGCCATGCTCGGTCAGGACCTTGGGTGCGATCTTGTAGACCTGGCTGACGAGCTGGAACATGGGGTCGTTAGGCATCTTCTCTAGAGCGAATTCACGCTGAGCGCTGTATCGAGGGTCGGTCTTGCGGAGGACGGCGTGGCCGTAACCAGGGACAACTCTGCCGGAGTTCAGAGTAGACCACAGGTACTCGGTGATCTTTTCGTCGCTCAGGTCGTCACCAATAGTCTTCTTCATCTGAGTAAGCCAGTTCAACACCTCCTGGTTGGCGAGACCGTGAAGAGGACCAGCAAGACCGTTAAGACCAGCAGCAAGAGACAGGAAGGGGGAGCTTAGAGCACTGCCAACAAGGTGAGTGGTGTGCGCGCTGACGTTACCGCCCTCGTGGTCAGTGTGGATAGTCAAGTATAGTCGTAGCAGCTCGACGAAGTCCTTGTTCTCGCCGAAGCCCAGCTGGTTGGCGAAGTTGAAACTGTAATCCTTGTCCTTCTGAACCGGCGCAACCTTTCCACCCTTGAAGACGTTCTGGTAGATGCGGGCAGCGATAGTGGGCAGCTTAGCAATCAGATCCATCGAGTCCTCAAAGGTGTATCCCCAGTAGTCCTTCTTGTTGATACCCTTGGCATAGGCCTTAGCAAAGGAGGACTCGTGCTCAAGGGCGGTGACAGCAAGAGAGAACTGTGCCATTGGGTGGAGGTCGGTAGGGCAGCGGTCGATAAGCTCCTCGACGAACTTGGGGACGTCGGATCGAGCAGCCCATTCGGCCGAAAGGTCGCGAACCTGCTGCTCAGTCGGGACTTCGCCAGTCAGGAGAAGCCAGAAGAGACCTTCCGGCAGGGGCTCCTTGCCGCCGGGTGCCTTAGGAAGAACTTCCTGGCATTCGGGGATCGTCTTTCCGCGGAAACGAATACCTTCCTCAGGGTCGAGGACTGAACCTTCCCATACTAAACATTTAATTCCTCGCGCACCACCGTATACCTGGTCGAGGGTGACCTTGTCGACAACCTTGGAGCCATGCTCTCTATGCGCCGCACTGTGAGCTGTGATCAATATGGAGGGGTTATCCATATAGACTTACTTTCTTAAGGCCTTGATCTCCTCAATCTTCTCCGGGAGCAGCTCGGCGAAGCGTTCCTTGAGGGTCTAGACTAATTGGTAAGCTTGAGGTGCCGCAGAAGGGTGTAAAAGTGGTGTGTAGAAGTGGTACTGACCTGGCTTTTAGAAGAAGAATAGTATCGCACAGCATTGAAAGCTGTGGTACGGGCCGTGAAACCAGGTGTCCTTAATGACGTTCGAAGAGCAGAGCTCAGACGAAGGGTGGTGGCCATTGCGGGTGATGCAGCGGGGGAAGAATTGAGTGGTGATGTTAATAGTAAGAATGTTGGAAAAGGTGACAAGTCTTCGAGGGAAAGGATAAAAAGAGTGATGAAATGCCTCAAGAGCGAAAACTAATCCTTACCTTGGTAAAATGACGGGTGACGGACTAGGGGGCACCTTCGGTTGGATGGGGAAGCCGAAGAAAAATTTAGCGGGTCCGGCAACTAAAAAGGACAGTTACGGAGATACTTCGTGCTTTCGTGCTACCTCATACATTGCCAATTGGGACGGAAAGCCTCACCAAAAATTACGACAGAATGTAGGAAAGCTCAACCAATGGAAAGGTTATGTCTACGTATATATATTTAGTACCCGCATATCCGCGCATATATATAAGAACCGTAGAACCTGCACTCTTTTTCTGGCCAGCCTGAGTCTTAGCAAAACTTCGACAGCACATGCGCCTCGACTGCTGTAAGGTTGACGTCAATGTAGCCTCCCATTTCTGCGAAGATCCGTAGGCGGATCCTTCGATTACCGATGTAGTTGCAACCAGTCAGAAAATGGTAGGTATCAGTAGCTCTAGCTCTAGCTCTACCACGTTGCGCCCGACATCAACTAAATTCCTCTGATACGGTTCTTACGTAGGTGGCATCGAATACACACACACACATAGCTATCTCGGATATGTTTGAGAGTGTTCTTGTAGAATGTTCCCATGGTGGCTAGAACCAGTAAACGCAATCAATGGAAGCTCTCAAAGGACATCGGAGCTTCAATGGATGTTCAATGTTGTTTGCAGGTGTTCTATAAGTACAGTATATCCGTACCTACCTACCTAAAGTGCATGGGTGCATTACATATATGTAGGTTGTATGCAAACTGTCCAAATGTACCTACATAGCAATGGGGCTTGAATCCAGGTATTTTCGCCAATTACAGTTACATAGTACATACATGTAATATGTTACATAATGTAGCTTCTCAAATATCATAATTTATTATTACTTGATACTCGGCGTCGTAATATCACAAACGGTAGCTACATATCGTAACATATAGGTACAAGTGAATATCTTTTAGCACTTACCACACCTAAGCACCTACGGTACATACGGTACATACTGGATGTACGGTACATATAAATTCAATGTTCAATGTTCTGATCTCGAATTTAAGGCAGGTAGGTACGTACAAACTTAAATAGTGCGCCTACGTACTTGAATTTTGTAGGTGGGTCTCGCCGTTGTGGCTGGGCAACTTCCACAGTACCTAAGTTTTCCCTCGCTTCCCTCACTACTAAATGTACTTAACTAAGTCTGCCATTCGACTGGTCCCTAACCCCCACCTTTGCAACACGCGACTGGAAAAATCTTGCCAGCCAACGAGCTAAAACCTCTACAAGTACGCCGTCTCCTCTTTCTTTACACTTCCAGCACTTCCAACCCATCCGCTGTAAAACTACCACATCAACTTCCCATCACCACAACCTCCTGTAAATCTCGCCGACATCTTCATCAGTTGTCGCGCCATCTTCCCATCCGTGCCGGTATTGTCAACTCACCACAACTCTTTCGTCTAGCAGCAGGTTTCCTAAGATTCGACATTGTGTCGGGACAGGTTCCCGCGCCAATAGTAGAAGGTGCAAAGCTTTGATGGTGCCAATCATTGTCGCATCAAAGTACTCTCGACATCACTGGCAGATTTTCACCATTCACTCATTCACAACCTAATCTACTTTGCAAAGGGCTCTTGGAGAAACTTCGACTTTACCTAGACTTGCATCTTGACGGCTGTAACTCGTTAGGTCGCGGCAGAAATACAAGTAATCGCCCGAGCTCCAAACGCTACACAAGAATCTCCCCCTAGTTTACTTGGGTGACTATCGCGACTCTATCGTATATCATTTCCCGCAGGTGCTGCGAGCCTGTTCTCGCTGTTCATTGTGCTTGCAGTTCTCCCAGTATCCAAGAGAGCAATATAGCCAACATGTCGTCGCCCGTAGCTGAGCTCGAGGCGGGCTTGAATACTATGCAAACCCTAAAACCTCCTGGAGTTACCGGATCACGTATTCAAGCATTGACCGCTATATGTGTCAATAACGTCGAGGTAAGACTCTAAGACTCTTAAGAATGAAATTATCGTGGCTCGGCAAGTACATGAATGCTAACTTTGACTTTTCTTTTCCTTCGCAGTCCGAATCCGTACTTATCCAGAAGATCTACACACACTTCAAGAAAACACCTGCGACTCACAAGTTAGGAGTGCTCTACGTCGTAGATTCCGTAACTCGCAGATGGATTGACCAGGCCAAGCTTAAAGGTCAATCTATCAATAGCTCTGCAAAGGATGGAACCTACGCTGCCGGTGTGCATAGAGTAACGGAATTGCTTCCCGTCCTTATGAATGATCTCCTGCAGACCTATCCCGCAGAACAAAAGGTACGCTTTATCATATATTCATCGCGCATTCGGCGTAGTCTTGGTGATGGCATCGACATTGGTTGTGATGCTCCTGGAATAAGCTACATCTAGTCGTGCTATTTCCTGATGTTAGGCCGTATTCCTGTCCTGGTTTCCTTGTATCCACAGGCCTGACTAAGACAATTTTTTGGAACATTGACCTAAAAAGAAATACTTACCTGACCATCCCGTATAGGAGAAAATTAAGAAGCTCATTGACATCTGGGAGAAGGGTCAGACATTCCCACAGCATATGATCGACTCATTCAAGCAGAAGATGAATTCTTCCCCCCCCAAGAGTAGGTCTTCCAATCCTGAATTTGATGAACCCCATTTCATCCTGCTGCTTTGTCTCTGAGGTCTCGATCTGACCTTGCTTGTTCTTGTAGATGACTCTACCACACCCATTGGCAGCCCTCCTCCGGGACCCGGTTTGCCAGGTTTGTCGGAGAACAAACCGACTACCACCGAGGCCCCGAATGCTATCATGGAAGCTCTAGCCAACATTGCCCGGCAGAACACCACAACTGCACCCGCCAATAACACCCTCCCAGCTCCGACTAGCACATACAGCGTACCACCTACACGGACGAGTGGAACTCAGCTTCCGGTTCTTCCGCTAGCTCAGACACAACCTCCTGCCCCTTACTCAACACCTCAGCAGCCTGTAAACCTGCCTGGTCTTCCCGGAATGCCATACCCATTCCAACCAGGTCAAGTTCAGCCACTAACTCCTGTGCCCTCGGTGACTGCTAGTAGTCAAGGCCAGGGTTATCCTGGTGTAGTTCCAGGCGCCCCTGCGGCGCCAGCTGCTGGCATGGACGCAAATGTCCAACAGCAGGTCATGCTTATCAAGCTACTCGCCGATCAAGGCATACCCTTTGATAAAATCCCGGCAATCATTGCTAGCATGCAGAGCAATAGTGTTACTCTACCCACGAGTGTCCCTCCTGCTGCTTCAACAGCAACACCCCCAGTAGCTCAACTTCCGTATGGTACTGGTCCATGGGGCCAAGGTGGTTATCAGCCTGGTGAATCACGTGACCACGACTACCAGCAAGTGAGATCACCCAGTAGATATCACAATCGGTCAAGATCGCGCTCGCCCCCGCGTCACTGGGATGTGCGTGACTCCCCTCGCGGCCGGCCTGATCGTGAATATGGCGGTTACGGACGTAACTCTCCCGGCCTGGGACGCATGGATGACCGTGATCGACGTGGTAGGGGCAATGAATATCGGCAACGTAGTCCCGGTCGCCGTGCTCATAGCCCAAGCCCTCCACATGGCTTTTCTCACCCTCCGCCCCCGGCCACTAAATGGGTCGAGTATGACAGAACCATCCCTCAGGGCCACATTAAAGGTAAGCCGATCGAGATATCCGTTATGATTATGCCCACTAACATCCTGGGCTATAGTCTTAAGCAGAACTTTGTTTGTTGGTGGTGTCACGTAAGTAATGTCTATTTACAAAGAAATGGACAACAAACTAACGGGAAATAGGTGTCCTGAGAGTGAGTTACGCAGCGTTTTCAACCGTCACGGTCAAGTCCAAACTTGCATAGTGAACAAGGATAAACGTCATGCGTTCGTGAAGATGATTACACGCCGGGATGCCGTGAATGCCAAGGAGGCCATGGAGAATAGCACATTTAGGGTCAGTAATGTTCCAAGATCATCTGTCGTTTCTTATAATGCTAACATACAAACAGACTCGTTGGGGAGTTGGCTTTGGACCCAGAGATTGTAGCGATTACCAAACCGGCATCAGCATCATTCCCATCAACAAGCTGACCGAGGCTGACCGGAAGTGGATGTTGACTGCCGAGTACGGTGGTAGTGGTGGCCGTCCTATTGAGACGGGTCTGGTGGTTGAGGAACCAGATATCGAGATTGGTGCCGGTGTCTCATCGAAGGCTATCAGCCGACGTATGCAGACCGACAAAGGTGGTAGACATGGACCTAAGTCTAGCCGTGTTCCTGGTGGCGATGACGACGCGGACCTCTCCAGATGGAGACGCGGCCGAGACCCTCGCCGAGAGGAACACCAAGACGACCGGAATGGAGCAAATAACGGACCGGCAATCCCTTCATTCCCTTTCGGAATCGGCACTGGTCCCAACGGAATGCCAGTCTTTCCTCCTGGATTCGCCTTCCCTCCTCCCACTTCCGAACAGTAGGGATGGCCGGAATATTGGTGGTTTTGAAGACACCACCATAAACAGAGGAACCTTGATGTTGTCTAAATCTCGTCTTTAGGCTTCTAAGGAATCCTCGCTGCTTTCTCATTGAGTTAGCATAATAATCCATTGCAGGATGGAGTTGGTGTGTATTGCCATCCCCTGCAAGGACCTTACGAATGACGTAGCATGAATTGGCGTTGGTGGCATTTTGTCTTTAGTTTGATTGGACCAGTTCTCGCATTAGTGAGTGGAAAGTCCTCCTTGATATTGACGGCGGCATCGTATTGGTCTTCAAGTATAGGTCGATGTACTTTGCATCAGGGTTTTGCGTTTGTTTTTCATTCCTTTCTTCTCATTGGCAACCCATCGACCTACGCTAGGTACTCAGGAGAATGACCGTCCTTGGTACAGATTGCATAATGTATAGTAAATCAGAGCAGAGAAGGCGTTGAGGAAAAGAAAAAAAAGGCAGGGCGGTTCTCTCGACAATGTTTCCCAGGAGATTCAGGAGTCGTACTATAAATCGCTAGTTTAGATATTCCCATATGGAATTGACTTGTAAATCTGCCTCTTGGTAAACTGTCTTTAATACTTCGATCCAGTGTGCTAGAGATGCGCCCATCCGGTACTACATCTTCACCGAGTGTAAGTGTAGGTGCAAAAGACGTGATAGGCCTTCCATCTAGACTGTTATCTAAGGTACTTAACTTTCATTAAGACGTCTCCCTTCACTGCGAGCGTAGCTAAACGTACTGCACAAAGCATGCAGGCCTTACAAACCATACATACCTGTCAGTAGGACTTATAAAGCTTCCACGTAATATGCCCACTTGTTTGCCATTAATACCACTCATATGCTTCCTATACATCTAAGAACCCCCTAACTTTAACTGATGCTTACTGGATGGGGTAGCAAGCCGGAAGTAGGGGTGAGGCTCCCTCGGGATTCGATAGCCATAGCCAGTAATATCAACGTGGTACATAGCACGAGTCATAGACGTTCCAGGACTTGTTGCAGCTATCTCGTCATCATCATTTATCAACTTCATGATCGCACTTAGTGATAGGATAGCTATATATGTGCGTAGATAGAATGAGGCATTTCAAGAAATCTACCGGCGCTTGGGTGGGGGTCATATCTCAAGGTGGGAGGCATTAGGCGCAATGGAGGGGAGTAGATGAGTTAGATGGCTCCGGGAGATCCGGATGTCTTCATCCTAGACGTGGCGCATGTGGATACCTACCTACAATACATATCCCGACGTACCTATCTAATTACCTGGTTTCGCCCTCTTCCCTGTTTGTGGCGGCGGGAATCTCGGGACGCCCGGGGAACTCGGAAGAAAGCGGGCTGAAACATAGGACTGTGATTAAGGCTATTGATTCGGAAGTTTCAATACGAGAGAGAACTAATTTTGCACTGTGCGTTCCGTAGTGTACATGGAAAGGAACGAAGCCGAAATGATGGTTCTGGAAGCCTACCATATATATAGATCCCGAGACTCCCGAGGGCGAACTTCGCTTTGGTAACTATTTACTTCGGCAATGTAAACATCGTGACGGCCACGCCGAAGTCAGTCAACTAGCGGCTCTTCTGGGGTTCTTCAATCTACATGAACAGGACTGCAGGAGTACGGCATATAAGCGATATTTGAACTAAGGTACCTCATACTAAGCTGTTTAAAGAAGAGACCTCCGGCTGCTACTCAATGTCCCGGCAATTTATGACAAGTAAAGCCAATGATGTTTATTAGGCCAATAAAGGCCCTAAACGTATATAAGAATACAGGGTTGCATTATCTAGCAGTACAAATCTCCGTACCTAAACCTATAGTTCTGCCACTTAACAGGCACGATGAGCTAGCCCCTTACTTTATTCTCTCATTTTGATTTTCTCTCCTTACTATGACATCAATCATCTTCGTAATCCAAGTCCAGCGGCGAGAACTTAACCTCTGCTCGTTCCTCCCTGAGCAAAGTGCGAGTATTTGCATCGAGGGCGCCGAAGTTTAAGCTCAATTCCTTGTTGTTCTTGTGTCGATCTCGCGCGGCCTGTGATATCTCACCTACGTCTCCCTGAGTCTTGATTAGAGACATGCGAGAGAAGGTCTGGTTCGCGCGTTGTAATTTCTCGAAGTTGCTTAGGAGCGGTGCTCCCACGTCTTCGTTCAAGTGGGCTTCCGCCCGATCGATGTTTGTACTGGGGTATGCGGGACCCTGGACGACGCCGATCGTCGGGTCGGGATGGACTATAAGCTGTGAACTTTCTAATAATGCTTTGGCCAACTCTTGTCCGGTCTGGGGCGGGGGCTTGTAATCGTGTGCTAACTCATCACCGTGGATTTCGGTGCAACTCGGCGGAGGCGGTGGGTCGTGAGGAATAAATGGACGTGGTCGCCGGATAGTTCGTTTCTCCCCATTGAGCTGTAATGTTAAAAAGCCAGAAGAAGCTGCTGCATTGTCATGGCCATCGTCAATATCTAGCAGATAGACTCGTCCGCTGGCATCTCCGATGAGTAATTTCGTGAAGTCTGGCGAGAAAGCGCCGGCGGTGATGGGCGCTGCCGCTGCCATGAGGTCCCTCATCAAGACTCCTTTTCCCTGTCGTATATTCCACACCTTGACGACACCATCCGATGAACCAGTATATAAGCGGTCGGTGCTTGTAGCCCATGCTATGAATTTGACCCCTACGTCTTCGTGTTCTCGGTCTCCAATAATTTCATCAACCGGATCTAAACCATCATTAGCTTCATTCCTCGAAACGAGAAGTTTCAATCCTTACCGCCATGCTCTAGGACACACATTGGGTCGTCCTCATCACTTCTCCCTGAATCCCATATATAGACCTTGCCGTCAGTACAGCCGGCTGCGACGTATGAATATAGAAGGCTGTTGGGTCTGCCTTCAATGTTAGCATATTATATTGCGTAGCCCCTACGATGAAAGTATATGTCCATACCTGATCGCGAGTTCGTTGATATCGATCGCGGGACAATCAAGGGTCTTTATAACGCCATATTGTCCAGTCGTATCGTTCAACTCAAATATACGAATCTGAGTTCGAATGTGTTCCTCGATCTTTTCCGAAGTCTGGGAAGCGGAAGTTGCTGCAGCGAAGCTTGGTCGAGAGGGATGCCACGCAACCTCGAAGACATTGGCTGTGGCCGCGCTGTTTACTTTGACCTCAGTCTTTGTGTTTGTGTCCCAGAGACACAGCTCCCCAGTGTCGCGCTTGTCTTCTGGGATTTCGTTATCGTCGTTATTCAGGCTGCGTGGGGAGTAGCCGATTAGGAGAAGATGGTTCACACTTGGTTCTATTCCCCAGCGGATCGCCGACGGGAAGTACGCCCATTTATCTGAGGGGACATAGTCTTCGCCATGGACTCGTTTGCAAGAGAATTCGTGGTATTCGTAATCTAACCCATGTTCGTTTAATATCGGATAGTAAACTCGTACTGCTTTTGTAGGAACATCAGCAGCTGTCGCTACTTTGCTAGCAACTTCACCCTTGTTCGTTACCACAAAGTTGACGCGCCCGTCATGGTGCCACGTATCGAAAAGGTCGTCATGATTCCCGTGGATTGTTAACCAGACCTTGACTGTGTAGTCGAAGCTTGACGTGAAAAGAACATCTTGAACAGGGTCATAGTCCGAGGAAACCACCGATGTATAAAGCCAAGGATCTTGGCTCTCTCTCATTGATGCTAAGGCATTGTCGCCATGTTCAACTAGGGGACGAGGTATTCGATGGCTCGAATATGCATGTAAGTTCCCCTTCTTCGCCGAGCCAAATAGGAGGTTTCCGGGTTTGTTGTACTGTTGATTGTGAGAATCGGAGTGTGTAGTGGTACCGCAAACAAACCAATCGGAATCGCGAGTCCAACTAATAGTCATGATATCACCCGCACAGTTAGTCCATTCGATCTTTGGCTCCATATAATCCTCCCTACTACTCTTGAAAGTCGTGGTAAAGTTCTGGTAGCACCTGGTGGCGCCTAGACGGTTGCCGACAACCTCCCTTGCCAACAATAATGACGGCACCACATCCGTTCTTGAGAAATCACCTTGGGTACTGCTGTTATCACGTTCTATATATAACGACTTTGGCTCCTCGTCGACCTGCCTGTGTTGCAAGTCCTCTAGGAAATTTTGAACGTCATCTGCGGAGCGCTTTAATAGGGAAGAAGGTGGCTCTTGACAATGGTCATATCCCCGATGATGAGCCTTGAGGATGCTGGCTCTTATATCACTAGATTTCTTTAACAAGTGGCGGAGGTCCTGCAGATCTGATCTTCTAGTCTTGGCGGGTATTTTACCGTAGAAAGTCCTGGCAAGGTACCGAAGATATTTCGCCTCTTCGTTGCTAAAGTCGACATGATACACAATCGGTTGGCAGAGATCATCCGGCCTAAGGCGAAATAGACGCCTTTTGCCTACGCCCGCCGCGATCTGATGTCGTTCTTTCGCGGAGAGATATGGCTTTGAAGACTGACCGAACCATCGGCTTCTCACTTGTATTGGCGAGCCTTGCTTCTTGAATTCGTAATTTCTACCTGACTGCCACTGTGATGATTTCGCTCTTGTCCTCAGTTGTTGCGGTGTAACTGGTTGTTTCTTCTTCGGCTGGACTCGGGGCGAAGGCGTCTTAACTTTCTGTAACTTATCTTCCTTTAACTCATCTACGTCGTCTTCGATATACTCCTCTGGGTCCTCTTCGCCATCCTCGCCACCTCCGTTAGGTACTAGTTCTTTCGATGAACCCTCGATAGATGGCAATATCAAGAGGCCCGGTTTTGCTGTAGACTTATAAAAGGGTTGCGGTACTGGGACTGGGGTGATAGGATGGCGTCGAAACTCCTGTAAAATGTTAGTGAGAAGGAGAGTCTTCAGGTATATTTAGACCTACATTTCCCTTGATATATTCCGTCACAAGCTCGTGAATTCGTACTATCACGGAGGCCTCGATATCTGGGGTAAGTCGGCCCTTGCCATTACGGAAGTGATGTTCGAAGTCCTTATCAGCGATCTTTCCGATAATCTTCCCACCAAGCTTCTCTACGTCGTAAAGGTTCTTGTCCAGTTTCTTGACGGCGCGCTCCAAATGTGGGAATACCTGGCTTTGCAAGCACTTGGTAAGCGCCTTCGTATCCGTCATGGGGGAGGCTGCCTCAAAGCCACCGCCATGCTGGAGCTTTCGGCGCTTCGATGGATGCACTTGCGCTGGGATAGACTGCTGTGACGAAAAAGACTGCGAGGATTGGACATCTTGACTCGAACGTCTCGAAGGAAGGACCGACTGGGTATGGTTTGATATCAAGGAATCACACGCGCTGGTTGTGTGAAGAGAGTTAGGCTTTGTTTGTGAATGATATCCATTTGTCGTGGTACACGAACGGCCTAGGCTCGTCACCGGTGGCTGTGATTCGAGTATAGTTAAAGCGACAGCATCATCTTCATCGTCGTCAACTGTAGTTAGGTCAATAACCTCACCTCTTCCAGACGATGTCCCCGACGCGTCGACGGCCATGGTGGATGTTATCCCCACTACTAACGCATCAAAGTTGTTTAACTAAAAAGTGTCCAATTAAAAATGGGTAAATATTAAATCGGTTAAATCGATTTTTATTATATTTAAATATATAATTTTAACTATTTTTTTTAAAAAAAGGTTTAAATATATTATATTATATTTAAAATATATTTTAATATAATTTAATTTATATAATTTATTAAATATTTATTTATAAATAAATAAATATATTTTATTTTATTATTTTATATATTTTATTAATATAACTTTTAATTTAGTAACTTATCTTTATAAGTTTAATGTTTTAATATTTTATTTCGACCGTTATTTTATTATTTACGAAGTAGTTTACCAAATCGCACCACATTCCAAGTTGAAATGAAAACGGAAAGCCAACAAGTGTAGGAACATCTAGGTCAATCAAGTAGATTCTAAGCTGGCAAGACGCCATCGCTATTTATACAAAAAAAATTAAGAATATACAGTTCGTACAAAGTGCAAACCCTAGCTATCCAATCCAACTATAGCCTTGGCTTGACAGTTTCTGTCTCGGAATTAATCTCAGCGTACATGCGTTCGATGTCGCCCTTAAACTTCCTAACTGTTTGGGGTCTCTTGAGTTTCAAACTGTTGTTGCTTATGTTAGCAAGAATTCAGGAGAAAATAATTATCCCTTACTTACGTTGGTGTGAGGAGCTCGTTCTCCACAGTAAACGGCTCGAAATCCAAAAGACAGTTCCTCACGCGTTCATATCCGTTGAACTTGTGCTTTTTGGCGATATTATCAAGTTGCTTAAGGAAGGCCTTCACCACACGAGGGTCTTTGGCAGCTTCCTTAATCGCTCCAATGTCCTCTGCGGGCACATCCTTCTTTAGAACCTTGCTGGCGAATGGACCAAAGTTGACTGGGTCTACGCCGAAGATGCCGACCAAGGTGGACTGACTAGGTTCGCCATGAACGAAGGCAGCGGCAATGAGATTTGAGTTGCCCATAAACACGTTCTCAATTCGCTCGGGAGAAATGTATTCTCCTTGAGATAGCTTGAGCACGTTCTTCTTGCGATCAATGATCTTAATTCGGCCCAGCTCATCGATCTCGGCGATATCTCCGGTGTGAAACCATCCGTCGGGCTCTAGGGCCTTCTTGGTCTCCTCCTCATTCTTTAGGTAACCTTTGAAAATGAATGGTCCCCGCAACAATAACTCTCCTCGCGGTCTAGGCTTATCTGTCACGAGGTACTCGAGTTCAGGTTGGGATTCCAAGCATATTTCTATACCAGGCATCGGGCCACCGACATTACCCACTGAGTAATCACCGTCGAGCTGGAATGATGCTGCGGCGTATGATTCAGTGAGGCCATAGCCTTGGCAGAAGTAGTTGCCTAAGGCAGCCCGGAGAAATTCATGAACGTTAGGGTCGAGTTGTGCGCTTCCGCTCACCATGGAGCGACATCGATCCAGGCCAACGGCGGCCCGTACCTTGGGGGTCCATATCCGGTCGTACAGGAAGTGCTTATTGTGCGCCTTACCGGGAGGTAGCTTCATGCTAGCTTTCTTTGCGTCTATAACTCTTCGCGAGAGAGCACCTTTCACGCCGGTAGCGTCGACAGTCTGGGCTCGAATGCCCATGGCAATCCGATTGAATAGACGAGGCACGGAAACGAAACCACTGGGTTTTAGAAGTTTCAAGTCGTCCACCAATTCCAGCATGTTCCCGTGGAAATAACCTATGGCGCAACCCGCGGTTACGCCGCATTGGTCTACCATTCGGCCATAGATATGAGCGAGAGGAAGATATGAAAAGGTGGTGTCCTTCTCAGTATAGGATCCACTGGAACGAGCACTCGCTATCGCTGCAACGCAGTTGGAATGCGTAAGAATCACACCTTTGGGATCGCCAGTGGTGCCGGACGTATAGTTGACGGTAAGGATGTCCTCTGGACGGGGAGGGCGCATAGGGTGGGCGACCTTAGCTCCAAGCTCCTCGAGATCCTTCAGCGACCATATTTGGACACCAAGCTTAGCAGCAATGCCGTTCAACAAAGCCGATTTCGTGTATCCTTCTTGCTCCCCATTGTCCAGAGGGTCCATAGATATGATTAGCTTTAAGTGGGGTATTCGAGGCGCAAGAGCCAGAAGGGTCGGGATATGCGGTAGCGACGATACAACGCAGGAGAGTTCGGCATGTTTAATGATATACTCAGACGCGTCGGGACCTAGGGTTTCGTAGAGCGAGACAGAGAAAAGCGATTGCGTAGTCAAACCGATATCTTTTGGCGAGACAAATTAGAAAGTTGCACTGTAAGCATCCAACCTCGGTGTTTACCCCCGCTCGACTGTCAAGTTTTGCTTACCTGTGATTTGCCATTCGGCTCGGTTCTGGCTCCAAACACCCACACCATGGTTGCCAGGCGGAACTCCAATGCGGCGATGAAGCTCGTATATACCAGAGCCAACGTTCTTTGCTCGCGTTGCGACCTCGGCGTATGTCTCCCAGACATAGTGGTTCTCCCAGGACTTTGTTACCGGGTTCCAGGGCCGGGTTCCGAGGCACCTATTGTTGGGAAATCGTTTGACGGCATCCTGGAACAAGTCGTGGAATGTGCGAATCTCAGGTACGTATGTTTCAAGTAGAGGTTTATCTGTAAACTTGTAGTGTCTATAGATTGGTGAGCGACCCTCTCGTTCGGTGCCGGGGACCGGTAGAGAATAAGGGGTACCAGGCGCGGGTGGCTTTGATAATTCTTGAATATATGCAATAGTCTGCAAGTCAGGACCAATACCACCCATCTTTACCTAGCGGGGTCGGCTAATCTACAGTAACAAAGGC
This sequence comes from Hypoxylon sp. EC38, assembly GCA_002120335.1. Taxonomy (NCBI): domain Eukaryota; kingdom Fungi; phylum Ascomycota; class Sordariomycetes; order Xylariales; family Hypoxylaceae; genus Hypoxylon; species Hypoxylon sp. EC38. The sequence continues at coordinate 475,348 of KZ111263.1, forward strand.
AGAAACAATATAACAAAGAAGCCGCGAGACACACAATGAACTCTTTGTAGCAGTCTAGCAGATGAGAAACATTGAAGGTGATGCAAGAGGAAGGCTGTCCTTTGGTCGCGATCTTTATTCAGTACTTGCTACACAAGCGTGACCCACTTAGAGTACCTACAGATACCGAGGTGCGGAGAGTACGCACTAACTACACTTTCCATTAGATCTGGAGAAGGAAAAAAAGAGGACATTGCGGTAATACAGCATGTTTGCCGACTTCTGGGGCCACCGAATACCCTGAGACAGAACCCTGCACCACCATCCTGCCCTCTACTATCAAGGATTTTGGTAAGCTAATTAGAAAGGAACTAGCTTAAAGTGAGCAGCACATGTCCTCCGACTCTGTTTCTAGTAATGCACGAAATACTTCTTCTAGGCGAACCGAGGTTTGGGGACTTAGTCCTCTAAAAAGTGTCGGCTCTGATTGGCTATGACATGAACCTCGGAGCAATAGCGCGTTATGGGGTCTCAGAACAGACGATCTGATTGGTAGAATGCCCTCAATAAATGTTCTTCAGCACGTCACTAGCTATAGTCAGCTTGCAGAAATAGATTTCCTAAAAGTCAGCTCTCTGCATGTAATAATGTACCGTAATTTAATACCCTATATTTTCACGCCTAGCCGACTAACAACGCCGCATGTTTGAAAAGTCAGATGTGGCTAAGTCTTCCGGCCATTTACTTGGTTAACCATTTACGTATCTCAACCATACGATATGGGATCTCAACAATTTAATCCTTCCAAACTTGGCGTCTGATTTAGGGATGTCTTCATTATACGTGGCCGATAGGATACGCCGTGCGGTCTGCGGCTCTCACAGAGCGAACCGCACTCTCTAGCACTGACTCTTATTATCCGAGGAACTTCTTGAAGATATGGCATTGAGCGAGTCATCAGAAATGCTAGCGACTGCGTCAGGTTGTAGCTAGAGAATACGTATCCTATCGGCTATCGAAGTAGAAAATGACGCAGTACCCCCTAGGTAGTCTCGATATGATATACAGATTAAAGTGAAAGGATTTAGGAACGCAGGATCGTTCAATTTACGAATGATCTCGATATCAGTGACATTTTTCAGCGCGTCCCAAGTAACGGGAAAGGCGCCCGCTAGAGACCCAAAGCCATCCAGCTGTAGGTTTACACTAAAATGGAATTAACGTTGCCTGTGTCCTTCTGATTACATCTTAAGCCGACGGCAATCTAAACGATCTTACTACATGTACGTAGTGGTCAAAGTTTCCACGATACCATAATATGTCGGACCCGGCTTTGTGCATTGGAGCCAACGCCGAATCGAATAGTCGGAGCGGTCGCTCGGAAAGGGTCATCGACCAATTCGGGAGAGATCTCAAAGTATCGAGAATAATCAATACGATCTCAAGCAAATACCATTGCCAAGTAAAACAAGCTGCGAAGAATCTCTCTAGTATCTCGAAATAGGTACATGCTTCAATTCATACATACACTAAATACTCCGGTGCCGTTCGCTCTTACATGTTTGAAGGTCTGATCGCACACATCCTTTTCTTGGCCGTGTATGACAATCGGGGACTCTCAGAAGTCTTGAGACGACTTGGCTTTTGTAGCCAAGATCTGTTCGAGATTTCGGAACAGCCTTCTGATACAAGATTCCGATTTGTGTTTCCAAAAAACAATTTATTATTTTTGGTTCCATCCCCGCAATCTACGTTTCAATCTCTCCGTCGTCATTGTGTTCATTCTTATCGTGTTTGATTTCAGCAGTTGTGCAATGGAAACAATTCCTTAGCCTTACATAGTAAGAGGGGTATCATGCGGGTAGATACGTGCGTGTGTATGTATATCCACTACTTGGGTATTCGGGCGTTTACAGGTATTACACGCATGTAAGTTTTCGTATGATTGCGTGTAGACGCCCGGTGGCACCCCTATTATTTTGCATCTTGCCGCCGGTAATGAACAGGGCTTAAATTCTCCAAGATTACAACTTCCAGATATATATATATTTTTTTTCTTTAGAGGTCTCAATTCTTAATATTAAACCTGGGTGTATTTCCATTATCATGGAGTATTGACTCAAAAATAGATTCGATCCGCTCACACAATTCTCAAAACCTCAAAGGAACTGTGGCTTCGGATCTCGTTGGTAGCAGTGATAGATTGGAAACTCGAAAACTCTTGTCCTGTATTAAAGTTCTTTGGCATTGCGAACCCCTGTGGAACCCGCCCGGCAGATGAATGTGGATGATTGGTCTGGATTGGACGTTCCGCCCTGTCGTGTTCCCTTTTCGGGAATGGAATCTCTTTGCATAGCTCACACCCCTGATATTGCGGTTTCAGATGGTCTCAAAGTAGGACATCGTCACTCAGATTGGGCGATCAGAGCTCAGTCCGCTGTGCCAGTGCAACTATGGCCACGCGATCGCCTTCAACAAGGGCCATTCACCCTGATGAAGTCCGGAATCTTGATAATTAGCCAGTAATGCCCCAAGTCGCATGATTGTTGGTGGTCCTGTTTCCCCTTCGATCTTCCTTTTCTTCAAAACTACTCTGTGTGTTGCGTGCCTGGTGCCTCTTCCGTTCTTTGGAATACTTCTCTTCTTTTGCCGTTGTCGTCGCTCCCTATTTACGTTGTACAATTATTCTCCCTCGTCTTCCAGTGTGCAACTTACATGCGGTATTGTTTTTATGACGACTACACATCGAGACACTCGCTTTCCTGACCGCACACCCCGATTCCCTACCGCCAACATGATCTCCACAAACATTGTTATCCTGGGCATCCGGGCGGCCCAGTTGGTCTTTGCCATCATTGTTATGGCGCTGACTGCCTATGGTATGCTTAACGTTGGGCGAACATGAACATTGTATAAGAGCTAACACCGGCTCTAATTAGTTGCTCACTGGTACAATGTGGACACTTTGACTTCGTCTCCCTCCCAGATCAACTGGCTACTGGCTGTATCGATATTCACGATTGTGTCCGTTGCCTACCTTGAATTGACACCAAGATTCGTTCCCCGACGTAAGTAGTAGTGAAGCGAACTGGGTTCTGTGAATGATACAGATAGCTTACTTTTCATTAGTATCTCACCAGATGGTCGCGGTCGGCATCGAAGCCACCAATGCAGTCTTCTACTTTTCTGGCTTCATCGCTCTTGCAGTCTTTATGAGCAGGTTGCTCTTCTGCCGCGGCAGTGTCTGCGGTGCGGCGAGAGCCAGCATTGCTTTCGGCGCTTTCGAGTTCCTGCTTTGGACCGCTTCCCTCATCATTATGGGAAAAGAAGTGGCCAAGTCCGGCTTCCTTCGCCGGACACCCAAGGCCCCTTTAAACGTTCCTCCGATGAAGGAGAGCCAAGCCGCATAGGCGATAGGTTGTCCGTTGGCAGTCGTGGCTATACCGACATTCCTTTGTCGCCATACCGCCCGTCTCTCGACTATCAGGCGGAGCCAAAGGCGATGGGGCGTTGGGATCGCGTTTACCTATATCCGAGCAAAAGCTAGAAGGCTTGTGCTATTTATGCTTCTATCGGCCTGTCCCATTGTAGGGGCTGCAAAATTAGGGGGTTGGGAAGGTGGTTATGGTTGGGAGAACCGGCGATTAAGGCTTCGTCTAGATGACCAGCCGGTCGGTACATTCTTATTCGGGGAAGGAGATGTAGGAGTTTGGGATATTTGGAAAGATAATCTTGATAACAACTAAAGGGAACTGATTCGGAAGAGCTTTTTGTTACGAAGACGGAACGAATAAATCGAATATACCACCAGTGTTTCATCGCAATGACTACCTACCTTCATCTTTCATTCTTCCATTCTGCGCATTGATGGTCTTTGTAAGAGCACAGGTTAGGACAGCGATGTCGGCAGCCTTTGAACCTTAATCTTCTTTAATAGGCACCTTAGGTAACTCAATTAGGTATATGTACATGTAGGGCAAGACTCCGACTGTCTGGTATTGGTATTGGTAGTACAAAATTATGCTTCCCCGACATCCTAACCTATCTACCGGTACTACGGTTATCAAATCTGTCGCAATGCGGGCGCGGAATGATGTATTGCAATACCCCGCCATAGCTTCCTAGCCCATTAACGATTAACCCACCGTAGCTGACGTGGGGTGCCCCGCGGCTCCTCCTCCTATCTTTACCTTTTGAGTCTTCTAAGGCTGTATATATTAACTTAGAGACATTTTATCTGTGGTTTCTATTAAATGGAGTGAAATAAATACTAATTAGATATATTTTAGTGGTTGCGAGTAATCTCTATCCTTTTGTATGTAACGAGAAAATATGATGAATTTGGAGTAAAGTCAACATTAGACGGCGCTTTGATAGCCCCTCAAAGTGACCGACTTCCTAGGAAGTCAATGGCTAGACCAACGGCTCGACTAGCAGAGCTAGGTAGGTACAAACAGCATCTTTCTTTGCCCGGCCTCCTATTGGGCCTATTGGGCGTGCACATCCCTTACAGGGCAAGTCTATAGAGGATAGTCGATGGCGTGCTTTCTACCTTGACTCCACAATTCCCCCAAACGGGTTCCCAAGAGTGATGATTCGCTTGAGGACAAATGCCATTGTCGGAAGGCCATTTGCGATGAAGAATTACGTATAAATCGAGACAAGTAATTCCCTACCTCTTTAGCGAATTCTGCAGCTTGCGAATTCGAATATTTACCCCTCCGTTTTGTTCGTGGATGCCACTGGACTTCGTAATATCTCTCTAGTCGTACTATTTACACGTTCTTCCATTCCACTCATATATCAAGGAGCTCGCACCACCCCTTTAGACAACCTCGAAAGCTTGAGGATCCTTCTGAAAATCAGTCGCAATGGCAGAGGAATTGAGCAAGAATTTCGAGACTCTTCAGCTCCATGCGGGGTATGCGATTCATCTAGCATTCCTGGAATTAGTAGCTAACCATGTCAAAGTCAGCAAATAGACCCGGCGACGAATGCTCGCGCTGTGCCCATCTATGCATCAACTGTGTGTTTGCCTCTCGAACAGCACACTGAAAGTAAATAACAAGCTAACATAGAAACTTTAGAGCTTTGCTTTCAATGACTCGGCACACGGCGCCAGACTGTTCTCCCTCAAGGAGTTCGGCAACATTTACAGCCGTATTATGAACGTCAGCAGTAGTAACTACTTTCGCGGCAGTTTCGAACCAATGCTAATTTAACAGAAATAGCCAACTGTCGATGTCTTCGAGAAGCGAATTGCTGCTCTGGAAGGCGGTGCAGCAGCCATCGCAGCTTCGTCTGGACAGGCTGCCCAGTTCATGGCCATTGCCGCTCTCGCGCACGCCGGTGATAACATCGTCTCAACCAGCAACCTCTATGGTGGCACATACAACCAGCTCAAGGTTCTCCTACCGCGATTCGGAATCCACACTAAGTTCATCGAGGGGGACAAGCCTGAGGACTTCGCTGCAGCTATCGATGACAAGACTAAGGCTGTATACCTTGAGAGCATTGGCAACCCTCGATATAACGTACCGGATTTCGAGGCTATCGCCAAGGTTGCACATGAGAAGGGCGTTCCCGTAGTAGTAAGTAGCTCACCTTTCTTCTCAATTTGAGATATGTTAACGTGATGAACTTGAATAGGTGGACAATACCTTCGGAGCCGGAGGCTACTTCGTTAGACCTATCGAGCACGGCGCAGACATCGTTGTTCACTCAGCGACCAAGTGGATTGGCGGCCATGGAACTACGATTGCCGGCGTCGTCGTTGACAGTGGAAAGTTCAACTGGGGTGAAAACGCGGCTCGGTTCCCGCAGATGGTTGAACCGTCAGCGGGTTACCATGGTCTCAAGTTCTGGGAGACATTCGGACCTATTACTTTCGCCATCCGTGTGAGAGTCGAGATTCTGCGGGATTTAGGCTCCTCCCTCAACCCTTTCGCCGCGCAACAGCTCCTCCTCGGCCTTGAGACGCTAAGCTTAAGAGCCGAGAGACATGCACAGAATGCCCTTGCACTCGCCAAGTGGCTTCAAGCTAGCCCTTATGTGAGCTGGGTGTCCTATCCTGGACTGGAAAGCCATCCTAGCCACGAATTGGCTAAGAAGTACCTGAAGAGGGGCTTCGGTGGTGTTCTGAGCTTCGGAGTCAAAGGCGGTGGTGCTGCCGGTAGCCAGATCGTCGATGGATTCAAGCTGATCTCCAACCTAGCTAACGTAGGTGACTCCAAGACATTGGCCATCCACCCATGGACTACAACACACGAGCAATTATCGGATGAGGAGAAGATCGCGTCTGGTACGACTGAAGATCTGATCCGTATCTCTGTTGGTACGGAACACATTGATGACATCATTGCCGACTTTGAGCAATCCTTCAAGAAGGCTGCCGCCGCAACTACGGAAGGAGCGAAAGGAAGCTCAGGGGCTGAGGTAAAGAAGGAAGAAGCAGCACCAACCGTGGTTTAAGGATCTCATCGGCGCACATGAGTTGCGAATGATTATATACCCCCTTGATACACGATAGTTAAGAATTAAATTCCCCTTTCAGAGCGAGACTAAGTTTGAATGATGCCCGTAAAATCTCTTTCCTGTGAAGTTCATCAGCCACCAGCTCTCCATCCTGAATCTAGAAAAGGATGAAGAAAGTTGAAATATTTCGATATCATGAGACTTGGGTGGTGGAAATATATTGATTATATAATCCATCCACTTATTCGGGACCAATCCCTAGTTGCCCCACATATTACATAGCGCCAACTTCATATACATATACGCAATACAGCATCATAGCTTACCACCTCCGTCGACTTCATACCTAAGCTTCTTCCATGCTCATCGCTTCTTCCTTTTCTCTAAGCCGCGAATAGGGACATTAGTAAGAAGGAGAAGCGAACAGAAACATGCGCATATCACTCCCCAGCGTCATCCTCGGCGCTCTCTCATGCCTCGCAGCGGCGACCGCCTCGAGCCAACAACAGACGACCCTCACCCTCTGGATCCCATCCTCGCAACACCTCCCCAACCCGCACACGCTCCCAGCATCCACCCACGCGACCCTCACATCGCTGCGCAAAGCATACGATACGCCGCTAACTGTCTCCGGTACTTTTTCCTTCCACAACGTGACGCCCGGGTCGTACCTCGCGGACGTGCACTGCAAGACGCACGTCTTCGCTCCGCTGCGCGTCGACGTCATCGAATCCGAGGCCGGGGAGGGGAAGGCGAAGGGAAGCGCGAGAGAATTGGTGGTTAGGGCTTGGGAGACGTATCGCGGCAACGATTGGGAGAACAAGGGCCAGGAGGTGCCGCGGACCGGCGGCGAGGACGGACGGTTTGCTGTTAGGGCGCTGGGGCCGAAGGAATACTTTATTGAGAGGGGGTCTTGTGAGTCCTTGTCTTTTGCTGAGTTTTTGTGTCTTGGGTTGGAAGAGAGCGAGAAATACTGGAGGTTTATATCGTTGGGCTGAGCTAACAAGACACAACTTGCAGTCTCCGTCCTCAGCATTCTCAAGAATCCTATGATCCTCATGGGTCTCGTCAGCTTGGGTCTCTTCATCGGCATGCCAAAGCTGATTGAGAACAGTATGTTGTCACTTCCTTTCCGAGTCCTCCTCGCCTTCAGCCGTACAGCTTCTAACTAATGTCTCTAGTGGACCCCGAAATGCGAGCCGAGTGGGAAGAGCAGCAGAAGAAAAGCCCAATGAGCAGTCTAATGGGCGGGGGCCAGCAAGCTGGAGCAAATCCAATGGGCAACTTTGACATGGCGGCGTATCTTGCTGGACAGGGCAGCAAGAAAGACGAGGGCGAGTCGCCTAGCAGTAGTAACAATGGGGGAGGAAAGAAGGGCGGGAAGAGGTAGACAGTGAGGGCAGCATCTTCTATTAGAGGTACGGGAGCCACAAATTCATGGTCATCATTAGCACGAAGCGCCTCAATCTTCGCTTCTTGAAGGTCACGGATCGACGGCCTGAGAAGTCCTATAGTCATCCTTCAAGAGGTAGTTGTCACCCTTAGGATAGGGAGACCAAGTCGAGACCGACCAATGAGCACAGGATGTATAAATATAACGGCTGTAAATGAACATAGAAAAGGGGCACCATAAGGTACATCTCTAATATGAACTCCTTCACGCGAGGTCTTGAGTACAGTCTCACTTACACACTAAACATGAGGAATCCACCTGAACACCCAAGATAAAAGACAACGGAGCTGTATTGCAAATGCAAAGCCTATGTACCTAACAGACCCGCACCGGGTTCACTCCCAGCCTCATTCCCCCATTCAATTTTCGCGATGGGTGTTCGTATCATCATGATCAATGCTTCTCTCTCTTTCTCTCTAGCCAGTGTAATCCCATCCGACCCTACCATCCCTTTCGTTCTAGCAGGGGTAAAACGCAGCGCATTATAACCATAGCCTATCTTGTCTGATCTTAGAAATCGCCTCCAAAATCATCACCACCACCAAAATCGCCATTGTTACCGTCCTGGTAGCCCTCCATGTACGCCTCTTGCTCGTGATCGTCAATAGCATCCGCAATCAACGCACCACCAATCAGACCCGCACCCAAACCCAGCGCCGCTCCACCAGCAGCTCCCATGCCGCCGCCGTGCTTCTTTTGCGCCGCGGCCGGCTGACCGCCGTAGTATCCGCCCTGTCCCTGGGGATATCCGCCGTATCCGCCGTACTGCTGAGGCGGCGCGCCGTACCCACCGTATTGGCCAGGTGGAGCAGCACCACCACCACCACCACCATAGTACCCCTGCTGAGGAGGCGGGCTGCCGTAGCCGCCGTACGCCTGTTGCGGCGGGTATTGTTGTTGCTGAGAGTACTGCTGTCCGGGGTATCCGCCGGAGCCGTGCTGCTTGCTCTTGCCGCCGAAAAACTTGCCCAGCAGGCCCTTTGCCTTGTCGGCCGGCGTGCCGGACGATCCGCGCGGCGGCAGCTGGTCGGGGTAGGACGAGTAGCCCTGAGGCGGGACCGGAGTGCTGCCATACGACGCCGCGGCACCTCCACCTCGGGCGCGGGCATCCTCTTCCTCTTGCAGCTGTCTCGCTAGTCGCTCGTCCTCGTCGATCGAGTGGGAGCTCGCGCTAGGACCGCCGGGTTTCGTGGACTCATTGATGAAGGGGTTGTTCTGTCCCGCAGCAGATTTGGAGTCGGTTGGTGCGGGGCCTGAGCCTGGGGTGTAGCTGGGAGGCGGACCGGGAGGCGCGCCGTCGTCGTGGCGGCTAGGGTCGACGGCCGGCTCGGTGGGCTTCTCCCATTGCGACTTCTTGGTGTATGTGTTGACGTAGAACCTGTAGAGAGATAAGGTTAGATATATGGTATGGTATGGTATGGTATGGTCTGGTAAACGAGAATGGGTGAGGTATTAGGTAATACGGGAAGAGGACTTACCACTCGTGGTATTGATCGTTCCAACGGGCAACCCAGCCCTCCGGTACCTTGGGAGGAGGTGGTCCTGTTGGTGGTGCGAAGTCTGCCATGCGTATGGAGTTGACTTGGCGATGTGATACGATACGGCGTATTGATCAATATGTAGGTCTAGAGTTAATCAACCAGCAGATCGGTCGAATTGTAGGATGGAAGCGGGGTCTTTGATAACAAGGAGGGGTTCTGTTTCCGGTCTAGATGGATTAAATGCAGATAAGTATTTTCAAGGTTTAACGTTGCTGCGTGGAAAGAATAAAATGGATTGATAATGTTAAGATAATGACAATGCAGGAGACGTCAAATGAAAGACGCGAATAAATACCTAGATATAAAGCGCTACAGGGTGGCTACTGCTTGGTTTCAATGTTCTAGTGTAAAGCTGGTCTTCTAGACTCTGCTACGGATAGATGATTCGAGGGAGGCGTCACTACGTAAGTCCCGTAAGTCTATACCTGGTAGGTACCTACATGTAACTAAAGGGTTAAGACCGCGGGCACTGCCTCCATCAGGTTCGGTTTCGGCATCTCGTACCCCGATACACACTCAACTAGTCATCTGTACCTGTAAGTACCTATCAGGCTTCCGTCACAAGAGGAGTGACTAGAAGTGACCTTAACCCCATTTGCCCCTCTGCTTGGAGACCTCACTCGCAACCAATCACCATCCGCATGCAGCGTGGCTGAGCTTCTCTACTGTCTTGGAGATCTGAGCACCATAGCTGACGACGTTGGCAATGCCACTAATGAATGTCACTGGTCTTGAGTGATTTGTATTTTAGGTCGTTAGGCTATCGACTTACGACATCGGTTGTCAAGTTACCCAAGATTCTAGATTCTCCTTTTTGATTGTGGCTTAAGACCAAAAACACAAATTTAGCATATACCCCTACGTATACTCTGGTTCAACCTGACAAATATGTCGATATGTGATTGTATCCATGGCCTATACTGATGTTATGAAATCCAAGTAGCTGTAGAGTGTGGCAGATGAACACAGAAGGCAAAGTAAGGGGACTGGTTGGCCCAAAGTCGGCCCAAGTCTTGACAACAATATGTTCATCTCCACTAATTCTTGCTACAATTCCACTCATTTTCAAATACTTTCAAATCTCAACTATGGTTCAAGGTTTCATACGTTGATTCACTTACTCATCAAAGTGAAAGACGTAACGGGGTAAGAAAGCATCTCTAGATGATCTAACATGATAAAATCCCTCACAGCCCTCCCGGTATTGCCTACCTAACCTTCCAGGAGCCTAGGTACCTATCGTGACCTTAGCATGTGATGCTTCATCGACATCCAAGTCGACTACGATTAGCATAGTTATGTCCAACTACTACAGATCGAAGAGATACACCTCGGATTGCTCATAAGTAGCATCGACCTCTTCTAGATCCCAACATATCACGTACTTCGATATGACCCATACTTGAGCCCCAAGTCTCTTTGACAATAGCATATTGGAAAGGAAAATATGATACAACAAGCGACTACTTGCATCCAGTCCCAAGCAACCCAGCAGGTATCAAATAATCCTATCCCAGATGACCTATAATCCAAAAGTCCCAGGTAAATGCATTTCCAGCTCGTCTCCATACGCCAGGCTCGAAGCGATAGGCATCAGAGACCCCCGAAATCCAAAATAGACCAACACATAAATCAAAACCTAATATATATGAATAGAAAACAGAAGTGCCCCGTTAGCCTCTTCAATCTGTGCTACCTCGCGACGATCGAGGTGGGGGTATGCCGAGGGCCTCGAAGCTCAAATAGGAGACCTTGGTCTCTATCGGAGTGGCCTTGGGGACAGGCAGCTGGGTAGTCCCGGTGCTCTTCTTCAGAGCCGACTTCGTGGCAAAACTCTTCCATTTACTTATCTTAGCAGAAGAACCATAGCCCGAGGCAACCCCGACGTTGTTGCCGTCACAGCCGCCACCGGCAGCGCTCGCGGCACTCTCCTTGGATGGGCTCTGAGCTGATGTATGGTGCGGATGAGGTGGCTTGGCGCCCACTATTCCGCGCCGTGCAGCGACTCCGTTTTTGGCGGCGGCGGTAGTGATGCGAGCAATTTGCTTTGCCTTCACCGCTACCTTCCTCCAGCCGCGCTGGATAGTCGGGACGTGGCCGACGAAATTCCACTCATCTTCGATCTGCTTCTCCGCGGCCGTCTCTTCATAGTAACCGAAATCAGCTGAAGAACGTTAAGTTAGTTTTCGATCACGATCAGGTAGGTACCTAATTACCATGCGGCCAGGGGAAAGGGACAACGTGGAAGAAAGGAGTAACGTCAGAGTATACAGAAGGGATGAGATATTAGTCCTTACAGGCATCGGTTTCAGCTTCGGCTTTCTCAACCGTCTCCCAATCATCGGCGTCGTCTTGAGCTTTTAAGCGCAGTCAGTCTTTGATACTTGTCGTAGAGCCCCGGAACACTAAAGATCTGAACCCACCTGGGCTTGACATGATAGCCCGCCATAACTTGTCTTCACCATCACCAACGGCGTTCGAACGAGGGGTTCGAGCACCTTGAGCCGGCATGCTTCCGTGGGCCGCGGCGTGGCTCTTCAGATAGCGAAGTAAGCTGTTTGACATGATGACGGCGATGAAATACTAATAGAACACTTCTCGCTTTCTCTAGGCCACATATCGCGTATTCTGTCCGAGTATGTGGTTCTCGTGAATTGTCTGTAAGCACTACGCAGTTCAGTTTTATGTAAATCAAGTACAGAAGAAAAGAAAGATTCGAACCCACGGCTCCATGGCCCATTCTATAATCGGATCAAATCATAAATAAGTAAACAATGGATTATACGTCTGTTGCTATGGGGGCCTGACGCTCAGATGCTCATAATGTAAAACAGAGTTTCAATAGACCTATTCTAATTGTCCAATCTCGAGACTCCTATCCACCGTCTTTGGCGGCCTAGTCGCAAACGCCGAAGCTAAAAGTGCAAAGTGTAAACTGTAGTCAATACTATTAAACCATGTCCCTTTCATCATACCTTCTCTCCTCGAATAGCCTTGCCGCCTCAATGCAGTAGGTGGCGCGCTCGCTACCCAGCCTCCTTTCGCTGGCGTAGCATATGAGAACACCATCAAGGATACCTGATAGAATACCTTCCATAGCTCCCAGCACGCCCCAACCGATCATACTGGCCACCACACCAACAATGTAAGCATAGGCACTTCCCCGGATTCCCCCGCCATCTGGTAGTTGGACCTGCAGCTGCCGTGCAGTCATAACCCACGCCGCAAACCCTAACGCCGTCGACATAACGAACCGCGCGGCATGGAGGAGCATCTTCGCCATTCGATAGGGCATTAGCGATGCTGTTGATTGCCCACGCCGGGAAAATGCGCTTGGCGTAAGAGTTGTAGTAGGACCCGTAGCGAGGAACTGTATCCTACTCAGTTGTGATGCTGATTCCATTAAGGGCAATGAATGAATCGACGCATAAGTTAATGCTAGGGGGTTGGTTAGAACGGAGACTGGGCGAGGAGCCAATCGCCATCCAATGAATTCAAATATGCTTGAGATACGACGGGGCAAGATTAAAATGGGAACCCGGACTGCAAGTGATAGGAGGGTAGAGGCACAAATAGTACCGAAGACCGTAGTCGTAGAATGTCCTAGAGCCCCCTTGACGATCGCATTCGACGAGGCAGGCGACTGATTGTTACGGAAGAAGTACCAGTTGGAAACAGTGCCGCCGGTGGTAGCGCGAACGACTCCACCCACCACGGAAAGGGTCCAAACGTACATCAGGAAAAAGAAGACCGCAAGCCACCAAGTCGCAGTCCCAATGACAAATGCTGATATGCTCTTAGAGAAATACCCCCCTAGGAAGATTCTTGTGAACATCCATAGCCACACCCATGTCCATCCGACGACGAATGCCAACGATCCGAATCCGAGTAGCACCAGCGCCGGATTGGCAGCGAGGATGCGGCTCGAAAAGTCCAGTATGTCTATTGCCCTCTGTATCTCATGACGTCCCTTGTATAATAGCCACACCCAGACTATCGAGCAGATACCTGGAATGATGGCGGCATACCTCATTACTACGTCCTGTAGTCGAGATCCATGATCTGGTCCCTGGAAGCTAGAAACCATCGGATACAACGAGAATGAGAAAAGGACGATCGGAACGCCTAGTAAGATGAGTAGAGCTAAGGGTTGGACAAAAGACCTCAGCGCCGCCATCCAGACAAGGGCAACGATAATCGAGACCAGAGTATCCACAGCTAGGAGGTAGAAAGAGGAATGAAGGGTCGTGTAGATCGTATCGCCAATCTTCCTGTTAGGTACCGATGTGTGAAGCCATACAAGCACGAACGTGGCAAGGAGGGACGCAAAAGCTATGAGGTAGATCCAGGCGAAAAACTGATCGTGGACGAATATCTCGCCGTACATCCGAGTAGGCGCTGGCGTAGGGATTGAGCCTGTTTCTTCTACTCCATCCGACTCCTCATCTTCTTCCAATATAGCTTGACGCATCAAACGTCGGTCGTGCTCCAAATTCGAGCCCCTTCTCCCAGCCACACCCTTCGGACCTCCTGACGTAGATTTAAATTGCTGGAAAGCGGGTGGTGACGAATCGACAGGTGTCTCCTGCAAGAGGTCATCAGGGACTTCGTTATCCAGTACCGTCGAATCCAGACCGATATCAACCATCTTTCCATCCCCGTCACTCTCGGAATTCCCTCGCTTGCTCTGACGGTTGCCTGATTCATCCGGATCTTTGACAGGATCGCGTTTCGAATGCCTGTCCTTAAAGCTCGATTCACCGTTCCAACTGCTCTTGATACCTCCTATAGGACGGGTGCTCGAATATAGGTTACCCTGTGACCCTTCCCCATTGTGCTCCGATGACGCACCAAGTCCGTCTCCTTCAGAAGCCGAACTCTCGTCCAGCCGACTCGAAACGAAGACTCGGCGAGATCGCTGTAGGGCTCGGAGATCGGCAGCTTCCCGCGCATCGTCGTCATCTTCGTCTTCTCGATACTCATTCAGGGCGCTGTGGAAGAGCGGGGCATCCGAGGTAGTGTTATAACGCGAGAAGCCTCCGAACCGTGAACCCGCGGGCTGATAAGGATTGCCGAGTCTGTTTTGATATGAAGAACGGGGAGGATGTCTGCCGAATCGTCCCGGTGCTCCTTGCGGTTGCCTGCTCGAGGATTCATTGTTGTCCGGTTGGCCGAAGTTGGATAATCGGGATTGCGACTGGGCTAGGAACTTAGAGGCATCTTTTTGAACCGGGCGTTAGACTTGGCTTCTAAAGTAAGGGTTAATAACTTAGCTTACATTCTGAAAACATGTTCGGTCGGCGCAGGAGGAGGTAGACTCCGGCAGGTTAGGAAGAGGATGCGATGGTCAGGCCGAGTTAGGCACGGGTTGAAGGAAGACCAAATCAATCGGCGGTGGACTACGGCACTGTGATGCAAACCATACGGTCCCGAAATACTAATGGCAAACCAGAAATAGCCTGGGATTTAAACCAGGAATAAAAACAGGTAGAGGTTGATAAACGTAGAATCCGAATATCGTACTGTGGAGAAGAATGCGATCTGAAGAAGTACACAATAAAAATAAACGGGTAAGATGAGGCTGTTGCTTCAACAATGGCAGCGTCGTTGAAGTGATGTGGATGGAGGGATTGAATGGATGACTCCGGCTTTGCTCACATGCAGGCGTCCAATGCTCTCATAGCTGCCTTAGTAGTACAGTACAACCTTGAAAGTACTTGCTTATCCAAACTTAGACCCGCTCTGAATGCGTAACGGAAGCGGTCAAAGTGGAATAGCCGGTGAATGTCAGCCTAGGAAATGCCGCCAACTTCACTAATCTGCTTTAACAGACCCTGCTCTTGCAGCGTGCGAATGCCTCCATTTGACTCAAAGAAGCTTATCGGTGATAAGATAGTACCTCCACTACCTCCACCACCTACATGTATGTATGCGTACGGTACATATGTATGTATACATATGTATGTAAGGGGATAGCTGCCTGCTTGTATGTACCATAACCTATCATGCATCACTTTCTCTCTCTTCATCACCTCATCCAATGGATACCTATAGTATAGACCTTGTGCCAAGAAAAAAGATAAGAGAAGGAAAGAAAGAAAAAGTCATTAAACATTCTGCTGGTTGATATGACCCTTTAGCAGATACACATATAGGGTATAACTCTGTCACGAGCCTTTCAGGGCGTACCAGGTGTCCGACGGAGTGAGGTCATCCATCCTTAATCAGGCGCTATTTATCGGCGGTGCCAGGTGCTCAAAACACCGACCTTGCCTCACTTTTCCTTGATAGCATCCAGCCCCCCGATGGACCTAATCAGCTAATGTAGTGTACCTGAGTTAGCACTTATTATTATCGATAGACTAGGGGCTAGAGCTCTTGCTTCGACCCGCAGCCCAGAACGCTAGTTGGGGTTTTTAGAGCTGATCTCAGCGACATCATCGAACTTACCGTACGTTATGCTATCTAAGACCTACGAGTTACCCTGTATTTCATTCTTAATCACCTGCTTAACCATCCCCGTTCTTTGTTCCCGGTTTCCCGCTCCGAGGTAAACTATTCTCGAGATCTGCTTCTGTATGTAGTATTGTCATTTTTTCTTCTATCTAATCTGTCACATGAATATAGGTTTGCGCTCTCGGCTGGGAACTGATTCTTAATTCGGAGCACAGAGCTCTTCCTAGCTTCTTAGGCTTATTACCTGTCGTCGTAACCGAAACCTAGCTCACGACGAAGACTTGTGTCGCCCACTCTGCCACCACCTAAGGTCCCGTGATTGATCTCACGAGTCTCTGTATCCCCTCTAAAACGTCTTCATCCCACTCCGAGCCCTAATGTCTTCGCCGCCCTGGGACTACATCGCCAAGCTGGTATGCATCGGGGACTCGGGATGCGGTAAATCCTCCCTAACGATCCGGCTCTGCGAAGGGCGCTTCAGTCCGCAGCACGACGTCACCATCGGAGTTGAATTCGGGTCGAGGATAGTACCAGTCGGCCCGCCGCATTCCAAACCGTCCACCACCACCACATCCACCGCCAACGGCGGCCTTCCCGAACCACCGCGAGTCTCCAACGCACCACCGCAAAAGCACATGAAACTATCGCTCTGGGACACGGCGGGACAAGAAACGGTGTGTAGCGCATAACCAACCAACCCATCCACTCAGCCCTAGGCACACATGGTCCTCGAAGTCGAGGCCGTGTTCCTTGAATATCCACACGAAGCAGTGGAAGCAGCATAACTGACTCTTACAACTTTACAACTCACCAGTACAAATCCGTAACGCGGTCCTACTTCCGCGGCGCGTCCGGCGCCCTCCTCGTCTTCGACATAACGCGCAAAGCGACCTTCGAGCACGTAACAGACTGGCTGAACGACCTACGCGCGATCGCCGACCCAGACATCGTGGTAATCCTCGTGGGCAACAAGCTAGACCAAGCGCAGCCATCCTCCGACGCGCCCAACAAGCGGGAGGTGACGAAGCAGGAGGCGGAAGACTGGGCGCGGCGCAACGGCGTCCTGCAGTACGTCGAGACGTCGGCAAAATCGGGCGAGAACGTCGAGGAGGCCTTTATGAGAGTCGCCGAGCGCATCTTCGAGAACATCAATGCCGGCAAGTACGACCTCAACGACCGGCGCTCCGGCGTCAAGGGGCCGGGGCCTGGCGGCGCTAAGCAGGTCAAGCTGTCCGCCGATACGAATAGAGGCGCGATGGGTGGCTGTTGTTAGAGTGGGAGGGAAGGTTGTGTCATATCATGTCATATAAGGTTAGACGATATCAGATGAGATCGGAAGTCGAAGTCGACTGACTATGTTGAGTTCGGTTGGGTTGGGTCCGGGTATGCACTGTACATAAACAAACTGCACTCTGGAGGCATCGCAAACGCATTCGATGATACCCTGCGTAATAATGTGTACTTTTCAAGCAATCAAGCAACGATGAGATAACACTCCCATCACTTTGATCATTACCTACATATGTTTCACATCGAAAAATGGTGACTCTCTTTTCGTCTCTGAATAGAAAAAAAGGAAAAGTTCTTTTATTAGAAAGCGGTATACTGATGGAGTTTTGCTTTTTTATTTCCCAATATGCCTCATCCACGTTACCACCGTGAACTCCACTCTCTTATTCCCTTTCATGCAAGTTTGCCGCCTTTCATATCGTTACATCAAACAACAGAGAAGATAGAGGAGATGGAGATTGGTTGATGGTCATTATAACCAGATGGACCTAGACGGTCCTGTTCTATGAGTAACCCCCAGATCCGAACGGCCTACCTAGCTTTAGCTTGTCCTTTCGCTCATTGGGCTTGAGCCCGCCCTTAGTCGGAGATACGCCAGGTGTCCAACCATTTCATGTACTTGTACTTCTGGTTGCTACCTGTCATGCCCCAGCAGATGGGGATGAAGTAAATGTAGAGGCCGATGATAGTGGCGTACAGGATCCCGTAGATTGTGTACTGGACTGCCTTCTTTTGGTTCCTCAATATCCAGTCCACAAGGAAACCAAGACTTAGAATTGCGAAGTATAGCGCCGGGTAGTAATGGTGGACATAGGTAACTCGGGCCATGACGACGAACGGAAGATAGTGGAGGAACCATCCGAGAATAGGATAGAGACCAGAATAGTGGATTTGATCAATATCCTCCTGGGTCAAGTCTTCGAATCCTCGTCGCCATCGGAGAATGTACCATACGGTGACTAGACCGACGGCACCCAGAGAAGCTGTCGAAGCCCAATAAACGAAGGGGTTGCCAAGGAGGAAGTACTTGACAATCTTGTCGTCCCACCCGCACATGCGCAGACCGACGTTCAGAATAGGCCATTGCCACCACTTGGAAGCAAGGTCATCCTGCTTGTCAGGATCAGGTACCAAAGCATTGTTGGATGTCATCATGGCAACGTTTAGGTGAATGAAGTCGTGGAAGAATGGCGACTTGTACTTTCCAGGATCTCCGGGAGGAACTGTGGCTGAGTTAATAACCATCTACCTATTCTTCTTGGGTTGCAGAACTTACGCTTGTCGTTAGTGTGGGCCTCGACGTTCCAGTGAGTGAAAGCATCACGAGGATTGTTGTTCTTGTCGCAAGTCACCTCAATCTGCTTAAAACCCCACTGAGGAAGGTTGACGTTGGCGGCTCGCAGATAGCATCCCATAACAGGGTGGTAAAGCCTGAAAGCGGTAGTCAAAGTTCGAACCCTGCTCTTGTCGCGGGAGGCAACGTCCTTGACGATCTCGATTTGCCAATGGTCCTTATCATCACCAACGGTAAGATTGCCGTAGCAGGAAACCTCCTTTTGACTCTTGGTTATAGGAGCCGCGATATCGTGAGTGTGGAGGTTTCGACCGGTCTGGGAGTGAATTAAGCGAATGACATCGCCGTTTCCAATGAATCGAGGCTCTTCTTCCGGGTCATAGTCCTTGTCATGACGGTTAGGATAGAACCACCATTCGTTGTTGGCATCTTTGTGGTGGTAGCAAGTAACCTGCTGTTGATTCGAGCCCTCGGGATAGGCTTACGGCAAGTTAGAAAAGTCTATATGAGAAAGAAATATCAAATACATACTTTGAACGTGACTGTGAAGTAGACCACCACCATAACCCATATTCTTGAGAGTAACCTTGGAGCCGATGGCAACTTCTAGGGGAGAGTTTCGCCCAATTTCGCTGCCTTCCAGGTTTGCTTGGAAGAGAGAGCTCATCTGTGCATCTCCAGGGCCACTCTTGGTCAGAATCGCGAAGTGAAGAGCGAAGGAGAGCATATAGATGAGGAACGGGATGACGATGAGACCGACAATTCGAGCGGCCAGGTGACCAGCGAGTACTGGAACTGGCATCTTGGTGTCGCCGAACTTGTTCCACAGGTCTTCAATCGTGTAGATACCAACAAGAGCGGTGACGAAGAGCCCGACGAGTTTGATACTACAAACAAACCCTAAGCTCAGTCCGGTCATGAAAAGCCAGAAGAACCATTCGGGCTCGAAGCTCGCCTTCTGTTGACGGTGGAACTTTGACCAACAGAAGACAGTCGCGACAGTCCCAAAGAGTAGCATAGAGTCCAACAAGATAAATCGGCTGATCGTGGTATACGAGTTTTCACATAGAACCATGAGCGTGACCAACCAGACAGCAGGCCGCCTAAAGTTCAGTTCCCTTGCGGTGTAGTAGGCCAATGGCACGCACAATATCCCCCAGAAGGCATTGAAAGCTCGCATGAATGTGTAGTTGAGCTCCTCGGGGTAGGTCTCGCCGGATTTGAACTCGAATGATCCATTGTAACCTGCCAGAACTCCGGAGAGACCGACAAGAATTTTACCTAGAGGAGGGTGCCTATTCCAAGTATTAGAGTCGATATTCCAACCAAGCTTTTCGGGTGTACGAACACATCGAAGAACAGTTCACGCTTGATATAATGCGATCCGAATTTACCGAAGCTGTCGAGGTATACGAGTTAGCGACACGACAAAGAAGCTCTTGGGCGGTAGGACGTACTGAGCTTCCTATGCGGTAGTTAGCAAGCGTATCAAGAATGAGGAATAAGTGTTAGAACTTACATCCCAAGTGACAATTGGGCTAAGGCCAATCTTGTATAGACGTGTGAAGACGGCGAAAGCTGTGAAGATCAGGGGCGCGATGATAAACTCCCACTGGTCGAGTATGTCAAGTAGCGAGGTCTCCTACGGGCAACGGTAAGCTGGTAGTCCACGCGGAAGCTTGTAATACACGTGGCATGTATACCTTCTTCTTCCCGTGAACCTTCTTTTCGTCGAGCTCCGGTTGCTGCGCCGGAGCTCCAGGGATTGTGGCACCGGGTACATTACGTCGCCGAGCAGCGTCACCGGCGGGATCAGCGCCAGACGCCACTGCGGCCTTCTTGTCGGCCATGATTGAAGGATACCTCTCAGCCTAGATGTTGTCCAAGGCGAAGGGTGAAATAGGGGAAACGGTTGAACGAATGTCAAGATTTAGGTTAACGAGGCTTAGAGAAAACGGTCGAGAAAAGGAGGGTCCTGAAAAGAATAAATTAGATTGGTTAAAGATGGCAAGAAAGGTAGAGCATCTCTTCCACAAAGAAAAGGACAAAATGACAAAATGACAATCTTGTCTAACGAGGAATACAATGGGAAACCCGATCCTCGAAGAAAGGTTGGTAGAAGTGAAAAGGGAGGTGTTTGCGTGGCGTGTACAATTAGAACGTTGATAGTACAAAATACGGGTTACCCTAGCCGCAATCCGGGCTTCAAGTTGGCACACCTCACCTTTTTTTTTCTTCCACCTAATGCTTCAGCTGAATGAATTGTAGCGAGTGAGGGACAGTTTACGCTAAACGACCCCCTAAACCCCTGCACAGCTAGCTTTATTTAGCACCTAATCCTTCGTTTTGGTAGGTACCTCGTTTTTTTAGGGACACCTTTCTCATTTATGTGACACGCGCGTACAATGTACCTCGTACCTGCCTCATAGGCCTGGCCCCTTCATCTGGGTCCGTACCATTTCGCCTAGCTCCGGCTATGAGGTCAGTAGTAGCACCACCAAGGAGAAAGTCATCGAAGTTCAAATAAAATATACAGTGCTGTGTCCGGGGCCATTGAATTGAAATCACGTAGGAGAAACAATTGATTTATGAACTCTTCCGCTTACTTAACACCTATTTAAATTTCTTATCCCAAACTTATATCTAAATACATGTTCACAAGAAATGATAACTTATAGAGTGGCGCGTAAGCCGAGGCTCGACTCGCAAGAATAAGCACTTAGTATCGACAAAGGACGACTCACCAACTACATACATATGTAGTTGTAGAGATCCCGCTTATGACATTAACCTGAACAGACTTCCTCGAGTACATGTATCTAATGTTCCCAATCTCTGCTCCCAGTATCCGATGAACGCCGTATACATCCTGGCGACCACGAGTCCATCACAGAGTCGGCAGGACACCTAAAAGAAAAATCGAGTCCATCACAATGCATTATGGAGCTCGTTTCCCCATTTCTCTTGGACCTAGTCACTCATTGTAGAGAGGCCCTCGCTTGAGCTGCTGAATGACCGACCCTATGCAAACACTTTACAATATGCTGGAATGTTGGGCCCCGACGGTCGTGAGAATTACCGCCGCACCGTCTATATGAATCAGAGTCTAGTAGTTTCCCGCAACCAATCCAATATCCCGTACTTCATTAATTTAATCATCTCGTTGGTCTAATGGCGCATATCTGCCTCCGGCAGCCGGGCTACTGCTTCCTCCCCGATTTTGCCCAACCATTCTAGTCAGCCACTCGCCTACTCTTCCTCGTGAACTCTGGCTCTCGGACCGAATTTGTGGCTTTCCATCTACGATATTGAGTGTGGGAGGATCGATATCCATTGGAGGAATCTGGGCGTCTGAGCCAAATTGTCGTCCTCGAAGGTCGAGAGACGGGACAGGCGATCCCACTCTCATTAGAGAGCCCGTCTCGGATCTCAAGCCGGGAGTGCCAGCTGCTGTGCTAGCATCTCCGAAGAGTGAGTCCATGTCTTCTAATCGGACACCGCAAGTCTCGGGGTAAATAAAATATACTACCTCTAGTTAGCAAGAGCAACAAGAGGGACGTTGAGGGTATACTCACCAACAACAAAACTGACCACACAGAAAAATGCGTGGACCAAATACAGTCGCCACTTGATCCACTCCTGTAGAATGGGTGTCATTTCGCCCACAAGCCAGTTGAAAGCCCAGTTGGAAGCAGTTGATAAACTAGCTCCTTTGGATCGAATACTTAGTGGTAAGATCTCGGGCGGGTAGAGCCAGGGAATAGGTCCCCATGAATACCCGAACGCGGCATTGTATATCATGACGAAGATGACTACCAACGTTGGCGTAGCCGGAATATCTAGGAAGATGAAGTATGATACCAAAGATAAGGATATCGCCATCGCGACAGCGCCCGTAAGCAGAATGACTCGGCGGCCCCATCGATCAACCACATACCACGGCGGAATGGTTGAAAGAAGGTACGTTATGCCGTTGATCCCAGTCATCTTAACTGCATCGTGTCCAACCCAACCGGCAGACTCAAAAACGTACGGAGCGTAGTATGAAATGACGTTGATTCCGTTGAGCTGGGCGAGTGCTTGCGCTGACATGGCGATGAAGACTCGGGTCTTGTAGCGTCGGAACATCTCGGAGTACGACCGCTCGCCTTCCATGCGTTGGAGTAGAACATTCATCTTGATTTCGCGGTATTCTTCCCTTGCCTTTGGATTGTGAATGTCGCCACCGCCGTATAAGTTTGCGATAACTACAATGCCCTCCTCGTCGTGGTCATTGTCTAGTAACCATCTACGTGGGTGTTAATAAGGGTGATGTTTAGCCAGTAATGGAGTATTACCTGGGGGATTCAACAATAATCAAGCTGCCCAAACCTAGAAGGGCTCCCATCACACATTGCATGAGTAGAGGAACACGCCATGACATGTCGCTGTCTATGTAGCCGCAAAAGTAATCGACCCAGACGGATGTCGTGTAGCCGATGATGTTACCCGAAAACTCGATACAGGCCAATTTACCTCTATTGTGGGGAGGAGAGATCTCGGACTGGTAGACGGGAACAATGGTGGACAAGGAACCAACGCCAAGACCAGCAATAATTCTGCCCAACATCATCATAGGCATATTGGCAGCAAAAGTCTGTAAAGCTCCACCGACGAAGAAGATGATTGAGCCGTATAGAATCGTCCTCCGTCGACCGATAATGTCTCCAACTCTCCCAACAATTAGCGAGGAAATTAAGGCACCAATCTCGAGAATAGCAACCATGGTACCGACTTCTGCCTTCGAAGGGTTATTGAAGTAAATACGAAAATACGGGCCCCTGGAAAACTGTTAGATGGCAAAACAGCTGGTTGAGTTGAGCTGATATCACTGTTGAGCTCTTACGTGATGATGCCCGACATAACTCCTTGATCATATCCAAACAAGAATACACCCAACGATACGAAAATACTTGTAAAATAGCTATAGAATAGTTAGCATATGCCGTCTTCCGATTAGAAAAGTGTACTACAGACATTAGGGCCTTGCCCGTGAAACCGTGTACCCCGGCACCAGGCATGATGGCGGCTATGAAACGCTCTGCTCTTGAAATACGGCGTGGAGGGACCTCGGGAACCTGAATAGCTTCTTTATCAATAATTCTAGAGACTGATCTAGATGAACGATGGTGGCTATGCTCGGAGACGGATCTCCTAAACTGGACGCGTTTATGTTTGGGATGGCGCTTGAGGACGCCGGAGAAGAGGTCTTCGTTTACGGAGGTATCGGCGATGGTCTTCCGTAGGGGATCCTCCTCATCTGCCAACTGCTCAGCGAGATCGCCTGTATCAGTCCAGGAGTCGGAGTCGGCAGAGTCGGAGGAGAGTCTCTCGTGGGATGGCTGGTCCCGGTGGCCGGCCAGCAATGACGTCGATTGGGCGCCGTGGTCGGATCGATTAGTGAGGGTTCTTAGGGGAATGTTTGAGGGAAGACGGTTTGATTTTGGTGAAGGAATTTTGGAGGACTTGGGGCTGTGAGGCAGCAGCACCCTCCTGCGATGATAATATTGATTGGAATTGGGTTGGGGAATGCGGAAAGGGTGGAGTGCGTATAAAGGACAGGGTCCCGAGGTTCAGTGTCATCCGGGCCTGACGAGTGACGAAAGCCGTCGACAAGATTTTTCTACCACAACGCACGTAGGTGGATCACAACACAAGACACATGCACAACGGGAATCTGGTCCAAACAAGGTACCACGCACTGTAGGTACAGTTGTAACCAGTGGGATCCCGAGGACGGAGGCGGATCAGAGCAATATCGATAAAAAGACCGTAACGAAGGATTGGTGTGTTGGTAGTCGGCAAAGTTGTGGGTGTAAAGCTAAGACATGTGGTAGGCGGTAATCCGAGTGTATAATATTAAGAACGATGTTTAAGAAGGAAAAGAATGAATTGTGAGTGAATGAAGCATGTTTCGAAAAAAGAAAAAAAAAATCAGGCTTTCTGGGACAGATTGATAGAATCCTAATCTGCACTCCCCTATTTTCTGAAGTTCAGGGAGTAAGAAATGGGTGCTGATCTTAGTGATCTTGGGCTTTCCGGATGTACTCCGTAAACTCTAATACTGTGCTACAGCCTATGTAGAAGTTCCAAGTCTTTTCTGCGGTAACCGCGAGCGCAGTCTTTTGGGGGTTCAGGGTAGTTGCAATTCTGGGTGTGGGGTAATGGATACTATCCATTGTAAATCTCCCACAGCTTTTGCCAAGGGGCCAAGGGACGCTCTTAAATATACTGTGCCGGCTTCCATCAGTTATACGATATGATGTACCGAGCCGTATCCATTACATATAACGACTGTGTTGTATGCGCAGTGACAGCAAACATTGAAGTCCTATCTATCATTTGCAGCTCGTTCAAATACCAACGTTGTCGATAGAAGCTTAATTCTATTAGCTAGGTCGACTACCTATAATTGGATTCCACGTACAGCTACAATCTCTCCTATTTTTCTAGCCTTAACCCTCGCCCCCGCCCCCGAGTCAGTTTCTAGACGCGGATAGTCACATGATGAATCGTGAGTTTGTGGGGGTTGTAGCGTAAGAGTCAAGCTTTCTGCTTTTAAGGAGGGTAGCCTTTCTATTCGGAAACCAATTCAACGCAAATCAAGACCCCTTTTGGAATTAGCATACGATATACTATAACACATGTCGAATCCTCTGCCTGGGTCGGCGAATGAATCGAGGCGAGTTCTAAGACGACCAGTCGGGTCAGGTGCATGTTCGGCCGTCTGTGTGGCGGCTCCGGTATGCAGGAAGACCCACGATGGCATCATAGCATAAATACTCGGACCAAGGCGGTCAGTCAAAATGTCACTTGAGGATGCAACACCCCAGATCTTCTCCTCATCTGGATGAACCCTTTCCCAGTCCTACTAGTGTCTCAATGTGTTTGCTGGGAGCTTTAGGATCTTGGGGAAGTTTGATCACGAGAACAAGTCTTAGAGCCTGCATATCGTTCGGCTGATTACTCCAACCCCCTCATCACAGCCTCGAAAGATCCCGCACGTGAAAACAAGATAAATATACTAATTCGGGATGCTGCTCATGTCGAGTCAGTTCACATCTTGACTACCTACCTCAGAATCTAACCTTGATATCTTGTCATACACTAATTTTAACCAGCTTACTTACTTGACTCAACCCATGATGTTTACCGACGTAGCCATTCATCTTAAAGCCTCAAGCCAACATTAAAATATCCACCCTGTAGTCCGAGCTCGATCGTATGGGGGACGTTGGAATCCACTAACTTTAAGCGCATCTCTTCAGCCCTAGCATTGCGCGAGGAACGAGATGGATATCGACCAAGCAAACTACGTCATTCAAAATATTAGAAACCTCATGGCACCCGTGGAGACGGGACTCACTGGGCACTCTAAAACTTCGGAATATCCAGAATGTCCGATACAACTCGTAGGGTTCCGAGTTTCATCCTTCGAGAGCCCCGGGGATCCCATACCTATAGTCACATGTGCCTCTACTATATCCTATTTAAGGCGCGGTCCCAAAGAGGAAGCTTGTGAGAGCTGCTCAGTTTACCATCTTATGAATGACTGTTCTTGAATCTTGACTGGCTAGAATTCAAATGCAGGCGCCGAATTGCAATCAAGCTGACCAACATAACTGACCAGTGATACCGGATGCCTCAGCTAGTCGGAAGATGGCTGAAACACATATATACACTATATACCCCGCCAAACTAACCTATCCGTGCATGTTGCCGCTTCAATTATGCCTCGAATCCTCAATGCGAAGTTATTGGAACTCACGGGATGCTATTGGGGCCACTTAGGTTTCACTCTTGCGATTACCGTAGTTGAGGAATACGACTGGCATCAACGCCCTGAAGAGATGCAGAGGTTGCTTCCCATAAAGCGACTCACAAATATGCAAGGGTGAAGCCAGAACAGAAAGAAGAATACAATGTCTCTTTAATTCATCTATTAACTATCACTACATAGGTAGATATAGGTTGCATTCCTGTGATTTTCAATGTCTGAGAGCGGATAGTTTCTGCGTCAATCACATTTCAAGTAACATAATTGAACACTACAGTACTCGTCGATTTGCTCAGTTTCACACCAAGGATTCGTTAACCTTACTACCGCGGCTAACATGTACTTTTTATGGCAAACGGACCGTAAGCGGACATTCATCCAAGATTGCAAAATGAAGGAGCATGGGTAGGCGGGTAGAAGTAACATAGGACGGGAAGAGATGAAGCGCATAAAAATGTGTCTTAAGCCAAAGTATTAAAGTACCTAGATACTTAGGACCGTTCTGCCTTGGTTACGTACGATGCTGGGGCTTGGCTGAGCAAGCCAAGTTGCCAACGTCAATGGTCTCGAGAGATGCTACCTTGTTCAAATATATCACAAGATCTTCATTGCCTCTGGGTAGGTAATATTTTTCCATGAGATCATTGGGAACAAAAGGTAGTTGAGAGGCGAATTGGATGAGCTGTTGTGTCGTTTATCGAGTGGTGGACAATAAACGTGCTTATCTTAGAAAGAGGCTACAATTCATCACGCATGAAGATAATCCAATCCAAATTACTTACAGACGGATGGATCCCTTAGCTTGCTTCTACATGTAACTTCTAAGACATTCCAAGAAGGATGTACAACCAGTTTTATGCAAGACATCGCTGATCTTACTGTCTGGTTCGCGAACAATTTCAATTCTCTCTTATCTGCTAGCTGCACAAGCCAAGTTATGTAAGTTGTCTAGGCTAATAAGTTTACTTGGACTCGATTTATCAAAGTATAAGCTAGTAGTCTGAAAGTTTAAGGATATTTTTTTTGTGTGTGTTTGTACAGTATTGAGACGATTAATAAGTTCCTCTCGTCTTTTTGGCGCGGCGTAATGGGAAGAAAAGTGAAATTGAGTTTGACTTCCCCCCCTGCGAAAACCCAGACAACTACATTTTCGACCCCTGTCCACCATGCCGAATCGCGTTGTTCCTGCCTTTTCTCCAGGAACAGTAGAGATCGAGAAACCAAAATAGGCTTGGGACAATTTAAAGAGGTCCACTGTTCCTACTTTGCACCAACCACAGTCGGCGCCTTCCCACTTTCGCCTACCTACCTACAATAGATTGCTCACTCAAGGTAGCTTCGTCTCTATTGCATGTTGTAGAAGGCGCAAGGGGACCCCAAGTTCGGGCTAGCAGGTTAGCAACATCAATCACCCTAACAACCTTCGCCCTGGTTTTCTTACAGCCCTCATTTCCTCCGTCTTCCATCCAATCCCTCTCCCCTCGAGAGGAGTAAAGAAACACCATTCATCTTCTTGGAAACGAGACAAATCACGATTAGGTTCAAGTTACGATAATTGGAGAGGAAGGGAGTTTGAGGGGGTTAATCGAATTACATCATAAACATCCAGCCTTCGACTTTTTCACCAGCAAAAGTCCGAATCGAAGTACTTCGAGTCACTTACCCGCGAGTCAGGCTGTGTTCCATAATACGGCGCAGAAAAATCAGCAATTCCGCCACAACTTCCAATTATAGATTCAAATCGCCGACGGGCTATCACGAAGTCGCGCGCCTTCGACTATTACCATTCAATTGTCTGGCTCACGAGAGAAAGCGCTGTCGGCGCACGTCATATTCCTTGACGAACTATCTAATTCCAAAGCGATTACCGCGCGATCCCCTCGCGCCGCAAGCCAGATGGGGTCGACGAATTTCGGTAATTTCGACGTATGTGTCTCATCCAACTAGGACGCGGTCAATAGGTGTTGATTATGTTCATGAGAGGCGCTAACCTTTTGCTGTCGTATACAGGCCTTCTGTCGCGACTCGACCTTACCAGTCTGCAATGTATGTTCATTAAGTGACACAATTATGCGATGTCCCGCGAAATGCCCGAGGCCGCTAACAACTAGGGCTAGGTCCTTTCGGAAACGCACAATCAACAAGGCGGATGGGGTGGTTGTGAACTGCAGGGCATCCCGCTGTCTGGCGACCGTCATTTAGGCAATCTGGGTTTGTTCAACTGGGTCACCTTAACTAATACCCGCTGACAATGTGTAGGATCCATATTACTTTGTGGTATCGCTATTGTCGTGTCGGTGCTGCTCGTGCTGCGTTCGGAGAGGAAGAAGGCTGCAGTTGGCCGCAGGTCCGTATCGAATCCTTCAAATTTCGAGATTCTTTCACTCACTCGGGTACAGGGAGATGCAATTATTCCTCATCGGTTATATCATAATCGAGATATGCGAAATATTCACAGTTGGGGAGTTCCCTCTTAACGCGACAGTCCGGATTGTATGCGATACCTTGAAAGCAGTGGTATACAAGATAGGCTAACTTCATATTTTAGGCCTTCACTGGAATCCATATCGGAATGATCATTGCGACGACGTGGATACTACTGCTCAATGCCATTGTGGGATACCAGATTCTCGATGATGGTACCCCGTTGTCCATAGGACTCATGCTCATTTCCGGAGCTGTTTTCTTCATTGGAACCGGTTACATCACGCTTGACACAGGTTACCACTGGACAAACGAGTTCGTTCCGGATCCTAATAACCATTACCGAAACATTGCGCTCTACGTCTTGTACCAGCTCGCACCACTCATCTTCCTTGTGGCTTTCTACGTGTTAGAAGCCATCCTCGTCCTCAGAATCCTAGGCGAGATACGGCCTATGCTCTATCTCACAGGCGCCGCTCTTCTGTTCGCATTAGGGCAGATCTTCAACTACGTCATCAGTCCATACATTTGTAATGGAACTGCTGGTAAGATTGATGGTGCCTTATTTGAGACGCTCTTCACTCTCCTCGCAGTTGTGACGGTCTGGATATTCTGGTCCAGCATCACAGAAGATGACTGGCCGATTGCCAGCCAGCCTACGGGCTACCCTTAATTATTGTCCCTCATTTGAATACGGAGTCGGCGTTCAGGTTCACCAATATACCCGTTCATGTTCATTTCTTTTCAGTCCTTGGCCCGTGACCTATCGATAAAGAAGCCGTCTCGAGAGAATCGGTGATAAAACGCACAAAATTTAATCAACATAGAAAAAAAAGAGAATTTAGTTTAGGGGAAAGGGTGGACTGAGACTGCATGACTGCATGCATGATACGAAGCAACGCAAGTACGCTTGGAACCAAGGAGTTATATTCATACATATGGTGGAAGATCTGGCTGTTCGCCAGCTGGCGGAAAGTTTCGAGCATGGTTGAGGGTATACCCAAGAAGATGTGCGACTAATGTATATGAGTGTCGTATGAGAGAGAGTTGAATAGTTGCAAACGAGACGAGTCATGTCGAGAGGGCGTTTGCTCAAGTTCCTCCATATTAGCAAATCCACGTGCTTTTTTTGACCTCAATGAGAGCTTCGATACCAATTTAAATACGTATCTTATCTGTAATTCTAGGTATACGGTATCTGATTGGCCAAAGCTTCCGTGCTAAGTACAAGGCTGTACGTTTGCGGCGGTCGCATCCAACAAAGACAAGCAGCCTTGTCTTCTAAAATTCTTGGTATCTTAAACCTTTCAAGTCTTGTTGCGATCTTTCGCTTCAGACAGCTTTCTACTAAAATTCTTTAGATAATTTGTGGGGGTTATGCTGACCTTTGAATTACCCTTCGACAATGCCTTGAGGTGTTGCGAGAAAACTTATCACTCAATCCGCATCACCTAGATTTCTTCTCTCCTCCCTTTCTCCCTCTCTTTGTAAACACACATAAGTCTTTTTGCGCCACCGGGTAGACTATTTTTACAGCATAGTTCTACAAAATTTAGTATTTGCGGTTCGTTACCTAGTACGCATTTTCGAGCCAGACTCGACCATGGCCGACTCCGATGGCGACTACCACGCCGATGACGCCACCGACGAAGAGTTCGGCGACCACCAGGTGACATCGAGCACCCGACACGGTACGCGATCACGCCCTCAGGCAGATAAAAGCAAGAAGGCTTCCCGGAAGGGCGGTAAGGCCGCCTGGGAAGACATCCAACGGTCGTGGGACGCGGTCGTCGAGGACGCAGATGGAACGCTCACGGGAGCCATCGAGGGTCGTGCCGAGGCCGAGAAGCGAGCGCGCTTGCTCAAAGATACGACGCCCCTGCAACGCGGTATCATACGTCATCTGGTCCTCGTCATAGATATGTCGTTTGCCATGCTCGAGAAGGATATGCTGCCTAGCCGCTACGAGTTGACCATGGCGTACGCTGCGCAGTTCGTCAGAGAATACTTCGAGCAGAATCCGATTTCCCAGCTCGCCGTGATAGGCATGCGGGACGGCGTGGCGGTCAGGATCAGCGATATGAGCGGCAACCCGGCCGATCACCTCGAGAAACTGCAGGGTTGGGTTAAGCAGGATCCCCAGGGGAACCCCAGTTTGCAGAATGCGCTCGAAATGTGCAGGGGCGCTCTATTGTAGGTTTTCCACCGCTGGATGAAGAAGGAGCAGAATAAATGAATGACTGACTGACGATTTTTCTGGGTTACAGCCACACACCGTCGCACGGCACGAGAGAAGTCGTCATAATTTACGGCGCCCTGATGTCCAGCGACCCGGGCGACATCCACGAGACCATCAACGCCCTAGTCGGCGACCGCATCCGCGTATCCATCGTGGGTCTCGCGGCCCAAGTAGCCATCTGCGACGAGCTCTGCTCCAAGACCAACGCCGGCGATAACTCGAGCTATAGCGTGGCCCTGCACGAAGATCACTTCCGAGATTTGCTACTGGCTATCACGACTCCCCCCGTCACGCGAACACAGGAGCAGAGTAATGCTAGCTTACTCATGATGGGCTTCCCGTCGAGGACGCTGGCTGCGGGAGACAGTATACACTACTGCGCATGCCACAACCGGCCCGCGCGCGAAGGATACGCCTGCACGCGCTGCGGGAGCCGTGTCTGCCGCTTACCCGCCGAGTGCCCCGGCTGCGGACTCACGCTTATTCTCTCCACCCACTTAGCCCGATCGTACCACCACCTATTTCCGCTGCGCAACTGGGTCGAAGTGCCGTGGTCCGAAGCCCGGCGGTCGAAAGCATGCTACTCATGTCTCGCGACGTTTCCAGAACCCCCGGCCGACAAGGGTAAAGGGGTAGTGGTAGGGAAGGGAAAGTTGAAGGATAAGAGCGGCGCGGCGCCGATCCTCGCGTCGCTGAAAGGCCTGAGCGAGTCTGGACGGTACGCGTGCGAGGTTTGCGGGAATCACTTTTGCATCGATTGCGATCTTTTTGCGCATGAGGTGCTGCATAATTGTCCCGGGTGCCAGAGCGATACTAGAGGTTTGCAGAACGGCAATTCCAAAGCCAATGGTAATGGCAATAGTAACGGCGATACGAACGGTACTGCGCAAGAGAACGGCGCCATGGAGATAGATTCCTAGGATAATTCACCGGCCGGGAGGAATGACTGTGCGAGGCGAGATGGATATAACATTTTCTGATACAGTCTACTAAGTAGTAGTAGTTTTGTTGGAGGCGGTTGACTTTACATGACTACAGGCATAACACAACAACAATGATTGCATGGAAAAAAAGGGGCGTTGGTGGACCGCATACTGGATCAGGGGATTGATTGCACTAATCACATCATTCGGGAATGAACTTGTATAGAAGAGACTTTCATGACGGCAGTTCGTTGGGGAGCATAGAGGGTATCCGAACGAACGACAGAAAACTTGCTATCACTACTCTACAGATAAAAGAGTAGCTGACTACCTAGTTATATTATGAATTTCCGCTGGACTTCTCAGCAATGCATTAATGCGATGCGATGTGCAAACAAACCGTTGAATCAAATCAATCCCGCTGTGATCTGTACTTTGTCGTAAGCTCATTAAGATATTATGCATATCGTACATCCTCCATCCTTCCTGTTCGTCAGACCAATTTCCTTAATGTCCATCTCACAAGTTGCCTCTCTCAGCCTGCTCGCGCTCAATAGCCTCAAATAAGCTCTTGAAGTTTCCGGCTCCGAAGCCATCGAAGTCGTGGCGCTGGATGATCTCGATAAAAACCGTAGGGCGGTCCATCAGCGGCTTGGTGAAGAGCTGGAGCAGGTACCCGCCCTCATCGTAGTCGATGAGGATGTTCAGCTTCTGTAGGGTGTCGAACTCCTCTATGAGCTCCCAGCTACGCTTTTCAGTGCGCAGCCTCTGTTTCATGGTCTCGTAGTAGGTACTCGGGACACTGATGAACTCGACGCCCCGGGCGCGCATAGCAGCCACGGTAGAGACGATGTCGTGGGTCAGGAGCGCGATGTGCTGGACACCGGCGCCCGAGTTGAATATGACGTACTCCTCTATCTGCGACTTCTTCTTGCCGGGCGCGGGTTCGTTGATGGGCATCTTGACGACATCGTTTGCACTGCTCATGACGATGCTGCTCAACGCGCTGAACTCGGTGCAGATCTGGCTATCGTCCACGGACCAGAAGCGGTGGAAGGATAGGCACCGTTCGTAGAAGTCGCACGCGGCGACCATCTCGCCCCATGACTGGTTGCCTACGCAGTGGTCGATGCGGGCCAGGTTTACTTGGGGTAAGACGACGGTTGATGGTGGTGGAGACTTCGTTTGGAAGCCAGGCATGAAAGGTCCCGTATAGTTGCGTCGTGAGATAAGCGTGTGTGTGGTATCCCCATACGTGCGGATTACTGCCATTAGTACGTCTCCATGCTGCTTGTCACGGAGTAGCTTAGGGTGCTGTACGGAAGCGGCACCCTGCTCCACGGCCTTATAATACACACCCTCTACGCTATCAACCTCAAAAGCGACATCCTTTACAGCATCACCATGCCTCTCTAGGTGGTCATGCATCTCCTTGAGTAACGCATATTCGTCGGCAGATATGGGCTCGTCCTTGGGCAGGTATGCATACGAGCGGATGGGCGAGGTGAAGACAAAGCGGATATCGCCGTTGGCCACGACATATGACGTGAAGTAGCGGCTTCCCGTCTCCAAGCCCTGGTATGCTATTGTGGTGAAGCCAAATAGTGTGTTGTAATATGAGGCCGCTTGCTTCGCATTACCTACCCACCAGGTAACATGATCATAGCCTTGGAAGTTGGATACGCCGGCTTGGATGGCATATTCATCTGCGTGCGGGGGTAGAAAGGAGGAAGATCTAGGGGGAGACTCTGAGATTGCTGACGGGGCCATATTTGCTTGTATGTGACTGTGTGATGCTATCTAGATGGTAGAGACAGAGGGAGAAATGGAGATCGAGAGGAGACTTAGAGAAAGATGGCTAGGGATGGCAAGACGAGTAAAGGTCTGAAAGGTTTAATTCGGGTTCCGGATATAAGATTCGTATAAAAGAACCTTAATAGAGTAGAAGTTTGCTTGAGGGAGCTATCAACCTACCTCACTTGCACTTACATACTTAGACCTTCTATCAACTTGTACCGGATATTGGGGGATAGGTCAGGGTCGGACTAAATTCCGCACCCCTATACAGTATTACCGCATTCCTTCGTACGTAAGATTCCCCAGAGATATGCCGACACCAACTTCCCAGGTAAAGCAGTGTACCCAGAGTTATGGGAAGGGGTTGTTGGAATGCTCATTCGCGAGTGGTGGCTTGCCGTGAGAGGCTGGAGCCTCGAAACCCAAATTCGGCCTCTGCGGAACGCAAAGACGTCAGACATGCCGAAGCTAGCCGCCCCATAGTCCGAGCTCCTGAGTTGCGCCTATCCGACGCCACCCATAACTAAGACACCCAATGAAGGTAAATGGGTTAACACGGTTAGTGGGGGAAGACTGCTTGTCTCCTTATCGCTGACCTTGAGTAGCTGCAGGTGAAAAGACGCATAGGAGGTGGCAGTCAGGAATACTCGGCACTGGTATATGTGGCCGAGGTGGAGACAATGTGTGCTTCCTGGATACAATGCATATAGCTAGTGTAGACTCGCCTTTCGGTCTATCATTCATGAAGTCAGCTTATCTGTAGTATACATGTCATATCGCTTTTAGTTTATGTACTAGAGACCATCCGAAGTTTTCTCTCATACTATCTATCCTTTACGAAACCATCCTACCATACTCTCTATTCTCTCATCACCACATCTCCGAGAAAAAAACCAAATAATCACTCACTACTGCGATAGTCTCCTCGGAAGCCTTCAAAATGACGGCAAATTCTTTAAGTCGGCGTGATTTCAACGTGCTGGAGAAGATCAAGGATCCGGAGTCAAACCCGTTGACAGCCGTTATTGTTGACGCAACACTGCCCAAGGATCCGAACATAACGGACATATCGGTATATGACCGTGTCTCCCAGAAAGAACGAGATATTGTACTCGCCATGCAAGATCTTGAGATGCAACTGGCCGGTCTACGCCCAGCTTCAACAACAGAGCCGCTAACGGAATACCGACAATGCGTATCGAAGCTCGGAGAACTTATATCAGAATACCCCAATTACGCTAGCGCTCGGAATAATAGAGCGCAGGCTCTTAGAAGATTGTACGGAGATACGATGCTCTTATCTGGCGTGGGTGTGGGTGGTTCAAAAGGATTGTTGAAAGATGTTGATGACCTCGAGAAATCCGAAGCAGCAACACTAGCCCTATCTGATCTCGACAAAGCCGTTGAGTTGCTAACTCCGAAAATCCTCTTCGCTTCCATCTCGCCGCAGGCTGGAAAGACCCTGTCACTTGCATATACCCAACGAGCAGCAATCTATCATATGACTGCCAAGTTCTTCCCAGCTGGCCGGGTAGCGGTTAGGGTTGAAAGAAAGGAGGTAACATGGACAAAGATCGACTTTGAAGAGGCTGCCTCAAGAGATTTTGCTTTGGGTGGGAGATATGGAAACGAGATAGCGAAAGGATTGGCTGTGAGTATTAATCCAACAGCCAAGCTTTGTGGTCAGATGGTGAGGGAAGCCATGAAGAAAGAATATGGCCCAGCATATGCGGCATAGCCAAGCGTTATTAGACCAGTTCCGATGGCTCAATTGAGAATTGTAATAATTAGCGGAGGTTTATCGTCGAGAACTTAGACCAGTGAAGTCTAGTAGCATCGATATGATTATAATGAAGGACTTTCGTTGCAGTTTATCACATTATACAGCCCCCACATAATCATTCCGTTTTCTCACTTGCTGCCTTATTGAAAGGCCTGTTCAGACGAAGGCCACCACAGAGGAGTCTGTGTCACAACTAGATCTTGCAAGTTGGTTGGGTATGCTTCATTCATGGTGGCTGTGAGGTTTTCTGAAACCGATTTAGGATAACGGATCTGGCTTTTGTGAAAGTATCAGGTCGTGATGAACCTAAGCCATAGGAGAAGTGACAGCATCCAGAGTCCTTGAGATGAGAGCCCTTCGCTGGTTTAATGGTAATAGCATAGTAGTTTGTTATTTGATGTCGAAGAACACTATTACGTCGACTTGAACAAATTACTGATACGCCTAGATTGAAGTCTGGGTTAGATAATGACGATCAATATTATCTCAAATAGGTATGTGAAGTCTGTACCTCTTGCCAGCTTCGATAGTCTGCTGTGTTGTCCTGCCTTTTTCCTTTCCTTCACGGTTGATTCTTGTAGCGGCAGCCCCGAGCCCAATCAATACCGCAAAAATTGGATCTGCTACGCGGGATATTATATAGGTAGGAGGAGCCATTTGGAGCCGATTCAATGATAATAAGGCTTGATCAATTAGAAAATTTCCTAAAGTAGAGTCCAGTGATTCCAGCTTGGTTCCTCAGTGGAGGGGTTCAATTCCGTACAGCTCCCAAGCTGAAGTGGAGACTTGAATAATTCTACTCAACACTGTCCACGCATACTATGTACAAGACTAAGCTCAGACCACCCACAACGCACACACGCCCCACCGGAACAAATTTATCCAATCAACAATTAAACCCTTAGTTCGCTTAATTTTCTCAGGCACATTTTGGTTTTTCTCAGTATCGCGAACATCTTCACTATCGCACTCAATCAAACGACCAATTAAGCCAACCCACCTACAACCTCCGAACTTCCCTTCACCCTCTTCGACCACGACGACGAAAGTGAAGCCGAAAAGATGAAGTTCCTCAAGGTCGGCCGAGTAGCCATCATCACCCGCGGCAGATATGCCGGTAAGAAGGTACGTTTGAGATGGGAGAAAATGAGCCAGCCCATTGAAGAATGGTGGATTGGATAATTCGATACATCATCTACGCATTCGAGAATCCCCGAGTCTTTCCGAGTCACCGCAAACAATTGAATATACAAACAACGTTGGATTTCATATCGCTCCGATACATCATTGTATAGAAATTGGGACGTTTTCTAATCGAATTACTTTGCAGGTTGTCATCATCCAGCCCGTTGACAGCGGCAACAAGGCACACCCCTACGGCCACGCTCTCGTCGCCGGCATCGAGCGCTACCCCTCCAAGATCACCCGACGCATGTCCAAGACGCGACAGGAGAAGCGATCCAAGATCAAGCCTTTCGTCAAGGCCATCAACTACAACCACCTGATGCCCACACGATACACCCTTGAGCTTGAGGGTCTGAAGGGTGTCTTGACAGCCGACACCTTCAAAGAGGTCAGCCAACGGGAGGATGCTAAGAAGAACGTCAAGAAGGTCCTGGAGGAGCGCTACACGAGCGGAAAGAACCGATGGTTCTTCACACCTCTGAGTATGTCTTCCTCCCCCACGAATACTTTGCCTCCCCTACCTATTCTGTACATCTATACAGTCACTCCACAATAACAGGATATGTGCTAATTACTCGATCAACAGGATTCTAATCTCTCCCGTCTGCATTCTTCCGTTGTTCGGTCTTAAGGGGGTTCGGTCTGGGATGTAAATCGCATCATCAATGGCATTAGGAGCCTCAAGGGTCTTGCTCTGAATTCAGAATCATGAAAATGAAACACATTTGACGAATGAATTTTCCTGCGTTCGAGCCTATGTGACTTGAACCTGTTTCGTCCACAAATACCCTGAGAATATGATGCAGAAATCAATAAGACCGACTACACCTTAGGTATCATATCTAGATTACTGGCATTGGTGCTCTTTGATTAGTATCGGGCAGAAGAAGAGAAGATGGGCAGCTCTTCGAACTTGTTACTACAGCAAACCTTTTTTTAGACACCCAGTAATTGACTTACAGAAAGACGCCTATCTCAGATTTCCTCGCCAAGAAGTTTAGAATGATTGATGAATGGGTTAGTAATATTGCCATACATGTATCTTCCAACGACTTCAATAATATCTAGCCATTAAGTCGTATCGTAGTCATGATAATACTAGTAATATTATACTGTCATAGTATACTACCCATGTTGTCCAGAGCAGTCACATAGCCTAAATGTGACCTTGAGCTTACAATGTAGTATTTCAACGATGCAAGATGGTATACGAACGATGAGAAGAGGGGCAAGTTGAATATTGTTGTGCAAATTTTATTCTCATTTTCATTCAGGTCTAATTCCCCCGAGGCCTTCTAAGTTACATGAAGATTAGCCCTATCATGATGCGAGCAGATGCAACCCGGCCCTTTGCAATTGACGCCAGCTCTGCTTTCTATAGCCGTACAATAAACCGCGTGGCTACACTCCAGTCATCAGTGTCCACGGCACAAAGGAAATCTCTTCTCTCCAATTACTACCACCCCCGACGAAGATGAACTGGGAAAATGTGCAAGTATGTACGCGAAAAATCAGGGAAGACGCCTACTGGATCATCACGTAGCGTTACCCGTCATCAAAAGCTTAGTCCTATAAGAACCTAAGCATAAACCCCCCGTCCACCCAGAAGATTAAAAAGGCATATGGTGAAAAAGGAGGTCTGTCTTGTCACATATTCATCGCTCATGAGGAAACACCGAACTTCTCAGCAGCACCAGAGAGGTACTGAGTCGGGTCATAGTCTGGGGCGTATGTGGGAGCCAAGCCACCGAATAGAACAAAGACGAACAGTACTGCTGCCACAATGACGACGATCTTGCGTAGAGCTGGACGAGCAGCGCCGAATTCAGCCCATTGTCGACCAGCTTCACCAGCGTAGCCCTTGAGAGCATCGAATCCGAGCTTGTAGTAGATCATACCACCAAGGGCAATGGTGTAACCGAAAGCCTGGAGACCAGAGACGGGAGTACCCCAGATGAGCATGGATGCGACAACAAGCATGACATCCTTGAGGACACCGCAAAGGGTCATGATAACGGCGGAAGTCTTGCCGATCTATGTAGATAATTAGCCTCTATTTGGAAAAGTTTAATTAAATGTCTAAGACTTACCAGGAAAACGACGGAGACGTTAAGCATGAAGGCGCAAAGTCCGTTCAGGAAGAAAGTGAAGAGACCAACGTGGTACACTTCAGACATGGAAACCTTGGGGACCTCCCAGGCAAGAGCAACCACACCGTTCATGGCAGCGCAGATAGGAGCGAAGTAGTACAGAGACACGAGCGGGTCCATCTTGTACTCGGCAGAGCTGAGGAGAGCCTGGACGAGGTTGAGACGAATGGCCTCGAACATAAGACCTCCTAACTGGTAAAGGAATCCGATCCAGACGAACTTGATCTCACCGAAGGACGCGATCATGACACCAACAACAATAGCAGACACGTTCAGGAGCTGCTTAAGGTTGGGGGGAGCAAGACCCATGGCCCAGGACGAAAGTAGAACAGCGACCGGGGTAGTGGCCTATTATATTCCATTATCAGCAACCAGTTATTTGCGTGCTTTTGGCTGGTAGATATTCGTACCTTGATCATCTGAATGAAAGCGACGGACAGGTAGAGATAGGTCAAGTTGCCGCAGATCAAACTCAAGCTGAAGAAGATACCGATAGGGACAATGGCGCGGAGGTAGACGCGTCCAGTCATCTTGACAGACTTACGACCGTCGAGAAGGGTAGTGTAGCGGGCCATCAGCTGAGTTGCGACAGTCGCGAACGTTAAGTGGTAGGTAGTCAAAATGACAGGGTAACCTAGAATGCGATTAGATCCTGTCCCACGATCGCGATTAATCAATTCCGGGCTTCTTACGGAACTCGAGGGTGTCAAGGATCCATTTGTTGAAAAGAATGACAGACGACGACAGACTGATCCATACTCTGTATCGATTTATATGTCAGCTAGATATTCTTCTAGACTTCGACTGCGATCGCTACTTGGAGGTCGACGTACGCAACGTAGAAAGCCGGGTGAATGGCCGGCTTAGGCGCCTGAGGCTGAGGAGCCTCAGGGTTGGTGGTGGGCAAGATAGGGCCCTTGGGCTCCGGTCGGGGGACCTCGCCAGAGGTACGAGTCTTCTCGTCTGCCATTGCTGATGTGATTAATGGAGTCTACGAGTATGAATAGGATCGCAGATGCGAGGTATTTGGAAAGGAGTAGTTAGAAGTGAAAGATGACACGACGAGAATGAGCGACTAAGGCCAAGCCTGCTGAGACCAATTAAAGATTTAGGTGAATTGGAGGGTGGCGTTACAGAAATTCACCAAGACCTGCAGCGATGCTGTGTCGTCGAGAATGAATTCTGGTTCTCTCTCCCGTAAAACGAAGTTGTGGTGCGGAGGAGAGAAATAAGTCGTCGACTGCTTAGGACAGAAGTGACGAAAAAAAGAAGGACAAGAAAAGGGTTGTAAAAGAGATGGTACGGCTAATAAATTTTCATTTGAAAGGTGCTTTCGCGTTCGACAGGCCTACCCAGGTGCACCTAGCAATTTGGGATACAAGGAGCTTATCCCGCACAATTTTAGCCCCAGAGTCCGCCCCAATTGAATGAAAGCATTCAAACACGGTCGCATCATCAGTGCGTTCCTGCACTGGCCAACACCTGGGTTAACACTGGATAAGCACTGGTTAAGCGCTGGTTAAGCACTGTCCATTGCACCGCCTGGCTATCACCTAAGGCAAGAGGTACCGGTACAAGGTTAGAGTAACTTGGGATAACCCCCACTAAACTTCTCTCCCTGGAATTCCTGCGTTCAGGGGAATCCAAGGTCTGTCAGGGGGGTTCTTAATGCTAATAATTGCGTAGTACTACCATAATAGGACTAATGTCCGCACTAAAACTTGAAATCAGAAGCCACTGATGTCGTTTTAAGAGGCTCTCATTTCATCATGAACCCATCCCTCCCAGCTTGCCCTTCCCCACGGCCAGCCACAGAAACCAGGACTTGGAACAGTTTGTCCAGTCCCTTATCCAATCCAATTTTAGTATCTATGTATTGCAGTTCTGCTACTGTGATGTTGTTGTGGGTTTATATTAAGAGTTTGTTTCAAGATAACACCAAAGGGGGCTCACAACCTTAGCGCATGACAGACACTGGATACCAGTGGT
The DNA here is from genome assembly GCA_002120335.1 of Hypoxylon sp. EC38. NCBI lineage: Eukaryota > Fungi > Ascomycota > Sordariomycetes > Xylariales > Hypoxylaceae > Hypoxylon > Hypoxylon sp. EC38. Next base: position 516,141 of record KZ111263.1, read on the forward strand.
GTTTTTTTTATTTCTTTACTTCGCGTCACAAACAGCATTCCTTATTGTCTGTCTATCAGGTTCGTAAATTCGTAAGCGAAAATCTAAGAGATGTAGCGGATGTACCTTTTAAGCTTTCTACTTCAATAATACCTTTTATTACTATTTTGTAATTGGTCACTCCGACCTCGTATTGCATACAGTAGTGTACATGTGGTCATAATGTTACCTGGACGGATGCGGGATGTTTGCCATCAAGACCACGGGAAATATCAGCCACGAGGTTTCATCTTTCTGCCCGTCATATCTGAAAACTGCTGGAGCTAGGCTTCGAGATTAAGCCGGACCCATCAACGACTGTGCTCCGCGCCTTTCAATTCCGCTGTGACGTAGCCAATCTAGAAGGGAGTAAAAAAAGAAATCCTCCGAATTCCAACCTTTATCTTGAATGGGGTCAGCTCTGACCACGCTATTAGAGGGGCTACTATCGTGAGCTTGAGGCTCCGCGGGGTGCCAGGCTAAACGTCTGACTTTTATTACCTAGGGTAGGTGCCGATGTTTTTTGTCCTCCCAACTAATACCTGGTCCCTTTTACCGGATCCAAGGTTTGCTCGTATGATGCGTAATCACTTCGGCTCTCTCCAGAATACGAGATGTAAAGCTTGATATAGACTTCGAGGCCACGTATTACAGGTTGCACCTCACGATCTACCGAGTTCCCATCCATGTGCTAGGGGTTTCATCACCGCAGACCAATATGGCCGCATCACCGGTCGAGTAACCTGAGTCGCCGACAAAGTGTTCTTTAAAGAGGCGTACCGTCTATATTGTAGTTACTCAGCTGAGCAAGATTCTGCGCGTCCCAACCGAACGGTTGCCTTCATCTTGCAGATAAATAGCCTACCTACGGTCTGGCCTTCCCCCCCACTATGTAGTTGACAGGTTTCACCAGTCAGCTAAATAAGGATTTTCTGATAGCGTTAGCTCCAGGGCTGCATGTCAGCTTTTCGTGATAACCGATTAGGTCTGTGTCGTACGTTAGTCGAGCGTTGGAAGCCACGTGCAAAAAGAGGCTTGTCTAGCCTATATCGTGTCTGCACTGGACAAGAATGTGCATGGAGGCGGGAAGCCATGTTCTACATACGTAAGCCATTGGATCCATACAGCGGGATCATGCAAGATTCGTACTATGATGTAAAAGGATTGCTTCCAGATTGCTTCTGGATCGCTTCGTGTTGGTCTTAGCTTAACCAAGTTTATCTACAATCAAGATGACCGTCTCTGATTTGAATCTCCGAGCTTGAGCATTTAGTTCGGTCGATATCGCCATGCTGGCGCTAAAGCTGACCTCATCATACGGTAGTTTAACCCCTATTACAGCGTAAGATACTTCTACAGTTAGGTATGTAGATGCGCCCACTAAAATTTGGTGGCAAGTATTTATAGCAGCCACCACAATAATGCTAAGCCACCGGCAAGAAAATGAGATCTATACAGTATCTAGTTACTTAGGGTACTCAAAATTTTCCTCTTTGCCTCTCAATTCGATCGTCCTGTGGCTAGGACGATCATTGTTTACAGGGACCGACTACTGTGTAAGAGCTAACCCTTATAGTTGCTACATACACAAGTTCCAAAGGAGACTATTCTGAACTTGGTCACAACGGAATTTGAACAACTCGGTATTTCCACTTTGAGGGTTTTCTTTTTGAGCCGCCAGGTAGTCCCGTGGGCCAAAACATAAACTTGAGACGGCGGCTTTGGCGACTCTGCAAATCTTCACTGTCGATCTTGCGGAGCTAACCGGTCCTGAGGCTCCAACTAGAAGCCAAGTTCTTGAGGGATACATGATTACTGACCCCAACTCGGTAGTATTGTGAGCGGAAAAGAAGATCGACAAGCGTTGATGTACAAGTACATTACTGTAGAAATAGCCATCGACCTGGGTATGGGCGGGACACGACCTTATCGAAATTAAACGATCTTCGAGAACCAATTTGGTCGACGAATGCAACACATTAATCGCAGAGTGACGGAAAGTGGATAGTGGGAGACTAGGAAGTAGTAGAGCCTTAGTAGGGGGGTGGGAAGCTGTGCGCAGTAGAAGAACAGTTCGCCGATATTAGTTATTTTATTAGGTAGGTAGATAGTTTCAACACCAACTCAGTTGCCGGGATTCTAGAGCTGGCTTAGTTCTGGCAGATAATCTCTCATCAGCGCTCTCACTGCTTGACTCGTATAAGCGCCCTGCACGAATTGCTGGTGTACTTAGCCCTACAGCAGATTCTGACCGGGTATGCGAAGGGGGTAGGTATGCACTCCAAAAGAGCCAAATTGGACAGCAATGTCCTGTTTGACGGGGTAAAAGCGACTTGATTTATCAGCCTCGCATACCAAATCCTGCGTCAGCGAAATACTATTACTATTAAGGATTGGTAGCTCGAAAGGACATGATATCTTATCCTGTGCCACTACAACACATGCTATCTTTCCAAGCCTAAGATGTCGTGCTTGACATCTCAGATGCTCGAGGTTGACGCGTACAAGGGACGGGTATGAGCTTCATCTTATTATAAAATTGCGAGCAGGGGTTTCCTGGTGGTCAATCAACCCTCCTCTTCTTATGCTCTTGATTACCGTCACACACCAATTTGCTCCTATCAGAGGACGACCATCTTTCACATGCGGAACGAGTAATGTCGGTAAATCATGTACTCACACACTGTATGTGAAATAAATCAACAACTAACCTACGGTAGTGATCGTCATAATCCTATCCTCCCCCCCCCCCCCCCCCCCCCCCCCTTTATTGAGGAAGTTAGGAAGAGTCTCCTGAGCTTACCCCTGACTTGGACTCGCTAATGGTCTTCCAAGGAGGAGGGAAACTAGCGGTAACTAGGTTGTGTTTACTATTCGCACCACTTGGACGAATCAAGATAACGAGGCTACTTTGAGCAAAGTCTAACACAAACCCGTCAATTTTGGTCCCTGCATCCCGCCTCCAAGAATCCGTTTTTTCAAGCGAGGGGAGACAGATTGATCTGGAATAACTTTATCTTCGATCCTAAATTAGCAACACCGTTTTACCAAAAGAAAGTCTCGATTGCTCAGGTGGCTTGGTTGTTATGTTTCATGCATAGGCAAGAGATTGATTCAAATGAGTTCGCTTGACATGACGAGTCGAGGAGTCGAGGTAGGTACTGTTCGAAAAAATGGGTTACTCGATACATGTAATATTTAATATTCTTGTATTGAATGCCCTAAGGTAACAACAATAAGAACAAGTTGGATATGCACATGCAGGTGTAGGTACAGGGCCCTTGACCGTATCAGGTATCTGGCTCTTTCTAATTGGATGGATGATTGTTGCCAAGTTGCATGACGGAGAGACAGGGGTGTGATAAAGTGGGACGGCGCACACACACCTGCACCCAGTTTAGCGTGGTACTAAATTCAATCCACAATTTTAGTCTAGTACCCCTCCAAAATATTATAGAAAACACCACGCCGCTCTCCTAACACTGACTTTTCTTGAGACTCCTTCCTTGTCTGCCACACGAACTTATTCGCGTACACCATAGACTTAGACAGACTTTATCCTTCAGCCTTCGTTGACTTGGATAGTCTCTCATCCGTTCTTTTTCGTCGTTCTAAGATCGTCCTGCGTTCTTGAACTTCTGTTGAACTGGGCATCTTTCCCCGCCTTGACTTGAAACTACCTATCCACAAAGATTCCTGACACAAGATGTGTGCGGACATGTAAGTTTCTTAGCTCTTCGCCTCTCGAGACAAATCCCTGAAGGAAACAACGAGAGCATCCTCGGGAAACCCTAATTGACTAACATCGGTCTTGTAGCAACGTCGACGTTCTCATTATCGGTGCTGGCCCCACGGGTCTTGGTGCTGCAAAGCGCCTCCACCAACTGGTATGTCTCACCGCCTTTCGAACGTAGTTTGATCGTGAGCTAACATGGTGTTGTAGAACGGTCCTTCATGGCTGATCATTGATTCTAACGAGAAGGCCGGTGGTCTTGCCTCTACCGACGTCACCCCCGAAGGCTTCGTAAGTCTAACCGACACAACGTTCTCTCACTCCCAGCAAGTAGCTAATCGTCGATTCCGCTTAACAGCTCTACGATGTCGGTGGTCACGTCATCTTCTCCCACTACAAGTACTTTGACGACTGCATTGACGAGGCTCTTCCCAAGGAAGATGACTGGTACACTCACCAGCGTATCTCCTACGTCCGCTACAAGGGCCTCTGGGTCCCTTACCCCTTCCAGAACAACATTTCTATGTTGCCTAAGGAGGATCAGGTCACAGCTCTTGATGGTCTGATCGATGCTGCTTTGGAAGTTCGTGTCGCCAACACAAAGCCTAAGGACTTCGATGAGTGGATCCTCCGCATGACTGGTTCTGGCATTGCCGACATGTTCATGAGACCCTACAACTACAAAGTCTGGGCTGTTCCCACCACCAAGGTAGGATACATGCTCCTTTATCTATATGTCTTTTTCTCTTCTAATGCGCAATCTAGATGCAATGTCAATGGCTGGGTGAGCGTGTAGCTGCCCCTGATGTTAAGACTGTTGTGAAGAACGTCGTTCTGAACAAGACTGCTGGTAACTGGGGTCCCAATGCCACATTCCGCTTCCCTGCCCGCGACGGCACTGGTGGTATCTGGATTGCTGTTGCGAACACTCTCCCTGACGAAAAGAAGCGCTTCGGCAAGAAGGGAGAGGTCACTAAGGTTGATGCCACCAAGAAGGTTGTCACCCTCAAGGACGGCACCACAATCGGTTACGAGAAGCTCATCTCTACCATGAACGTTGACCAATTGGTCGAGTCTATGGGTAACCAGGAGTTGGTAACCTTGAGCAAGGGTCTCTTCTACTCTTCTACCCACGTCATCGGTGTTGGTCTCCGAGGTGCGCGACCTGAACGTATCGGCGACAAGTGCTGGGTAAGTCACTATGCCTTGAAAGTAAAGTTGTTGTGCCTTAACTAACCATTAATAACAGTTGTACTTCCCTGAGGACAACTGCCCTTTCTACCGAGCCACTATCTTCTCCAACTACTCCCCCTACAACCAACCTCAAGCTGACGTCAAGCTCCCCACGATCCAAATCGCGAATGGTAGCAAGCCCGCAAGCACAGAGCCTAAGGAGGGCCCCTACTGGTCTATCATGCTTGAGGTATCTCAATCGTCCATGAAGCCAGTCGACGAGGCCAACCTCCTCAAGGACTGCATCCAGGGCTTGATCAACACTGAAATGATCAAGCCTGATGACGAAATCGTCTCTACCTACCACCGCAAGTTTGACCACGGCTACCCCACCCCTTCTCTGGAGCGTGAGGGTGTCCTGAAGCAACTTCTCCCCAAGCTTCAAGACTTGGACATCTACTCCCGTGGCCGTTTCGGCAGCTGGAGATACGAGGTCGGCAACCAAGACCACTCATTCATGTTGGGTGTCGAGGCTGCGGATCACATCGTAAACGGTGCTGTTGAGCTAACGCTTAACTACCCTGACTTTGTCAACAGTCGCCAGAACACCGAGCGTCGTCTTGACCAAGGCCCGTTGGCCGCCAAGCGAAACGGTGTTGCTCTACCTTCGCACCCCCGAAACTAGATGGTATAAATTCCCAACTAGACTATAAGAGCAGTCTTGAAGGCACCCATACTTCATTGACTTTCTAATGCTTAGAGGTTCTTAGAGAAGACCTATAGAGCTTTCTTTCAAGGGTTCTGCGAAGCATATAGCTGTTCATGTTTGATGAGTGTGACGGCAATGGAATGTTGGGACGATTCTGGCTTGATGTTGTGATGATGAGGCAGCATTAAAAGCAGGTGTCTCTACGCTGTTAGAGGACGTAATGAATAGAAATAGATTTGTGAACGAACTTGCCGCTATCCAGTAATATTCTGATCAAGAGATGGGTGTAGAAGTCAACCAACTGGTTTAATTTCTAACAAATGGCTAGGTTGAAAAGCAGAATCTTGTCAGCCCTGCAGTAGGTACAAGTGTTTAAACATCACACTACGTGCCGTGTAGCTTCGCGGGGGCATAATTAGAACCTACATGTATCTCGAAACTAGCCAATATTTTCGTCCGTTTTAAGGCTTGGCTAGAAGTGTAATGACGTATCTGTCATCCTGTCAGATTGCTGTACGTGCCACTGACGAAAACGTTGTAACAGTAGAGTTGTCGATACTACTAAAGCTTGTTACTTGTATAATACATATTTAATATTTCGAGATAGATCATAGTCGATTTGACTCAATTCCCTGCCAAGGATATCCTTTCTCTTAGTAGAATCCTAACAGCCCTAAGTAAGGTCATGACGGTATTAGCGAATTAGTTCCCTTTTTTTTCAACTACGAATGTACATCGGTGTGCCTAGTTTTGTGACACCGGAGCTCCTCTTCCCAAAGTGGCGGTTTAAGTCAAATCGACATAGGTTATCTGGTATCTGATCTGCGCGGCGGGGTACAAATTTTGCCTGCTAATAAAGAGGGGATGCCCATATTTCTAGATGTAGTGCCTGTTAGTGCAATACTAATTAGATGGGGGTTTCGTCGCGTATGTAGGCACTGGAAACGGATCAACCAGCTACATATATATCTAACCGTTATTCATCCCACATCTTGGTAGTGGTTCCTCCTCTTGTATTAGTTTATTAAACGAGTTTTTTTCCCTTGTACAACAAACACTGTGGCCATTCATACTAGATCGAGGAAACTGGATCATTAAATGTACAATAGAACAAACTGGTCGCCCGAATGCTAGCGGCCTTGGAACTAAGCGACAACCAAGAACCAATTTACACACCCAGCGGATGAGGACCCTTACACTAGTGCACCTGATTTCTTTGGACAAATTGAACAAAAGCTCCGGGCGGAGATCACAAGCCTAGAGGAGGAGATCTTCGATATTCTTCGATATTTCGAAGGCGACCGGAAAAAGCCATGTGTGTCGCGACAGCGACATCTTGCTTCTTCTCTATCCACTGAACGACATCGTGGCTGGCCTACCTATGTATGTCGAGATATCATGGACGGGTCCGTCGTCATGTCGGACGACCAACTTGATCCCCCAGCCCGAATCTTCGAACGGCTCCGGCAGCTAGGCGGCTTTACATGGGATGAATCTCGAAGGCCATTTCATTCAAGCTATGACAACTGGTATCCTTTTCCCGAATGCGATAAGCTCGCATATTACGTAGTAGTTGTCTAACGTGGAACGTATTTGTCTAGGCACATCTATGGCACAAGATTCGTATCGCCCTATTCAACTACTGCCACGACAACCCCCTTGCAGGCCCTCGGCAGCCCACCGGGGATCGTCAAACTCCCCGCGAACCGCGCTTCACCCGGCGACCCTCATACTGGCTTCATATCCCTAAGCGAAGGGAGCAGCGAACGTTCATCGACATCCCCGCCTGCTTTTTCGAGTCTAACCACCGATCTTTCGAACGTCGAGGAGCAACAGATAGTCGCACGGGTATCGTACCATGTGCTTCGAGAGGAGAGAACATTCCATATAGCGAAAAGCCTGATCGCCACGGCCGACCCGGAAGGAGTGCATAATGTGAAGCCGATCGACCTCATTCGTCTGAGCCCGCAGCCGGGAGATCGCGCAGCCATAATCGTGGCGATCTATGAGCATCCTGGAGAGAACTACCTTTTCAAGGCTTTGGATCTAGGACCTGCCTTTTACTATGCCAGAAAAGTCGAGGATCGATTCGAAGCTTATCGCAAGGAGGACTTCGCTCTGGATCCACCCATCAGTCTTATGGATTTTCTTGACTTTGCCATTGGTGCTACCCAGTGCTTGGAGATATTACACCATGGTCATGGGATGGTTCATGGAGAAATCAGAGCGGATGCGTTCCACTTCAACCTTGAGACAAATAAGGTAAAGCTAATATCTTTTGGCTCCGGCTTAAGGTCCTTTGAGCACGGACTTACTAGCACGGGCTGGTCGACCCTCTCCAAGGAGTTAGGCGCAAAGAACAAATTGGTCTACATCAGTCCAGAGCAAACCGGCCGCATGCCGGCGGAGCCTGATACGAGGACTGACATATACTCTTTAGGTGTATTGTTTTGGATGCTTCTGACTCAGCAACCTGTCTTTACAGGAGCCACGCCGTTAGATATCGTCCAGTGTGTACTAAGTCGTCGTATACCCCTGGTGTCTAGTATTCGAACAGACGTGCCTGATGTTGTCGGCCGCATCATACAGAAATGCACATCCAAGAATGTCTCTGATAGATATCACTCAGCTAGTGGTCTACGTCATGACTTGCAAATGGTTCAGAAGTTCCTAGGAAATGGTGATTGGCAAGCCTTGAAGGAGTGGCACATTGCTTCAAAGGATATATCATCCTTCTTCATGTTACCCACATCTATGGTTGGGCGCCAAAAAGAACATACCGAGCTAGTGAAAGTTATTGATAGAGTCGCAAGAGGCCACGCCATCGCCAGTGTTGCGGCTACCAATCGATTCTCAGACGGTTCAGCGTTGTCCAACGAGCTTATTGATGCCGCCGATGTTTCGAGCGACGGGGCGAGTTCTGCCGAAGGGGGAGCTCGGCAAAGCGGCTCCTTTACACAGGCCAACTTCTCAGATCCGAAACCTGCGAGAAGTGTTGTTCAGTCTTCAGTCAATGGAGACACACAGACTGTTTCTGGTGACACCATTTCTTCAAATCAGTCAGCTCCCAGGTTAGCTAAGCCATGGGACAGGCATCAATCAGTCTCTTTCGAACCCAAAACCCTACTCGACACTTTCGGTGAACGTCAGTCTTCTTCACGTCATAGCGGTACGGAGACTTCTAGCCTGTCAAGGCAACTAGGCTCAGCAAAGTTTCGAAGACGGGGTCATTGTGAAGTTGTCACTATTGAGGGCGCAGGCGGCCTGGGCAAGAGCTTTCTTGTTCAACAAGTTTTGGTTGATGCTAGGAGGAGAGGATATTGCGCAACAGCAAAATTCGATACGGCCAGGAGAACCGCATTTGGACCATTGCTGAAACTCGTATCTTCCCTGTTTAAGCAAGTCTGGGGTGAAAGCAACACAGAGACGCCTCTCCATCGAACTCTGAAAGATTATGTTCGTCCAATGTGGCCGGTGCTTCACAACTTACTCGGACTCCCCGAATTCCTTCTCGGTCCGCAAGAACCGGCGTTGGTTTTGTCTCCTCCATCCCAAGTCATAAGTAACGGCCGAGCTACCAGAGCTCCAGTGAACAGACGTAGCTCATCTCCTGTCAGCTCTCCAGGAAATCAAGGAAAGCCACGTCCCCAAAGTCCCCGCATGACATCGCAGAGCTCACAAGATTTTTTAAGGAGTGGCACGTCTTCAAGAACGATTCGTCTCATGAACACCTTCCTGGATATTCTAAGGATATTTACGAGCCATCACTTCGTCTGCTTATGCCTTGACGATCTACAATTTGCCGACGACGAATCTATAGAGTTGATCACTCAAGTGATCTTAGCTCGGCTGAAGATGGTCCTCATAATTACTTACCGGCCTGAGGAGCTGTCTCCCGATAAGGTCCAAAGGATAATCCAGCCGACAGAAACTGACGGTGGTTCATACCCCTTTTTCCTTTATATTCCTGAGTAGGCCAGGCTAACTTGAATTAGAACATCCGAAGTCTGGTGGCCCAAGAATTACCAGAATTGTCCTATCTCCTCTAACTGAATATGAAATCCTTCAGTACGTAGCGACAACATTATGTCGGCCTCAGGAAGACGTTGCTTCTCTGGCCCTCGTGATTCAATCAAAGACCGCCGGTAACCCTTTTTACATGAGGGAGATGTTAAACGCCTGCTATCGAAAAAGATGTATATGGTACGACTATAGGGAAAATAAGTGGCTCTTCGACCTGGACTGGCTTTTCGATCAATTCAAAGGAGAGGATAATTACGACGTCTTAAATAACGATTTCATCACTCGCAGATTAAGTGAGCTTCCTCCGGCCTCACGAGCTATCTTGGCATGGGCTGCTCTTCTGGGTAATGCGTTCTCGTTTGAATTGATATGCCGGCTTCTAGCCGGTGAGTTCGACCTCGTTGATGACGATGGCCATGAACTGAGTAAGATTCTCTACCACACCAAATACTCGAAAGAAGAGGCAGTGGCGGGGCTTCAAGCAGCAATCAATGCTTGCATCATCATACAGGGTGAAACTGACGACAGGTTCCGTTTCGCTCACGACAGATACGTCCAAGCAGCAGCATCTCTAAAGGAATGCAATACGTCCGGAATGCATTTCGCTATTGCGCAAGTTCTACTGAAGCATTATGGATCCAAAATTAGAGTTAGAGACAACACTGCATCTCATATCACAGAGGCAGTAGATATCATCAAGCGAAAAGTTCACATTCGTCAGCCGTACCGAAAGCACCTCATGGAATGCGCGGCGCTCGCCGCAGAGAACGGTGCAAGGCCCACAGCTGCCAAATACTACAACAGTGCTATAATGCTTCTGCAGTCAGACCCGTGGACAGAAGGTGCGGAAGATGTAGACTATGAGGAAACCCTCAAACTTCACTTGCGTGCTGCGGAGTGCTATATTTACATGGGAAATAATGCCATGGCCCATAGTCTTGCGGATACAGTTCTCAGCAGCGCGAAATCTGCGGAGGACAAAGCCCCCGCCTGGCTCCTCCTGGCCCGAGTTCAAGCTCAGGGTGGGAACGCGGAATCTGCGCTCTCTATCTTGAAAGAGAGTCTCTTCCAGTTGAACGTTGACATTGACGCGCAGCCAACTTTTGAGAAATGCGATGCGGCCTTCATGGACCTAGCCGCCAAGATCAAGAATATGGACCGGGCAGAGATACTGAACCCCCTTGGTGTTACTGACCCTCACCAGGTGACAGTGGCAGCTATTCTCGCCGATGCCATTAGCGCCGCTTGGTGGAGTGACACTCTAGACTTCTACAACCTTGCGCTCGCAAAGATTAATCTGGCTCTGAAAGAGAGGCACTTCCCCTATTCCAGCACTGCCTTCCTTTACGTGGCCATGATCGCGTTGTCCCGGTTTAACATGGTCGAATTTGCTGCAGAACTTGGTAGCCAATGTCTGGAACTCCTGGAGCGGAACCGAGATTCGTTCCTATCTGCTCGTGGCTACATGATATATGCCAGCTTCGTCAGCCATATCCAGGTTCCTATTAGTGTTTCTGTAAATCACGCCGAGCAGTCCGTTGAGTACGCGTCTAGCTCTGGTGACCGAATATCTGTGATCCTCAGCTTTGGATTATCGACCCAGATGAGGTTCTTCGCGAGCGAGAATGTTGGTTATCTCGAGTCAATCTGCCAGTATTGTTGCGAGGAGGTACCAGGTTGGCATCAAGACACAAGGGGTGGTACTTACCTGATAGCGGTCAGGCAAATATGTCGCGCGCTTCAAGGGAAGACGGATACCACAAAGGCGGAAACGGTAATGACCGACGACCAACACAATTCAAGTTCTTATAAGATGTGGCTTGAGGACCAAACGCGAAACGGCGGTCGATCCGTTCTAATCTACGAGACAATGGAAATCATCGCGCTATATTTGTACGGCCACCATAAGCAAGCTTACGAATTAGGGCGGAGCTGTATCGAGAGATTGGACTTGCTTTGGTCTTCTCGAAATACTCGAGTCGTATTGGTCTTCCACGGTCTTGCTCTTGCAGGGATGATGCAACGCAAGATTAACGACCCGCGGACAAACGCTGACGACTTAAAGAACGAGATTCAAGATACAATTATACAACTCGAGGACCTTAACAAGAAAATAAAAGATTGGCAGGTCGTGTCAGATGCTAACTATCTTGCATGGTCGAAATGGTTAGACGCACAGATTGCTGAGCTTCGCAACGACCATGGTTCTGCAATTCGACATTACGAGACGGCATTAGACCACGCCTCGGAGTATAGTCTTCTCTTCGAAGAGGCTCTCGGGAATTTCTTGATGGCTGGCTTCTTCGTCAGGCAATCAGCTAGAAGATCAGCAACAGCGAGCTTGAGAGAGTCGATCGCATTATGGCGACAACTTGGAGCAACTGGGATAGCGCAGCGCATTGAGGAAGATCATGCATTCCTTCTTCACAGCCCTACCCGCCATGCGAGAACCGCTGAAGTTGCCGTTCAGACTGACTTTGCCGGGGATTCTGCCTCTGTCACGTACGCTGCAGATGCCGAAGATGTCCCACAGTCGGTACAGCCCGTGAACGTAGAAACGAAAGAAACTCGAATGGCTGCTTGGCGGGGCTCGACACAACCTGAAGCTGGTGCCGGTTTGCCTGCTCTTGATATGATTGATCTCCATGCAATTCTGGTTTCATCCCAAGTTATCTCATCCGTTCTACAGGTTGATGTTTTACTTAAGACGATGTGCGACGTTATCCTCCAAACCTGTGGCGGATCCGCAGATCGGGCAGCGATTATTGTTCAGGACGAAGACGATGTGGAAGACAATTGGTGTATTGCTGCCAGCGGCGATTCGGAAAAAGGTGCAAGAGCTCATCTCCCTGGACAACCCCTGATCGGTTCATCGCTTGTTGCCGAGAATGTAGTTTTATACTGTGCTCGATTCCGTGAAGTCGTCTTCATCCCCGACTTAATTAGCGACGAGAGATTTGGAAACGTCAGCGACTCCTGGCTACAGAGAAATTCATTAAGCAAGGCTGTCATTGCGATACCCATTTGTCATGGATCAAAACCTCTCCTCGGGGTCCTCTACTTGGAGGGTGAACCAGGCTGCTTTACAGATAGAAATGTTACTGTACTGCAGTTGCTCGTCAACCAGATCGGCATCAGTTATTCAAATGCCCTTGCTATGAAGGCAGTCGAGAAGGTATCCTCGGAGAACGAAGCGATGGTTCGGATACAGAAACAAGCTGTTGCAAAAGCCCGTGAAGCTGAAGCAAAAGCAAAGCATGCCGAAGCCGAAGCTAAGCGTAACGTCAAGATTGCCGAAGAAGCTGCCAAAGCTAAGAGTATTTTCCTCGCCAACGTATCCCATGAACTACGAACGCCGTTGAACGGTGTCATTGGCAACTCCGAACTCTTAAGAGACAGTAACCTCAACAAAGAGCAGCTCGAGATGGCGGATTCTATTCGAGTATCGGCGGACCTCCTGCTTACGGTTATTAATGATATCCTGGACTTCTCCAAGATGGAAGCCGATAAAATGAAGCTCTACATTACCGCGTTCAACCCCGAAGAAATGGTGCGCGAGGTCGTTAGGGCTGTCTCGTATAGCAACCGAGAAAAGACATCGAAGAAAAACGTCGAGATTATTCAGGATATAAACCTACCATCGATGCTCATATACGGGGATCCCATCCGCTTGCATCAAGTCCTTGGTAATCTTATTAGCAACAGCTTGAAGTTCACTGAGGATGGCTCTATTACAATTGGTGCCAAGGTTGATTCCAATACTCCTGATAAAGCGACTTTAACCTTCTGGGTTAAGGACACCGGTATTGGTATTCCGCCCAAGCAGTTAGCGAAGCTCTTCAGACCATTTAGTCAAGCAGATGCCAGCACTGCGCGCAAATACGGTGGCAGCGGGCTCGGTCTCAGCATCTGCAAGTCGCTTATCGAGAACATGATGAAAGGAGAGATTCGTTTGGAAAGTCAAGAGAATGTTGGTACGACGGCTTGGTTCACAGTCACATTTGATAAGGCAACCCCTGAGGTCTCGGCTGGAGAGGCTCAACCCGCTCCTGCAAATGCTGCCGGCGAGAGACGCAATGTGCCTCTGCCAACTCCTAATCAACCTCTTTTGCACCCACTTGTGGACCTAGCAAAGATTCCCAAGGATCAGATCCGCATATGCATTGCTGAAGACAACCTTATTAATCAGAAGATTGCTATCAAATTCGTGCGTAAGCTTGGGTACACCAAGGTCGATGCCTATGAGAACGGGCTCAAGGCAGTAGAAGGTCTACGGCAGAAGGCCAAGGAAGGAGAACCTTACCATGTCGTCTTGATGGATGTTCAAATGCCTGTCCTCGACGGGTACGAAGCGACTGAACTTCTCCGGAAAGACCCCATCGAAGAAGTGAGGAAGGTCTTAGTCATTGCTATGACGGCTTCTGCAATTCAAGGAGACCGAGAAAGGTGTTTGGCGTCGGGCATGAATGATTACCTCGCCAAACCAGTCAAGGCGGACTTACTTAAGAGAAAATTGGACACATACACTACAGGTGCCATTCAACCACCAACACCACCTGCTAGATACTCTTCGAATCCCATATCCACGCATACAACGCCCCCTGAGCCGTCTGACGGCAACACCACGCCCGTTCCTAGCCCGCCTGCAATCAACGAACAACATTTCACGAGCAGCTCACCCCCTATCATTATGCCGGTTAGGCAGAGCATAGACCCATTGCAGACCCCTAATGGTCCGTCCAGCGAGATCGCACCGTTGGATCAAGAGTCTCCTCAATCAATAGCTGGATCTCCAGGATCTCCAAACTCAAACTCTTCAGTGAAACGTCAACCACGGAAATTGACCAAGCGGCGCAGCAGTGGCGATAGTGAGACTAAGATTAGTTCTGCTGACGGCGAGAGCAGTAGCAGTGAAAAACCGAGGGCGGTTCTTACAAAAAAGAACCCGAACGCACAGTCGAGCAATTCTTCTCTATTAGACGGCGATACCAGCCATGAGAACTGATTATGGTTATGAACTTGATGAATAGAGTCGACCCGACCCGAGGAATACGAGGACCCGGGTCGAGACGTTGATCAAGGAAGCGCTTTATACCTCCATATAGACGGTCATCCGGTGGCGCTCAGGTGTCTTAGCAAGACCTGAATCATACCCCATCAGGCAAGATCTCTATCGCCATTTACAAGCATATATGTCTTGGTTGCCACATTTTAACTTAGCATGGATAGTTGACGCATAGTAACAGTCACACATTGGTCCCGCATAGTTGGCGTATCTAGAACACTCTCGACCATCTATTTTCTATATATTTTGTTTTTCGCATGTATCCGTCCAAGGATGGTGATGCCGTTATTTTCTATAATACACGATTTGGGATGTATTGGTCAAGGCAAAGGGGGGCGGGCGAGCTGGTACCAGGATCCGGAGCATACACGGGTATTTTGATTTGCTTTTCTTTTATATGGATTCCCCAAGAGAAAATAGCATGGGAGATGGATCCGTTGCGATGCGTTCTTGTTTTTTAACGCTGGATGAGAGCCATGTCCCCAAGTCACGATATAGAGATGGAGACACGGTACATGACGCACACACGATTTATGCGTCCGTCTCGGTATGGCTCCGAGACGGGCACCAGTTGAGGTTGATTCATGATTCAGCGACGCTATTAGATACGAGCATAGCATTTTCACTTCACACTTGGTGGAAAGCACCAAGACCTCCACCGGAGGTCGCATACTCGGTTCCTTTAGCTATCCCAAGGACCCAACAGAACACGCGAATACGCACTGAGAATAAAAGACCAAATTTTAGAGACATGATTATGATTATTGTACGCCTCGCGAATCTAGCCCGTTGTAACCGTCGTGGTGGCGCCCTGCATATCCCGCATTCATATCCCGATATGCACTTTTTGCTCAACTGACGTTTCCGCCGGTGAGCCACAAGAGACAAGTAATCGATACACACAAAACAAAAAACCCACGTGGAGACGGCGTTCTTCACAGCCCAGCTTTGTGGCTCCTCGGTCTGAACCCCAGGTAATATACATACCTTACATGCTTAGGTACGCATAAAAAAAAGATCCACCATTCTCGTAAGAGCGCGGTGCAAAAGCCAAAAGACCCGAAAGAGGGAACTGAGAAGCGGTGCTAGGAGCTTTCTGCGTGCAGTAGTTGAGACACGCATACATGAAGAGAGGAGGAGGAAGAGGAGCGCCCCTCCGTGTGGCTCCGGGGGGTGGGCCAGATGGGCGGTTCGCGTAAAGATTCCCAGTCGGTCCGAGGCCCTAAGGCCCACTGTGAACCAGCTACTGTGTCGGTTAGGGTTAGGTACCTACCTACTTACTTAACTTACTAAACCGACGACGCCCCCGCTGCAACGAACGGTTTAGCCGGTCGTTTACCGTACATACATAGAGGTACATACGTAGCAATCCAATACTAGCGTGTTGGTGGCTCAGCATGTGGAGATTGGCCTTCTTGGGTACGGCGCCGACAGTCTGGGACGGGTTAATAAGCCGCGCCGTAAACAATCGTGGTGAGGGTCGCATTCCGACCTCGTGTAGTACATATCAAGTGTATGAGGTAGGTAAGCAAGCAAGCAAGCAAGCAGAAGCTGAACCATCCATTCAAGATCTAGGGGAGATAAGAGGTGAAAAGAAGCTCATTACTATATAGAGTTATATCTATGTGTAACGGGCATTACGCGGCAGTCTTATCTCCGTCTACCTTCATTTTCCCAGATTCACACAATCCTGGCTTTTCCCCAAGCAGGGCAAAAAAGCCCATCGAGGACAAAAGCAGCAGGTGTCACAAACGGTTGGAGATTGCTGGGAATGCCACTTTTGGCTCTTTCGGGCGGCCTTTGAGATTCGTCCTTGGGGTATTAGCCAAGCAAACTAGATACGTAAATTAATGTGCTCAGTATGTGGGATCTACATAAGTGGCTTGCGCCCTTGGGGATGGAGATTGGGGAGATGATCTACTCTACCCAGGTATGTAATAGATGAGACGCATATGCGCAGACTTGTTGAACGTGATTATAAATTTGAATGCTGGGGAGGTCGTCAAGTATGCATGAACAAGGATAAGGGTGTAGGGTACTGTCGGCGCGAAAAGGAAGGACTAAGAATGTGTGTAATAGGTTTCCTCCAATACCGCCTGGTGCGGCTATCCAGACTCGGTCACTGCTCGACCAGCCTCGCCGGTTCGGGACTAGACGACTGGAACACACATTGCGGCTCGAGCACGTGTTAATGGACCAACTTTCTTCTTCCTATCGTTCTCACCCGCACGAGGCACCGGATTTAGCCCGTGTGGGAATGATCTGGGAATGTTCTCCAGGGAAGTCCCATCCAGGGAGAGCGGGAGGCGTCGTGTTGGCGCGTTTCAGCTAGGCAGTCGGGGTCCGACTAACAGCGAGGGAGGAAGCAGAGCGAGGGTAGGAGCGTAATGTTTGCTTTTCCTGCCGGTCAAAGGTTATAGCCGCGGGAGCCGTGTGTGGCGTCCACGTACATATAATCAGCCATGTTTACTCGTGGGGGCGAAGGGCTCTTAAAGACCGGGAGTCTAAAATGAGAGGTGAATAGCTTGTCATCCGTTTC
Source organism: Hypoxylon sp. EC38 (assembly GCA_002120335.1). Lineage (NCBI taxonomy): Eukaryota > Fungi > Ascomycota > Sordariomycetes > Xylariales > Hypoxylaceae > Hypoxylon > Hypoxylon sp. EC38. The sequence goes on from KZ111263.1 coordinate 533,401, forward strand.
TAGAATAATAGAATTATACTTACTACCTGAAGACCAGCGTATGCTCCGAATATATTCATGCCCTGGGAAAAGCTCTGACCGGTATAATAATAAGGATGGTTGTAGGAATGGTTAGGATGGTCCGATATAGGCTGACGTCTTGAGCGCATCCAACCGATTGGCAGTCGTATTATGTATATTACGAAGCCATCGCGTCATGGTCGAGTTTTACACGTAAAGGGTCGGCGCGAGCCAGGAATATGGGAAAAGTGCCAGTTCTATGCATGCAAACTGGCGCGTACCACATACCTTCGTGCAGGATATTAACACCACCCCGGCTGGGAACAACCCGGTGGCTTTACAACGCGGTTCCCTATCGGTCGATGTAGACAATAGCCTGCTTTATTAATGCAAGAAACGTAGTTAGAGGTGTTGCTCGGGCCTTGACCTTTTCAGCAAGGTATCAGAAAAGTGAGGGTCAATTTGGGATCAAAACAGACGTGAGAGGTATTCAACCATCCCAGTTGAGTTTTTACCGCGGCTGCTAAGTTGACAAACTTGCTTATTTTAATAGTAATAAAGGCAGACCCGTGGACACTATCGTTAGCCAGGTACATCGATGTTGGAATTGTAGTTATACCTCCATCTTCTAAATATCCATTGCTGACTAAGTAGGTATTCAATGCTTCTGTAACGGAACAAGCAGGCTGGTGGAACTGAATCCTAGTATAATTCGTAATTCGTGCCGGAATAGTCATGATAGAGAGAAGGAATAGAAGACGGAAGAAGTATTGATAAGGTCCCGTGGAGTATCTTGATTCTCATGATCAGTCGTATAGTGTCATCGAAAGTCAACATCACGTGGATCTTGCTGAGATCTTGGACGAGGATTTGGACCCCAACATTGAATATTGGGTGATGTCTTCTATTTCTATCTTTGATTGCTGTGTTGTTTACCATGTTGAGTTCTTGATGCATTGCAAATGCAATATGCGCTCCTCGGCGCGCAGCCTACTATGGATGAAGGTGGCTCTTCGGAAGTCCGTTCGGCATAAGATTACTAGTTCGATTCATTTAGAAATCATCAGTGCCGCAAGTGGACAGTGATCAACATTCTAGGTCTGAGGATGTTGCTGAATACTGTACAGAGATATTGCCTGTCTACAGCTGCGAGGTATCCGGGATATCTCTTGTACAGAGGTAGGTATCTCGGACTACGGTACGACCGAATATATTAGAGTTAGTCTGCCCGAAACCCTTTGAAGGCATCGGCGGCTACGAGCAAACTAGCATTAGTCTACCCGCTGCTGTGCGTCTTCTTGGCACCGCTAACTGCTGCGTGAAGGTTCATTAGATCGTAACGACGAGTCGTGGAAGCCCGAATTGTGACCCGTAAGGCAACAATTACCGGCCTAAAGTATACCACCTTATCAGCCTAGGACAGTGACACCTGACTATTATAGTCTCCTTAGATACATAGTCAAGGCGGATGACCGGAACAGTAAGAGCTTTCACTGCCTGTAGACAACTAGAGCGAGGTATTAGAGGCGACTCGGGCGAGTTTGAGGTACAAGCTAGTAAATTATCGTCAAGTTGATCCTCAATCAATTCCTCAATATTTTTGAGATGCTCCCGAGTATCATGAGATCCTATGTAGTCCTTAAGATCAGTGATGCGCAGATACTCTGTTTGAAAGAATCTCCTGTAATTTGGCTTGTTTTTGGCTTCGGGAAAACGGTTCAAAGACTAAGCAATAAGTACCTATCTTGCCCCAAGGTATTCGTTTCCATGGATCCAGTCGGCTATGATTGTCGAGGTTTCGAGATAGATAGGTTTGGTTTCTTTCGCATTTGATTTCTCTTGTCTTTCGCCCCATCATACCAAGTTAGTCTGAGGGTTAGCGAAAGTCCATGCAAGTGAGCATGACTCGAGAAGGGTCACTCACACTTACGCTATTGATAGAATCAAATGATGACGATGGCAATATTACTGGCCCAGACATCTAGTCGCTTGGCTAAGAGCCTCAGTTTGCCACCATGTTCGCTATACGGTAGTCTGTGGAAAGGGACATGCTGCGAAACCCACGGAGGGATAACTCGCACCAACCTGGAGGCGACAAGTGGGATTACTTACCTAGGTTTCTCTCAACACGGAAGACTTGACATGTGCTGATGCTCAGGCTAATTCACGAACGATGTTCTTGGCCCTTGTTTGTGAATCTCGGGTATGGCAGGGTTAGAGGCCAAGAATCATGCCGTTGGGTTTGATTTGCGCGGCGAGCATTCAACCAACAAGTTTCTCATTGTTACGATAATGTCGAGACTGCAGCATGACTTTGAGAGGCAGATGTTAGGCAAATAATGATACATTCGGCGGCTCTTCCGAACCGAGTAAAGTCTAGAATCGGCGGCGTCGTTTCAAACCTCGTCTCGATCGGGCAACTCCAATCTCCAAATTAGGCGGAAACGCAAAAGCCAAAGAGACAGCAAGAAAAAGGAACATTGAAGCTAGGTACAACACTGTACATACTGTATTGATTGTCGAAGGGGTCGTACAAGGTTTTAAAGTATAATGGAGCCTAATGGAGCCTATTTTGTATTCTCACGCCGCTGCCACGCAGGAATGGTAATATCCGCTTAACATCGAGAAGCTAAACGAGGATTGGGGCTTCCTGGTGACTTCTTTTCGGAACACTCCCTGACCTAGCTTACCAGCTATCCCGGCCAAGACATATAGCTCACCCCTAATTGGCTGACTGCTGTCTCGTCTTCCCCTTTTAGGAACTAACGAGGCTTCGGTACCAGAGTACTTTGCACGCATACCACCACAAAAAAAAGTATATGAATTCAGTCATGGTGTTAATTAACAGAATTCGCCAGCATACATGTAATTAGCATCGCGCCTCTTTTTGTGTCCAAATCGCATCTTCAGCCGCAAAAATGTGATATCTTCATACATACCATGTGCCACTTTGTGTAAATAATATTCTGAGACATACACGAGATATACATAAGAAATAGGATGAGAACAATAGCCTACTAACCTGATGGATACGTTGTGGTGCGCATCCACCGCTCATTTCGCCCGAGCGTATTCCTTTGATGGAGTTTGTCAAATGTAAAAATGGAATGTGTTATCGCAGGTTGCCTAGGTTCGGTGACACAAATATGGGTGGTTGATGCTATACAAGTAAATAATATAAAACCCGTGCTTCGTATCCAATGATGTTCCTGTTGTATGACAGAATCTGCATTTGCCTTTGGAAATTCTCCGGTCTCACAGATAGCAAGCGATTGGCAATGCTTTGCCCATTGCATCATATATCATTAAATGTTGAGGCAACGGCCCATACGAGCGACAATGTTTACGAGATGCGCCGCAGCATATTTGAAAGACGCTGCCTACATGTACCCAGGAATATTGGTTACACGCTGCACTACATTACACGTGCTCGTGCAGATAATGGCTTGCCAACCTCTGCTCTGAGGGAATGAGAATTGGCCTGTATACGAACCTACTCTAATATTTATTTAAATCCTCATTTTTGTGTTACCAATTCCTAGCCATCCCAGGTTCGACGTTTAGTGAGGCTCCACGGTGCTTGCGTTCATCATCAGCCACAAACTGATGTATCAAACCAATATGATCGGTACTATTTTATAAAAGATCGCGGCTATAGTGACCTGTAACTATAAATTCTTCCGCACCCTGCCCGTCTAACGCCAAAGGAGCATTCGGTTACGGAATTGAGAAACAGGTCACGGAGCTGAAATTGTATACCTACCTAACTTAATAAGAACTAGGCACTACGTAGTGGTAAATACCTGGATACCTAACCTAACCTTCCTTGTAGGCCCAACAGGTGGTACCATCATGTAAGATTCGCGCGTGTCTTCCATGCACATACAGGAGACTACCCGTCAATGACGAGACGTGATAAGCACGAAGTAAGGTTAAAAGCAACCTTAAATGCCGGCACTTCCATTCATCTCCTGATGAGACAGTGTCTGCAACTAAAAGCGGAAAAAAAAAACTTTGACAAGGAGTTAGATCCAGGTAAGGAAGTGTCCAGGGCCAGCTTCAGGCATGTTACTCTGTATGCTGGTTTGCAGGTTACTGGAAGTGTGCCATATATAGTGCAGAAGAAGTAAGGTACGTAGCTTAAAATGACTGAATGAAGAAATGATCGCATCTTGACTTGCCTATCAGGGTGCAAGTTACGAGTTGTAAAAAATGTCTTGTAAGAAAAGAAAATGTATCTTGATTACATACCTAACCTATAACTAGGTACCTACCTACGGTATGTATAGAAAATACGGTACAGTAAGAAAAAAAAAACCAAGAAACCAAAGAGAATACGATTTGAAGATTCAGTGACATCCTTCGTGTAATAAGCGTTACCAGATATCTGCATGTAACCCCCATGTGTAGGGTTATGAAGCAACTTGGGGCTGCATGGGTCTTGATGGGTTCTTACTCTTCTTCTTTTTTTTCCCTTGTGGCTTAGCGCATTTTCACGTTACCCCTCCTTGGTTTAACTCCACAACCCCTCCCGTCAATCGCCCTAAGCTCCGCCACTTACATCTCTGTAACGACGATGCCCTTTCCCTATTTTGACATATGTGTCGACCCCGGCATTCATAATCCGAAATCCTTGTCATAAACAAGCCCAAGTACTTGATTAATGTTTCAGGAGGTTAAGATGGGCTACTGTCATTCTACCTACCAAAGCTGACCAGTCGGATCTAGATGAGGTAATTCTCATTCCCCAGACTAGGTAGTTGACCCAGCAGAGTGACTCTGAAAAATGACTGTAATTTATATAAGTATGTGACGAGTTAATACTTTACTACCTCATTGCAGCCATCCTCCAATTCCCCGAACCCCCAGTTTTCCGCCTTAGTTGAAACGTCTAAATTATGAGATCGACTTGCCTAATTGGGTCAATTTTTTGAAACATTTCCGACAAGGGCTGTGAAAAGACGAAACCATGCAATGCCTAGCCCGCGCTCCCTTGACTTTCGACCTGACTCGTTCTAGCTGCCCAGTTTCTACTACGTGCTATAGTACTGTATGTAGAGCAAATTGATCTCATCTATACCTACATACAACATGTATGTGTAATCGAAACCACGACAAGGTCGAGTTCTCGGTCCCGAGACACAACGTTCTTACTGAGGAGGTATGTAAATAGACAGGACATTTGTCAGGTCAATTTCCTTAGGTAAGGGGACCACTATGGCAGCCCACACGGCCACGGTGGCCGCAGAATCAAAGCATATGTATTACTATTGTTCGTATTTTACCTACCTACCTAACCTAGAACTGATTCTACCTAGGTATGCGGTAATGTTGATCTTCAAAACAGGAAGTCAGCTGCCAAGCGGCTAGGATTGTTTGTTGCCGTTGCGCGTGCGTGTTATCAAGTGTTGCGAGATCGGGAATATTCACAGCTGGAGCTTACACTGTTGGAATCTTACAGGTTGGTTACAGGACGAGCCGAGCCCCTTTGTTTTGAGGTATAATGGGTAGACCCCGCCATCGTGCATACTCGTCTTTATGTCCCGGTGCGGTGTTGTTAACAAGGTACGTCAGCTGCTATGATAGATTCCCTCGTCCTTTATGAAGAGGCTTCATTACACGCATAACATAGCATTGGAACGACCAGGTAGAAGTAGAGTTGTTCTCTTCAATGTTCGTATTAACATCTTATACTCATGAACTCTTACAATAATAACACTTACATGCTTAGAAAACCTATATGTAAGGCAAGGCAGGTTACATCGCACAAAAGTACCAAACTGCATACCCAACATCCATACCAAGGTATATCAGACTCTAATACAATGAGTGGGATTGAAACTTGTTGCATACTCGCCCACCTTGAGACTTGTTTTCTTGTCGAGGACATTCTTCCATGCAGACTGCAGACTGCATACATACATTAAGTATACATATGCCTGCATGCGCTAGACTGGAAGAACCGGCGTCAATTCCGTACAGTCACACACAGTATAGGGTACTTCCAAGTTTCGCATGCTCTTCGCGGGTCTCGTACATACGGTACCGTGCCTAGGGTACGCTCCCCAGCTTGGGCGAGTTTCGACAATATGTATACCTAAGGTAATGGATGTAGGCATGTAGGTAAAAATGTCTACATAGTACATACATTGTACAGCCACGCACACACGCACCCACCCACACAAACAAGAAGTTCAAGTGGGTTTTTTTAACCCTGGGACTAGGGGACATGATGTTATTTTGTATACAAACTATCTGATGCAATACTATGTACTCCTCCTGTCCATCCCTTCTAGCAGCATGACTCGAGAGCGACCCGTCTAGACTCTGGCTGGGCGTGCGGCCTCCTACTAGGCCTATGTATATGCCGCTCAGCCCATGACCCAGGTAAGCAAGAGAAAAATTGAAAGAGTTCGGTACATTATATGTCTGCGGATGCGGATACTTGTATGTATGTATTTAGGTACTTGTCTACCTTTTCTTGACGAGGGAACTCCACTTTTCAGCTGCTGACGCTACTATTTCCAAGCGCGGTATAGACAGGTACATACTGCACTGTACTTACCCCTTTCGACCTATCGATATTAGTACCAACGGTCTCTGCCGGAAGTCCCTACCTTCAATACATGTACCTACACTATCTACGCAACATACCTCTCTCATATATACACGATATACCGTACATAAATTACATAACGTAGATTATGTAGATATGTAATTTCACAGTACTTACTGCAAGCTTCGTACGTGCGTATTGCCTATATCCCTCCAGGTACCTAACCTAGAACCTAGAACCTACATACATACTCCATACATATGTGCCTACCGTACAGGCTGCTAGGGTTGATTATAGATTTTTACCTACCTACATAACGTATTAACCTGGTAAAAACCACACACTTACAGAAGCGCCACGAAATAGAGCAAATAGATCGTCCGGATTCTAGATCTCTTCGCGAGAACTCTCCTGGGCCGCCCTATACCCAGTCTCGAACTCCTTGACACGTCTTACAACAGAAAAGCGTCTATTTATTAGTTTTCGTCCCAACTGCCCACATATGCGCCGTACAGGTTCCTCTCTTTGACTCCACTCTTCAATCCATCCACTTCTCTCTTACTTACCTAGGTTGTCAAGCAAGCAGCGCCCATACCTAAACCAAGAGCAAGCTACTCACTAGGTAGCCGCTCTGCTAAGTACTTCCTACACCCCCCACACTCGCTGATTCGTTCGTCACTCTTGCATCCTCCTTGCCATTCTTTTTCCGACGTCGAGGGATCGACCCTGCAGGGCAAGTCTTCCCACCCCCCGGCCCTTTGCTTCCTTCGAGACTCGAGTTCGAAACGGGGTAGGTTAGTCTCTCTATGGCCTATTTACAAGTACTAGAAAAGGGGCCCTGCGGCGAAAAGATACCGCATTAGCCCTATAAACACGCCATCCCAAGGTCGGACTAAGAAACCCTGCCCTACTGTGAAGGGACAGGGCATTATAACCCTGGAAAAAAATGAAAGGACAGCAAGGACAGGCCAAGTTGATCTGATCTGTATTTACCAGCTTGATCAGCCTTGTCTTGTCATTGTAGTGGCGTGAAAAGAAGGCTTCCCCTCCTCATCTCCTCTCTCTCCGGGCACGCCTTGCCAACTCCTCAGCCACTCTTCTATTTCTACTGCAAGCTAACATCGCGTAGCCAGATCTCTGGTTCTCGAGGACTCCCGGCAACTTCTTCCTCCGGTTTAGCTTCTTTTTATATTCTCTGAACTGGCAACTTGATCACTTAGTTTCTTGTTAGCAACAGCTTCTCTCTAACATGCCTAGGCAACGCTCACTTTGACAGCGAGTGCTTGCCTCTGATTCGGACGATTCTCTCACCGCGGCTTGTATAGGTAAACCGAGCTAGTGGATTGTTCTGCCCGGCCGAGCTACCTAAATTCTCTTCTCAAAAAATTATTTCCTTCATATCCGGCTTTCTACATCTCTTGTATGAAGATTGTCGAGATACATACATACGCATATTACCTTGAGATAAGACAGGCCCTCGTTTTTCTCCACACTCAGAACGACCTCTACTTTCCTCTTCGGGCATTGCCTAAAACGGCCGACAGTTGTAGAATCTGTCTATCAGCTCATATTATCGTCCCGTTCCAAGATCTTTCCCACTTGGTGTTTCCCGAGACTTGGAGCTACTTTGGGCATCGATCCTCCCAAGCGTCCAGGGTTCTCGACCGCTGCTGTGTCGGCGCATGTCCAGTTGCAACGCCCAAAATACCACGCAACAGCTACCACAACCACCCCCAGTTAATCCTTTAAAACTGCTACCCATGTGTTTGGCACCGATCTTCAAATGAGGCTGGGCTTTGGGATCCAAAAGTTCCATAAGCCCCGATCGTATCCTATCCCTTCTATACTAAGCTGGCCGTCCCATCCAGCTTTCTTATGCAAAGGTTATTCACCACCTCTTGTTTCCGTATACACCCTCACCTCCTGTCACTTAGCTCCTCCATCACCCTTAGCATGCATCTCCATGACACCGCCTAATTCCTCTTTACCTTTCTTATCGAGATGATGCTCACAGCCAAGCAGCCAGTTCATCACGGGTACCGGCCTGTCCATGACCTACCGACGCCGCCTCGATCCTCGCCCCCCTTGAGTGTCCAGGACTCTTTGCAGAAGCCATATCTTGCTCTCCCACAGAAGCAGAGTCCATCCACTAGGCCCATGTCAGCACCTCATCGTGGCCTGCCTCTCCCGGCAGCCATGACACTACCTCAACCACCACCGCCTCAAGCTCCTGGTCCTCCTCACCCACCAGCTCCAGGGCCACCTTTACATGCCCAAGGGCCGCCAATCCCTTCTCCGCATAGTCAGTCACTTGGTGCATTACCAGCACCGCCTCAACATCCAGGTTCCGAAGACTCTATGAGGAGCTGGCTGGTAGCTAAGGCTGAAGAAGAGAGAAGGAGACAGGAAGAAGAAAAGACGCGGCAAGAGTCGTTGCGCTTAGAACAAAGAAAATTAGAATACGATATGCTCAGAACGTCTTTGGATCGGGGCATTCCTCCGCCTATGGTGCCCGTTGTGTTCGCTGGGATGAGTGGCGGAGCGCTTCCGCAGGCGGCCCTCGAGTGGGCTCAACAGTATCTGATGCCGCAGCAGGCACACACGGCGCAGTTAATGCCGAGCCAAGGGGGACTTTCACCGGAGAGCCGAAGAGAATCCCAGCAGTACGGAGGACAACAGTACGGTGGTCCGATCGGCGTTCCATCAACACCAGGATCTGGAGCAGGCGCTCAGGCAAGTTTTGTTCCCTATCCGGGGCCTGGATCGCCTAGACCGAGGGCACATACCTTGAGCATGAGCGGAGCCGTGGGGAGACCTCTGGGAGGCTCTGCTCTTCCCCGATTAAGTACTGGCGAAGGAGCCCCTGTGCCGTCTGGCATTCCTCACCCGGCGCACGCACTGGCACAACAACAAGCAGCGGCACCGCAGCAAGAAACTCAGTCGCCCTCGATATATTTCCATCATTGGCAACCACCGAGCACCCAGGGAGGCTCTAACCAGCCGGGAACGCCTTCTGGTTTGTCAAAATCCAAAACAAGCAAGTAAAACTTGTCTGGCTAATATTGCCTTTCGATAACTAGTGGAATCACCTAAGAAACGAAAAGCTACCGGCCCTCAGCAAGCAGCGCCTCCGCCGAGTCAAGCACGCTTTAGATCGCCACCTTTCGGGCAGCATGGTGGGCCCTCAACTTTATCAAATCCGCCTCCGGGTCGACGACGAGGCCATTCCCGGCAAAGAAGCGATATCTCGTCGTACCGATCCATGGGGCGCGGTCGAATTGAGTCTTTCGGTCCACATCGGGGGCTTTCACCGGGCCTCGGCCCGTCAAGAGAAGCAGGAATGGGCGAATCATCACAGCAGCCTCGAAGCAGTGCTCATTCGGTCTCATCATTATTATCATCAGACCAGCCGTCACCACGATATTCCTCGGAACTGAGGGCGCAGCAGGGCGAGAGCGAGCGACGAAATTCCCCGGCGACGTCGGACGAAAGGTCGCGTGGTGGATTAACTGGGTTAGGATCAGCCGCGGGGCCTCCGGGATCTGGACGAGAAAATGAGTAGGGACGAACTCGTGATTTTGGTTGATGGCGTCTGATCTACGTTTCAGCCTCTGGGACGGATCTTTGGGGGAAATCATCTAAGTCTGGGAACGACCGCAAATCTCATTACAAAATGAATTTCTTGCTCAAACTATTCCGGACTTTATTACCAGACTCCAGTTCTACGAGTGAATGGGTGGCTTTCCTCTCAAATAAAGCGCAAGCAAGATCTCAACTGGACAAAAGTTGTCACGGATGCGCCACGCAAGCTCTCAAGACAGCCAACTACCACATAGTCTCGGACGAGATGGTTCGACCACGACGATCATCTTAAATTCGCTGTAACTAATAGTTTACATGTATTAAAACATCTATCTGCATACATTGGGGCCACGAGTACGAAGGTTTAAAAGCATTCTACGGTGGAGAATTGGACTTGGAAAAGAGGACTTTGGAGTTTATGGCTACCGGACTTTTTGTTATTTGGGAATACGCATAAGCCTGTACAATACAATAGATACCATGTCAAAAAGGGGTTAGGCGTCTTAAAGTCGGGGACAAGACTGGGAGTTAATCACGCTCTATATTGTTATATACCAGCTAAGTTTAACCTCTTAATGGTCAGTCCGATGATGAACTCGAACATCGATCTCTCTTTCAAAAAAAAAAAAAAAAAGGTGCTTAGTATCAAGGTAAATTTCCGTGCATATGGGAGAAAACGACATGTTGAGAGCCTCATGCATAAACAGCAGAAAAATCTACATCTCATCTTCCGACACGCACGTCGTTCGTATTGATATGTGTGTAGGTACATTTATTGAATATTACCACCGTACGCGACGCCATTGGCTGCCCAATCGTAGCCAGCATCGGAGATTTAATGATTTGTCCAAAGTGCTTTTTGGGTAACACGGAAAGAACTGGGATGCAGACTTATTCAGCACGACAGCCCGTAGCAGCCCATCGGGAAGATGAACATTTCTTAATATAGGATCGTCTAGGTCGCACAACAGAGATATTGGGAGCTTATGTAGCAAGGTGTCGCTTCGAGTTGCATGTCAATAATATCACACAATGTAATCGAGTGATCGCAGGCCAAGAAAGTGGGCTTGCTCTCGTCCGAGCGCTAATGAGAGACACGACCGCCACGTGTGTCACCTTGGATCAGTGCCGTCCGGGAACACTGCTTCCTCGAACATACATTACATACTTACCCCCGACTTCCGCCGCAAACAAGAGGATACAATATGCGAGTAAGGGCGGGCCATCCGGGGTTGAGAGAGCAACAGTCCAAACTGCAAAATACCCGCGCGCCAGACGGCTAAGCAGTCAGATGATTCGTGATTCGCGCCCACACGCGCTCCAGCCGCTGTCGTGACAAGCGATGCAACTACATCCAACCACCGCACAGGCAGGCTCCCCCACGGGGATAAGGAGGTTTTTTTTTTGAGAGAGAGAGTGGCAATCCAGGCTTGTTTCTCATCTCATTTCACATCCCAAAACGGATATGCAACAGCCGACGACGCACCTAAGGTCATAGATGAGGACCCGTTTCCGAGAATAGAACGAATATGCTGATATTAGTAGCTTCAGGTACTCGTTCTCGCGATGAACCACTTCAATATATCTCCGCCTACTATTATTAGCATTTCAGGCTGGGTAGCGGGGACAGAAGAAGTTGCGTCAACGGAGCAACCCCCTTTTGCAGCGGTGATGATCGCCACGTTCATCCAAACGATGGGATAGGGGGACGTTCATCCAGAGCCTCGAATAGGATGAAGCCAAGACGGCAATTGAGATTCAGCAATCTATTACCGTCCGTGAACTCGTAAGCCAAGGGTTCTCGAAGAGATTGGGCTTATATCAGCACGGCGCCGACATTGTCCTTACTGCCGAGACTGACATGATATTGACGGCACTTGGGGGGCAAGCATCATTAACCCTGCAGCTCTCTCTTTCGCTTCCTCTGCAACAACTACTATGTCAATTAACCTTTTGGGTTGAGAGTGGATGCTTCTATCGAAGAGTAGGAGAGCACAGCATTCGAGTGCCGAGGTAATCCTCCATGCATCGTACATATTGAGCTATGTCAGATGCATCGCATCGCATTGCATCCCTCGAAGGGATTACGAGCTAGTAGCCGGGGTTCCTGCTACCTAGCAGAGCTATAATTTAAGGGGCAGAGATAACTCAGTGTGGGATGATTCTAGGGAGGGCTAACGCGACTTCTATTCCAAATCACGAAGACGCTCCTGATCTTCTGCAACGTTTGATTGTTTGTTTACAACACAGACGCCTCTTCCCAGTCAGCCAGTATAACCGCTGCACCAACAATTGCCAATGCATGATGACTCGCAGTAGTGGGCTTTTACCTTGACCATGGCCATGACGACACGGGAGGTACTCAGGAGGTGTACCGCAGATCAGGACCTCTTTGGGGGGAGCTGTCTGATTCCTTCGGACCAAATCGATCATTTTCTTACCCGCAGAACTGTCGTTTCTTCTTTTTACTTTTTTAATTATTTATTTGGAGACTTTCCCTAGAAGGGAAGATATGACTTGTCATCTACCATGGCAGAAACGCCAAAATCTCACACCCGATCTTGAGCTATCTAGATAGGTGCCGAGCGAAAAGAAGGTGGTATTATTCCCTGCCTTCTTCGGCGACGCGCAAGCATCTGCGGTCGGTAATGAGGGCGGAGTGGTGGCAGCTACAGTAGGGACCACAACACACACCGAGGATTTCGAGAATGACTCAAATATTTCCCGGCTGCATCGGGCTCCGCATGTATGGTAGGTAACAATAAGCCAGTCGGGCGACCTCCTTCTTCCAACTTTTGTTACTGTTACCCAATCGTCGAGCTCCGATAAAAAAATGGTTGGTCAACACCCATCCCTCTCTTTCAACTGGACGCGACGCGACCACAACAGGCGACCCGGGTCCCATCAATACCACTACCAGTACACCCTCTGTCTCAAAACCACGCAGAGCGTACCAAATGTGAAATAGGCTGCGCTACGACGCTGTGGGCGGATGCCACGCTGACTGCATGCGCCGTTAGCTGCGTTTCGTTATTCGACGAGCCTACGGCAGAAAACGGGGGGGGCCAACAACCTGGGCGCGACGCCTCGCAGGCGCAGGGAAACCAAAGAGGCCAAGCTTTTTCTGATGCGTGCGCGGCTTAATAAGAATAATATGTTTGAAACACAACCTACATACAACCTACATGGAACGAATACGACCTACATACATACACACTACATACTTACCTCCTATACACTAGGCACATATAGGTTATACGGTAGTATACCTGCATCTATGGGACTAGGTCGTTCATTGGTACCACGGAATGTCTATTCGGCCGTTTCCGATCCCGAATATGGACGGAATGTAGACACCGGCATACCGGTTTGCTTACCCAGCGAGCCCCAGTGCCTGATCTGATCTGATTATCGGCAATGCGTGACTAAGTACGGTAACGACGTACAGGTCTCGTCTCATCTCGACCTCAACAAGTTTGGAGACACTCTGGCGCAAATGCGCCTCCTTGGCCCTTGTGGACCTGCCACATGGGTACGAAGGCTCAGCAAGCTCATCTTGTCGCAGAACTTCTGGCCCTCGCCGCAGAAAAAGAATTCACGGTTGTAAATGCGAATGCGAAATTACCATAGAAGCTCTCGAAGCTTCTCTTCCTAGGTACTTTACTATTGTACGTGTAAATACGTGGTACTAACTGGGGAACGAGAGAGATCCATCGTCCCCTATATATCTCGGAACCAAGCCTTGCCGGCTCACTCAGCTGAGGGCAATCTACATTCCTTCCTGCCCGATCCGGAAGCACGTTTTCCGAATCGGGTTTCTGCTGAGTCGAGTGACGCAGGGCAGCCACATGTTATCCCCGGCGCACGAATGATCCATCAATGCGGTCCTAGTCGTCCTCTTTGGGAATATGCGTAGGTAGGTAGGTAGCTAGCTAGCTGCGCGGGAACCCACGTACAGTAGGAGCGGGAATCCTGCTCGTCCCTTGGTTCACGCCAATTCTCGGGCGACGTCAGCCGGATCCTTCGAGAGCGTTATCATGAATGTTTGAGCTGAATCGAGTTATGAACGACGAGAGAGGATGGGACGGTTTCGCCCATTGTTTATGGGGAGCGTGCCGAGATGCGGTGTCGTCCAATGTTTGGGCTGGGACCGGTGGCCTCTCCGTTCCTTTCTCTTGCATGCTCGTCTCATCCTGCGATATCAGCCTTGCTATCCCCCTACCTCTGTTCAATTGTTTTCGTCCCCTCGTGTTTGATGTTTGGTAGGACTGTGGAGATCAACAGGCTGCGATTCACACAACTTGATCCTAGCACGCACCGGTGTGGCTTTCAACACCAACCAACATCGTTGAGGGAGGCCTCGTCTTATCATGCTCAGCGCTCAAATGAGGTCTACGGTGTCATTTCAATAGGGAAAGTGCATCAAGGATTATAGGGCCATAAGTCCCTATTGCCAACATGGAACTCAGGTTTCTTGTAAGCCGATCGCGCAAAGACGCCAATTGAGGGAGTATATGAACTTTTTGCCATTGGTTTCCCTCGTAAATCAGATGTCCTAAATTACGTTGCCCCAGATCCAGAAAACCCTTCAATGACGGCTCATGGTTCAGTTATATAATGCAGGGATAAGATTACTCTGGGATTATGTGTTGACCTGGCGGCACATCCGCCCTCCACCTATATGTCGAGGCGACATGCTCATCAAGAGGGCCAGTCTGTCCTCGCTTCTGGTAGAAGTTCTCCCTATAGGTTCCTCCAGGTACTGCATAATCGTTCCAGAACAACCCTCGCTTGCGGAGTTCAGGGATCAGGAGCTCAATGATATCCTTGAAAGACTGCGGGAAAAGTGCATATGCCTAAATTGACATTGTAAGTCGTGGTTCTCTCAAGGGGTAAACGAGCCTGATTGCGGTACTTACGAAGTTGAAACCATCAACATCGGCTTCGTTGACCCAAGTTTCAAGCCCGTCGGCCACCTGCGAAGGAGTCCCAACGAAAATGGGCCCGTTACCGCCGATGGCGACGTGCTCTGCGACAGTCTGCCTTGTCCACTTCGAGGTTCCCGGCGAGAATCTCGCGTAGCCTTCGACGGTAGACCTACGTAGAGTACCTAGTCAATACGAGGCAATTAGGGGTGTGGCCTCACATGCTTACCGCACAGCATTGCTCTCTACGTGTCTCAGCTCTTCGTCTTCCCCGTATTTGCTGAGGTCGATGCCGGTCCAGCCGCCAAACAGGGCGAGGGCTCCCTCATGCGAGGCGTATTTTCGGTAGTCTGCAAGCTTTGCCTGAGCTTCCTCTTCTGTACGCCCTAGAATCGGAGTGACCAAGGCTAGGACTTTGATGTTGGACGGATCCCGGCCAAACTGGGTCTTCGCTAGCTCGCGGATCTCTGCGATACTCTTCGCGCATACCTCTGGAGCATGCGCTGATACGAAGATGGCCTCGGCGTGTTGAGCTGCGAACTGCTTTCCCGCGCGAGACGTGCCCGCTTGCAGAATCAACGGGGTTCTTTGCGGGCTTGGCTGGCAGATGTGTGGTCCTGGCACCGTGAAGAATTTACCTTTGTGGTTGATCTCTCTCACCAAGTCTGGTTGAGTGTAGATGCCCGACTCGCGATCTAGCTTTACAGCATCGTCCCGCCATGATGACTCGAGCAGCTTGTAGATGACCTTGATATACTCTTCTGCTTGTGCGTAGCGATCATCGTGCTATCATCAACTTCATGAGAATCGGGTTAGTTTCTAGGGAGTATTGTAACCTTACCTTTGGTTGCTCCGTAAGGCCCAAGTTCTTCGCTGCTGAATCAAGGTAACTGGTGACAATCTGAAAACTCATTCAGCTCGATATCTTTATACCGTCTTCATAAGCCTTTTTAACTAACATTCCAACCAAATCTATGTGGCATCAGCATTATGGCCATCCGACTTGTGGGTTCTTCAAAACACACCGTCCTTTACTTAGATGGTCGACTGTTGACAAACGTCTTGCGAATTGATACGGCTGCTCGTATGTAGTCGATGCCGTAACGCCGAAGCCGATAC
>KZ111263.1:549682-602318 GCA_002120335.1 Hypoxylon sp. EC38
CGATGACAGAGAGAGGCTCATTCACAGGCCATTGTGCTCCCGAGATCTTTGCGGGATCTAGAGAGTTCTTGTACACATCGTATCCTCCTGCCGCCGTTGTTAGCGGTCGTGTCTAGTGGACACCAATGATGGGTCGTTCCGAACCGAGGACGTCAGCAATGAAGATGCCATGGAATTTGGCCTTCTCGAGAAGCTTTGCCAGCTCAACCCAGTGCGATACTTCATTGAAGCGCCACGATTCGTCTTCCGGATGCCTCCACAGACCAGGGCTTTGATGCCCACTGCCTAAATTTCGATAAGTCGAAGATCATTACTCTTCGGCCGAGGGGACTTACACATCATCACGAAGGCGTTGAGCACAAGGCTCTTCTTCGGTTTTGCGTCGCTGCTCATCGTATCTGCTCCTACCTTAGGTACTCTTCCAACGCAGAGATGTTGATTTACCGACAATGGTCTTTATCCCCATTCATCGGAGAAATGGATAAAAAAAAATCTCATCTTAACAATACCGAAGCTAAGCATCCACTCGACATCATCGTCTCCGAATACGGGCAGCCCTTATCCGCCAGCTAGTAACACACGATATTACGTAGCTAAGTTGTGCCCGTTGCAATTTTGCGTGGTCTAGCCGTTCCGACTTGCTTGGCCGTGATCACGCAACACGGCGAATCCAATCACGCAATAGACCTCGGGCGGGGTTGCCCCCAATATGTGTTACACCGCGATAGTTGTCATACTCCGGTGAAGGAGGAGACATCAAGGTAAGGCGGGGAAAGCTGATAGATCATCGTCTTCTAAACTCGCACTTGTTGTATAGGAGGTAGCTATCGGGGAGGTTGGGTACAACTGCCTCGGTGAATGCCTCTTCCCGCTATATTACCTATCTCTACAACGAGACTAAATGGTACAAAATTCATGTGCAATCTTTCCGTGCTAGAAAATATACTGGTTTTATTTATGAGGCGAATTTAATTTTATTATTATTTTTCTTTTTTCTTGGGGTCAAGTACATGGTGTGACGTTACGCAGATGTCTACCAACTAATTATGGCAGAATCATCCTCCAAATAATTATCTACAATGTTTAGCTAGAGACTACACAAGATACCTAATTAATTATCTCCATCTTTGACGGGCTTTTCCTCTTCATATGGCGGATCTTCTTTGTATCGGTCATATTTATATGCAGACCCTACGTGGTCATCTCTAAGCCCCTTTTGTCCCTTACCGTAGATCCTCTCTCGCGCAGTCAATTCCTCTCCTTCCGCTGGAGGATCGGGATAAATCCCACGTCGTCGCAGCTCAGGAATCAAGAGCTCAACCACCTCCTCGAATGTCCCGGGGGTAGTGACATAGCCAATATTAAACCCATCCAAGTCTCCCTCCCGTATCCAGCGCTCCATATCATCCGCCACGGTCTGGGGACTTCCGATAGCCACATGTCCCAGGCCGCCAATGGAAGCCTTCTGGGCGATCACGCGGGGTGTCCATTTCGGTATATCCTCACTAGTAGTAGTGAACGCATCCAGTATGCTGCGCACCTTATGAGCTTCGAGCGAGTCCGCCGCGCTGATCTCTTGGTCCAGAGGGATCTTGGACAGGTCGATTCCGGTCCACCCGCTGACTAGGACGAGGCCGCCGATTACCGAACCGTACTTCTTCAATTCCTCGTATTTCGCGCGCGCCTCCTCGTCCGTGCGCCCGATGATGGGCGTGTAGGTTGCGAAGAACTTGAGCGACTGCGGGTCCCTACCCTTAGCAGCGGCTAGCTCCCGGATCTTGGCAACCTTGGGCCGGAGAATGGCTGGCGAGTGCGACGACACGAAGATAGCTTCCGCGTGCGTCGCGGCGAATTCCGAGCCTGCGGAAGAGGTCCCGGCTTGGAATAAGAATGGGGTACGCTGAGGGGACGGGTCGACGATATGTCGCGAGTTCAGAGTGAAGTATTTCCCTTTGTGATTGATAGTACGGATCTTGTCCGGATCCGCGTAGCTGTCGTTCTCCGGGTCGGGATTAATGGCGTCGTCCGCCCAAGACCCCTCCCAGAGCCTATGGAATGATCTTTAAGCCTCACATAATTCTCAGATGGGGAATACTGATGACATACTTGTACAAGACTCTCAAGTACTCATCGGCTTGACGGTATCGCTCATCATGCTCAATAGGATTGTCAAGGCCAATGGCCTTGAAGGCTGCCTTTTTCCACGAAGTGACGATATTCCAACCAAATCGCCCTCCTGTAAAGTGATCTAGTGTAGAAAAGCGTTTCGCCAGCAGAAAGGGAGGTTCAAAAGATGTCGAAGCGGTGATGGCAAATGAGAGATTCTTTGTCACAGCTGCCATCGCTGAGATCGGCTAATTCCCAATATTAATTATTTAGTCTCATTAACTAGGTAAGCAAGAATTCTAGTTCACGTACAATTGTAGGATCAGTCATAGGCCATTGGGCGGCTCGTCTGATACAATTGTCGAGGCTTCCTTCGTATGTGTCATAGCCTCCGTATGTATCCGCAAGGAACAAAGCATTGAATCCTCCTCTGTCGAGGAGCTTCGCTAATTCTATCCAATACTCAAGATTGCGTTTTGTAGCTGATTTATCCACGGGGTTCTTAAAATGTTGTTAGAGGTGGAAATTTTGCTATGAGCTTGATCACTTACCTTCCACTGGCCAGGTGAAAGATGGCCCACGGTGGACATATCAAATGCATTCAAGAAAATAGGTTTCTTGTTCTCTGAAGAAGCCATCTCAAAGATAATTTTACCAGTATCAGTATAAGCAGCTTCTTTTCGTATAGCCTACTCGGTAGGTCAACGAAGTTGTTATCGATAGATAATTATCGTATGCCATGTTATGGATGGGGCCAAGTGGCGATCATATAAATATCCAGATATGTTTATCATCATCTCGGCAAGTATATCACAGCATTCAACTAGTGTAAATGCAACGATAATAGCTAGAACATGGTACCAGTCTTGAACCTTTGTTGCTACCGAACGTCCTATAGCGGAGGTGCAAAGAGGTGGGGGGTATTGCGTGCTTTGCCTCCGGAAGACGTGGTAGGTGGGCACTATGGCATTAGTCGAATGATAACGCGTTTTGAGATAACCTCAGTCTACATGTATAAGTCTCTGGCTCTGACTCTGACCGGTTACGACCGGCTCGAATAGACACATAAATCTAATCGGTCGACTTTTTTCCTTTTGCTCTTACCTTCCTGAAGGTACCTAGTTAAGTTCCGTCAACATGACCGTCGACATCTTGGAGCAAACTCCTATTACAAATGGAGCGACATCATCCCCAGAAGCACAAGAAAGCTCAGAAAAGCGAACCAATGGTGTGAAGGTACCAGTAGTTGAGAATGTAACGGAAGCAATCGAACCACTACTTGAGGAGCCAAAGACATCCGGCTATCAAATCCCAAGTATCTCACTAGAACAGCGCTATATCGACGAACCGAGAGAGTTAAGGGTGGCCGTCGTTGGTGCAGGGCTTTCTGGAGTCCTGGCTGGTATTCTACTTCCTGCAAAGGTTCCCAACATAAAGTTAACGATATTTGAGAAGAATGCCGATGTGGTAAGCGACCTCGTCGACAACAAGCGACTTGAACTCTTACTAACAGATAAGCATAGGGCGGGACCTGGTTTGAGAATATCTACCCAGGAGTTAGGTGCGACGTGCCGGCTCACGTCTATCAAACCAGCTTTTCTCCGAACGTCAACTGGTCGGAGCAATTCGCCCAGGGTCGTGAGATCAGGGAATACTGGCAGGGGCTGGCACGGAAGTATGATGTGTACCAGTATCTAAAGCTCTCCTCAAAGGTTGAAGAGCTGAAATGGGACGAGAAGGCATCCGTGTGGAATGTAAAAGTGCACAACCTCACCACCGGAGAGACTACAAGTCAAGAGTTTGACTTTGTACTGACTGCGATTGGGCGCTTCAATGCCTGGAAACTACCCGACTATCCTGGGATAAAGGACTTCACGGGTTTGCTCCGGCATGCTTCCAACTGGGATCCTAACTTCGATCCTAATGGAAAACGAGTGGCGATTATTGGTAATGGCGCGAGTGGCATACAGCTTACAGCCAATCTCCAGAAGCACGTCCAGCATTTGGATCACTATGCCCGCAATAAGACATGGGTTACGGCATCTTTCGCTGGTGACGAGACTTCCATTACGCCTATCCCTATATCAAAGGAGCTCCAAGAATCGTTCAAGGACCCCAACGAATACGTCAAGTTCCGAAAGGAGCTGGAGTCTAAGTATTGGAGAGGGTTCTCCAGCTGGCTCAAAGGGTCGGAGCTGAACGAGAAATCTCGCCAAGAGTTCATCGAATTAATAAAGAAACGCCTGGCGAAACGGCCTGACCTAGTCGATAAAGTGATTCCGGACTTCTCTCCTCACTGCCGAAGACTTACTCCTGGACCTAACTACTTCGAAGCCATCACGGAAGACAATGTCGAGTATATCCAGACGCCGATAAAACGCTTCACGGAAACCGGAATTGAGACAACCGACGGCAAACACCGCGAAGTGGATGCCATCTTCTGCGCCACCGGAGCCAACGTTGACATGGTCCCTCCATTCAGCATCTGGGCCCATGGTAAGGATCTCTCGCAGCTTTGGCGGCAGGACGGCGAGTACGGCTTCCCATACACCTATCTTGGCGCCGCCACACCGGGCTTCCCCAACTTGGGATTCATCCACGGACCACATGGGTCGGGTCGGTCGGGAACGGTCCCGCATAGTGTGGAGGTTCAAGTCACGTTCTATGCGAAACTTTTGCGCAAGGTCGGCCGCGAGGGGATCAAGACGATCCAGCCCTCACGAAAAGCTGCCGACGACTTCGTGCAGTACTCGGACGCTTTCTTCCAAACTACCGTCTTGTCCGAAAACTGCAGTTCATGGTACAACAGCGGACGACCCGGGAGTAGAATACACGGTCTTTGGCCAGGTAGCGCAACACACGCGACTATCGTGTATCGCGACCCGCGGTGGGAGGATTGGGAGTACGAGTATCTCTCCTCGACGGGAAATAGACTTGCTTGGTATTTCGGCGTCGGATGCACTAGGAAGGAGCAAGATCCCAATTCTGATATCACGCCATATATCAAAGATCATTCGAAGGTCGACTTACGAGATGTACATGAGAGCTGGTGGGATTTACCTTAGAGTAGTCTGGTTGTAGGGAGTTCCTAGTCGACCCATAGAACCATCTCGTTCTAGTCATTTCATGTCATGTATGGTAAGATATGCTTGGAATGCCGTGTGGATTAAACACAGGGCGTCTAGAACGAAGTTCAGCAAGTTCTACTAGATCTTGGAGAAGTGAAGAGGTCATTATTAGGCCAGCATTATGAATAAATTTTCATACTAAATCCACGGTAAATTGTTAATGAGGACTACTTCTGTTTGTTTGGCAAATTGAAGCGATTTCCGGACTCGAGGATTAGATCTGTCACGTCCATTAATCGGTAACATTGTCTTGCATGTAATTTTGGTGATACACTCTTCGGGGCATCATTAGGTTCATATTCGTATTGTGCACTTGAACAAAATCTCCCTCGTATGTGCCGAGTTTTAATAGGCGTACATATTAGTCACCTCCACCTCTCCCACACACTCGTAGTTCGGATCTCTGGCGCCGGGGTAATCGCATCTGGATCCGGATCCGGGCCGGGCTTGCCATTCCGGCTGGTAGTCCCACGCCCCGCTCCAGCCCCAGCCCCAGACCCAGACCCGTCCAGTTCTTTTACGTGCCTCGAACTATCGAGCTCTGCTATAGGGTTCGAGTCGAGCTCCATCTTATGTATCACGCCTCCCACCGAAGTGCCCTCGAGTTCTGGCTTGCTGAAGAGGCCTTGTTCCGCTAGATTATGACCTGGAGGGGAGTTCAATCCCGGATTTGTCTCCCTGGCTTTCTTCCTCTCCTCTTCCTTCTCTCGTTTATTTTCTCGGTGCCACCACCAAGCAACCCGCACTGTTATCCCGGTAATAATAACTGCGGCGGCGATGGCTATGAAGACTAAATGGCCACCGGACATGCCTTGGGCAGGTTCGGATGTGTCGGTTGTCGTTAAGTCATTCATATAATTTTTGTCGTCGAGTAAGGTGCACTATACGCCGATGTTATTGGTAAATTTTGTTTTCGGCGACGGCGAGAGTCCTCTGTATAAGGCAGCGTGATATTCGCCTGAGATCGTATATGTGCAGTAGACTGGTGTTGTAGGGGGTGTCGTTTGTAGCGCCAAACCCTGTATCTGCGTTGCGGAATATCCTACTATAGAGCTACTTCCGTTTGACATCAAACTGAGGAAATCTTAAAAGATAGAGAGCATGCGTAAGCCAAGAGGCCGCATTATAATACTGTCTCTGCCCTACTGATCTCATAAATAGGGTACATACACCATGCGGCACAGCCCTATCCAACCCCTTAATGAGTACGTCTTGTAACACTACCCCTTGCAGTTGGGTCAAGATCCTTGGGTCCCGCTGTTATTCATTACATCGTTGGCGATCAATACGACGTCACTATTGTATGCAGTTGGCTGACCTGGGAGGGCATGAGACATCCGCGTCTCTTAGTAGAGTCACATATTCTACGGGGCCGTGAAGTGTCTGTAGGCTACCTATGGTTATAAAGGTTATGAAGTACACGACGAGAGAACTTAGTATCATATATACATGAATATGATAAACAAGAGATGTTGATAGCAGTAGATCACATATTTCAGGCTCTTCTAGGCGAGATTAGAGTTGAGAATATCACCAATATCCATCATATTAAGGTCATTGGAATTGCGTGTTGGCGATGGCTCTCAGGATGCCAGATTGGGGAGCTGTTGGTACCAACATGCATATAACATATCGAATCATAATACAATGAATGTGTTGCATTTGGCTCCTTAAATCGACTTTCCCGAGCTAAGCCTCGAACGACAATGAAACCGTCCGGAAGGTAGAGATAGGTTGTTATGCGCCATATATTAGCATAGTTTCAAAGATGGCATTCTAGATATGATTAACCTTATTGACATGCTCCGACTAGAAATTGGGTGTTTCCGATGTAAACGTGAGGGTATAATAGTACTGTAGTGTTGGATATCGAATTAACTAAAAGGAAACTACTCAGCTATGTACGGGGTATAAATCTTGATGCTGAGCTCCTAAGTAATGACTACTGAGTAAAGAGTTTTTGAATCCAGAAACGTATCAACTGAAGAAAACATAACACCGACTGAGCTCCTCCCCCCTCCCCTTTCACCATGTATTGAATAGGGTCATCGATGTTGGCGGGGACGAATCGTAGTCGCATGTGACAGAGTACGCTCCCCAATAGAAAACAAGAGCCGTCGCGCCGCCGTTTAATATGTGCTTATGTAGACAGTAACCTAGGCTCCACCACCGCCACCAGCGGCGGCAGAGGACTGGTTCCTTTGGCGGCGCTCTCGATCCCATATTCTCAAAGCCGTAATGACGGCCATAATCGCCCAGCGCTCGCCGAGGACGCCATTCGCACCGCTCCCAAGGAACTGAAACTTGAGCTTCTTAGTCAAACTCCCGGAGGCCCAAGCCCACTACAACAACAACAACAACAACCAAAGTCAGCATCAAGTCCAGTAAGAACATCACGGAGCATAGATCGAAAAGGAAACGAGGGTCTACGGATTGGCATGCATACCACAGCAACGACCTCCTTCCCATCACTCGCCCTCGCGCCCCCAGGCACAAAGCTAGCTCCTACGACTCCTCCCGGTGGCCCCGTCGCCAGCCTCACAAGTTTCCACCCAGACCCCCTAGCGCCGAGGCCCTGGATCACGCTCCCCGACGAATGTCTCCACTCAAACGGCTCCCTGCGCGCCGCATTGCCAACACCCGTTTCAATAGAAAACGTATACGCGGTGTGCCCGAAGCCGCCGCTGTACTCCATCTTCTCCTCGGCGGCCTGCATGCCGGAGCCGGGGACGGGCGGCAGTGCGATAGTAGCGGAAGTGCCGAAGGAGGAGCGGGTGGCGCCGGCGAGGGGCGGGTTTTGGTCGCTGGGGCCATTGTGTAGAACGATGTCGGGTTGGCCTGACCAGCCTGAATGTAGGGACACGGCGTACAGTGGCGTGGACTGGTGCTCGCCGATCATGTAGTTGCGCTGGGTCCAGCTGGACTCACGATACATGCTGAAGGCCGGTGGGAACTGGCGCTTGATTTGGACTTCCTGAGGTACTACTTGCTGAGGGATCTGTTGGAGGGCCGGTTGAGGAGGAGGAGGAGCTGGAGATGCGCCACTTGGTGAGTACGGTGGTGGAGCGTCGTCTAGGTGTTTTTCTTCTTTGGTTTGGTGACCCATTTTGTGAATTTGGGTAGCTAAGAGTGTAAATGAGCTATAGATGTGGTACAGCTGCTGCTGATATATGCCTAATGATATCTCCTAATGTAAATGGAAGTGATTGGATGTGAACACGAATGACAGAACAGTGTCTTGAGTTGAGGCGTTTAAATGCTGTAATCGCGACTAATATTTTCTTATTTGTCTTCCTTACCTTTCCTCACTTATAGAAGGGAATATATGTACTGCTGACAGCGTGCATGAATAAAAATCCCAGCTAGACGGGCTGAGCCTTAGTGTTCGCCCAGGCTAACTGTACTGGCGACCGGGTAGGACGGTGGTCGATATCAAAGAATCCGTCAAACTACCAAATCATTTTAATTATTTATCTAAACCATATAAGGAATTATATATATATACGGAATATCCTTATATATAATATATATAATAGTTTAATGAATATATATAAAAACTAAAATAATTTAATTGCGATAATTAAATTTATTAATATTAAAACTTTAACTTTAATTAATTTTTTTTTATAAAAAATAAGGTTTATAAAGTTATAAGTGTTATTAATAATTAAGGTTTTAAAAATATTATTTATAATTAAAGTTTTTAAAAATAATATTAATAATAATTAAAAAAAAGTAAGTAAAAAAGGTAATATTTTAATTAAAAGTAAAGTTTATAATTATTAAAAATATTAATTAATTAAGCTTAAGTTAAATATTTAATAAGTAATATATTATTATAATATATTAATAATAGTATTAATTAATATTAATAAATAAGTAATACTTAATATTATTTAAATTAAATATTAAAGCTAAGTTAATTTAAATTTAAATATTAATTTAATAAAAAAGTAAAACTTAATATTATTTAATTTAAAATATTAAAGCTAAGCTTATTTAAGCTTAAATAATATATTAAATAGTAATATTAATATTATTTTATTTAAAACTTAAGCCTTAAATATTTAAGTTATTAAAGTTAATTTATTTATATAAAATAATAATAATATTTTAATTTATTAACTTTAAAAGAATAATTTTTATAAAGTTAAGGTTTAATTTTAACTTTTTTAAATTAATAAGTAAATTAATTTTAAATATTATTAAACTTATATTATTTTAGCTTAAAAAGGTAATTATAAAGTTAATTATTAAGCTTAATTTAAATAAACTAGTTATAAAAAGTAATTAAAGTTTGGTTAAAAAGTAACCTTTTTAAATCTTATAATGTATATAATTAAAATCTTTAAACTTAAAATTAATATTAATATTATTATTATTATTATAATCATTTTTACTTTTTTTAAATAAATGGCTAAAATCCTTAAACTTAGAATTAATATTAATATTATTGCTATTATAATTAATGGCTTTTTTATTAATAATAAAATCTTATATATTTATATTATTAATATTATATATATTTCTAATAGTTTTTTTATAATTAAATTAAAAATATTTATTAAAAAATAAGAATAAATAAGTAGGAATTTTAATAAGGGGGATATTATTTATTAAAAATATAAATATTATATAAGAATTTGTAAATTATTTACTTAATATATTTTTATAAATGTATATAATAATATTATATAGCTTTAAAGTAAAAAAAAGCTAAATTATAATATTTTTTAAAATACTTTAAGTAAAATAAGTAAAAAGGTATTTAAAAAATATATTATATAATTAATATAATAAACAATTTTAAAATATATCTTTTAACTTATAAAGTATTATAAGTAATTAATATAATATATATATAATTAATATATATTAATTATTACATAGTTTAAAAAAGATGGTAAATATTTTATTATTAAATATTTTATATATATTAGCATAAAAGAAAAAGATATTATTAAAATTATTAATCTTATAAAAGTTATTTTATATTTAAATATATTAATTTATATTATTTATGCTAAATTAAAATTCTTTAATTAAAGGAATAATATAAGCCCTTTTTATATTAGTTATAACCTTTATTAAGTGGTAGTATTTATCTTATAATATTATCACGGATTAGTTTAAAATATATAAGCCTTAAGTTTTTAATTAAGGCACTTTAATAATATAAATATTACATTATAACTTTAATAAGTTATTATATGGGAATTATTAATAAGTAAAGTTTAAAATAATAAAATATAATTTTATAAGGTATAATTAAAATGGTAATATAAAAGGGGTAATTATAAAGCATTTATTATTTAAGTTATAAGTGAGATTATAAAAATAGTAATTATTTATAAATAAAATATTATTAATTAATTATAAGATATAATGGTTAATAGCGTTAATAATAAAAAGTAATAAAAAAAAAGGTTTAGTTAATTTCTTTTTAATTTAAACGTTTTTAATTAATATATAATTAATATAATAGGTTAAATTATAATATATACCACCATTATTTAACATAAAAAACTTTAATAATGGCTTATATTTATAAAGATAATTAGGATAGAAAATTTTAATAAAAAATATATGTTTATATAATGGTATTATACTTAAATAATATGGTTTAAAAGGTTGTATAATTATTAGGAATAGTTTTTTAAACTATATACTTATATTATATTAAAAAGGCTAAAATATTTTTAATTAAAAAAAAAATAAGTTTAAAATATATATATAAAATTTTTAGTTAGAATTATTAATATAATTTCTATTTAAAAATATATTAATATTAATTAGTTATAGGGAAATTAAAAGTTTAAAAAAAAGCTATTAAAAAAATAATATTTTAACATCTTTAATTATTTATATTTATTTTATTAATATATATTATATATTAAACTTAATTTTTTATATTTATAATAAGGTATTAATTATTTTATATTTTAATATTATTAATTTTAAAAAGGATGAAATGATAGTAATTAAAAAAAAAGGTTATAATTTATTACTTAAGCTATACCTTACCTATTAAATTATTAACTTTTTATATTTTAAATTATAGCTTTTTAAATTATAAAATTATTTATTATACTTATTATATTGTTATAAGTAATATTTGAAAATTTGGTAAGGGTTAAAGGGTGTAAAATAAAAATCCTTTTTTTTTATTTAAATATATTAAATTAAAAAAAATGATATTTATTAATGATTTTATCCTTGTTAAATAATATTATTTCTATATTTTTTTATTTATTAATAATTAAGCTTTTTCTCTTACCTTTTTAAGCTGTATTAACTTTATATTATAAATAAACCTTATTTAATTATATTTAATTTTTATGATTAAATTTATTTAAAGGAAATATTTATATTATAAGAAGCTTTAAAAATTAAATATACCCTAGTTATTATTACCTATTATAAAGTCTTAAATATTAATATGTTAAGTATTAATAATTTAAATGTTAATAATTTTTATTTATATATTAATAGTTTTATTCTTTTTATTTTTTAAAGCTTAAATAGTTATAATAATAATAGGAGCTTATATTTTATAACTTATAACCTTATATTTATAATAAAAGGTTATATTATATTGAAAATTTATTAAAATTAGGTAATTATTAATAATATAATTAGATTTAAGCTTAAAGATGATGTTAAATATAAGAAATTTATTAATTATCTATGTAATATAATTTTCCTTTGTAATAATATTTATATTTTTTATAATGGAAACTATATTATTATAATTTTAAAACTTAACTTAACATATAAGGGTAAATATTATTTTAATATATATATATAAAATTTATTAAATAAGTTAAAAGATTTAAATATATAGGTATTTTTTTTCTATTAAAACTATCCTTACTATTTAATTATATATATATTAATAGAATTTTTCTTTACTTATTTTATTTAGGCCATTTTTACTTATTATATTATTAATATAATAGATAGTAATAATATTAATAATTAATATTTTATTTATTATATAGTTATAAATAAAAATAATTTAAAAATATATTAGTATAAAATAATCTTTAATAATAAAATTAATAAATTATTTACTAAAACTATTAGTAAAAAAGGGTAAAAATGAAATAATAGTTATATTATTGGAGCTAATTTTATTATTAGAAAATAATAAAAGCTTTATTACTTATATTATATAAAAGAAATTAAATAAAAATTGGATAATAATAAATTTAAGCCTAGTAATTATGATAAATTAAGTAATTATTGTTTAAATAATGTTAATTATTCTTTTAATAATTATAATTAAAAATTTAAATATTTTTTATAATATATTATACCAAAGCTTTTAGGTTTTATAAAAAGCTTAGCTAATAATAACAAAAATTTTGATTATAGTAATTAAAGTTAATTTAAATCTTTATTATTAACTTTGGTAATTTTTATAAATAAGAAAACATTTTATAACTATTTTCATTTGCTTAATTTTAATAGGTATATTTATTAAAAAAGTGGTTATTAATTATAAATTTAATATATATAAATTAGATTATAATAATACTTATAAAAATATATAATATAATAATATTAAGGATTTATTTTTATTATTTTAATAAATAATTAATAATTTAAATTAAATTTTTCTTTATTATAATACTTTTTAATATCATATATTTATTAATGGAAATAACAATATAACTTTATATTAATAATGATATAGCTTTATAAAATAATTAATTTTGATTAATTATATATATTATAGGATTATTTGACCTTAATTACCTTTTTAAAATAGTATAGGGTAAATATTATTATAATAGCTTTAAAGATTATAATACCTTTGTATATAATAATAATTTTAAAGTATCTTTTAATAGTTTATATCTTAATTAAATAAGAATATATCATAATATAATTTATATTCCTAAAATTATTTTAATTATCCCTTTTAAAGAATATAAGTTTTAATTAAATATACTTTATATTATTAAAATTATTTATATTTCATTACCATAATTATAAATTTATGTATAATTAATAGTAATATCCTATTATTTTTTAAAAAATAATATTTCCTTTATAAAGTTATTATAAAGTCTTTATATTATTAATGATTAAATTATTAAATAAAATATTTAAGTTTTTAATAAAAAAAGGTTATAATTATATTATAAGGTTATATATAATATAAAAGGATAATTTAAATTAAGTAAATAAATTATTTCCTTTTTAATATTTTATTTATAAAAATTTTTTAACTAATTAAAGTTTTATTTAATAAAAAATCCATCTTTCTTATTATTAATAAATAGTTGGTATTATATTTGTTAAACTTAATGTTATAAAGCATTAATAGTTAAAAGTCTTTGGTTAAGTTAAAGTGTTATTATAAAGTAAATAAAGTTATATAAATTTATATTTATATATCTCCTTTCGAAAAATTTATTTAATTAATTTATAAAATATATATAATATTTTAAATGATTTTTAGATACGATAGGTTAGAAGTTTGTAAAGTTAAGTAATAATTTATGTTTAAAGCTTTATATGTTATAAGTTATGGTATTATACTTTTATATTTTTAATAATATATAAACCTTAAGAATATTATAATAATTATAATCTTTTTTATAGCTTTTAATATTTATTATTATATTTTTAAAGCCACTAATTATATCTTAAAATTAATTAACTTTATTATCCTATATAACTAATAAATGATAAATTAAAAGGTTTTAATAATAGATATTTTTAAAGTATAAATAGGCTAATCTTATTAATATGTTATAGAAAAGTTTAATATGGTAATTACTTATATACTTTATATAAGGTGGTATATAATTATATTGTAAATATTTTATTTTTAGAAAAAATTTCTTAAAATTAAATATAATTAATGGTTAAATATAATGATATATATTATATTAAAATGTTAGGCAAGGCTTATTTAGGTTATAAAAATAAGATTTTATTATATTTTATATAATATAATTATTAGTTAAATATATACCAAAATTAATTTCCTTTTATGTTAATATTTTATTATATAAAAAAATATATATAATTTTAAAGGTAACCGTTTTATCGGTTTATATATTTATATTTATAAGGATAGGAAAATGATTCTTTTAATTAAATAAAGGGTTATAAAAGATAATATTATATTTTAATTATTATCACTTATTAGGATAAATATTTAATATTTTATTTAAAAATAAGAAATAATTATTTAATTTTATAAATATTATATAATGAGTAATTTTGAAATTAGGGTTAAGTTTTATAAAGTTATATTTTAAAAATAGTTTAAATGAATTTTAACTTTAACCTAAACATATTAAGTTTTCCTTATTAAAGAATATATATTTTAGTTTCCTATTTTTATTTAGAAAAATAATTATATTATATTTATTAGGGTTAGGCTTAATTTTAATAGTATAATCTTTAAGTATAGCCTTTATTATTAATTACCTTAAGTTATTAAAAAACTAAAGTTTTATAAATACTATGGGCAAAGGAGTTATTATACGCTTTTATATAAATTAAATAAAAGAGTAAAGGTTAATGCTTTAAACAAGATAAAGTCTTGTTTAACTGTATTAAAGAAATAGATTAATATTAATACCTTAGAAATAAAGCTTAGGTTATTAAATTAAAACTTAAAATTTTAATTATTTTTCATTCTATTATAATTGCTCTTATAATAGCTTTACTTCATTTGGTTTTTAACATCATATATTTGATATTATAATTACGGCTTTAAATTTTATTATTTATAGGATTATTATATTAACCACAGATATTATAAAAGGTATTTTATATAACTTACTATGGAACATAACAAATCATTAAGATTAAGTTTAAGTATATTATTAAAAATAATATTAATTATAAATTAGATAATTTTAATAATTAATAAGATATAAAAATTAATAAATGAATTAAATACAACTAACCATAATTTTTAACATAAACATAAAAAGATATAAAAAACCTTAAATTAGAAAAATATTAACCATTATAATAAAATAATAATAATAATAAATAATTTCTAATAAATATTATAGAAAATACATAAGCTTTTAAGGCTTAAGTTTTTATATATAAAAGAATTTTTAAATATAGAAAATATTAAAGAAGATAAAGAAATTAAAAAAATAAATCTTATTAAATACTTTAATAAATTAATTATTATAAGTCTTAAGGTTGCAAATAAGGAGAAGGAAGTTACATTTATAATCTTTACTATTTAACCATTAAAGATTATACTATATTAATTATTGGTAAATACATCTATTCCTTTTTAATTAAGTATTTCTTATAAGCCCTTTTAAAATAAATTTAAACCCTTATTCCTTACTAATAAACCTTAACAATACTTTTCCTTATTTAACTTATTAAATAACAATAATAATAATAATAATAATATCTTTATGTTTACCTTAAAATTGAAAAAGAATATATATAAAAGTAGTTTAAATTACCTTTTGGAATAAAAACATTTTAATTTTATATTAAATAAGGAAAATCATCTTCATAATATTTAGAACTAGTTAATATATTATAATACCCTAATATTATTACTAAAAACCATTAAATATAAGGAAGAAATATACCTTATATGCTTTAATAAACTTAAACTTATTACAATTATTATAAGGATTAATAAGAAAAAATCTTTTAACCTTATTACAAATATTTATAATAGAATTAAAATACTTGGAATATTTATAAAATTATAGGTATTTATGGGGAGGATTTAATAGTAAAAGCTTTGGAAGGATTTTACCAAAATAAAATATAATAGAAAGAACCTTTTAATTTTCTCATTTAAATAAAAATTATAAATTCACCAATACCATAACATTAATCTACCAATTAAATAAGAATAATTAATTATTATATTCTTTATAACTTACAAATATAATATATTTAATTAGATAAAGTTTATTTTAAAGCTTATTAAAAGTATAGATATAATAATTAATAACATTATTAAAAATTTTAATAATAAATTTAAAGATAAGATAAAATTAACAACTAATTTTGGAACCTTTTATAATTTAAAAGGTAAAAATTACGGTTATAATAAAGATTATAATTATAGTGGTTAAGGCAATTTAAACAGTAATAATAATAATAATAATAGTAATAAAACCATTAATAAAAAACTTAATTAAGATATTAATTTTAAACCCTTATATTTTAACTATAAGTAATATAAATACTTATTAAGGAATTACCCCAAACCATATTAAAATAATAATTACGGTAGCTATAAGCAAAATAATTAAACTTATAAAGATTACTTATAATTTCAAACCAATATTAATAAACTTAAACCGCTTAGCAGATTTATATATAAACTTAACCTTACTTCCTTTTCAACCTATATCTAGCTAAATAATATAAAATAATTAATCAACTTTTACCAAGCTAAGATAAGCCAAAGAAAAGAAGTATTAACTAAAATTAATAATATAAAGGAAATTAATAAAAAGTTTACTTTATTAATTATAGTAATATTACTTTATTTAAGCCCCTTAACTCCTTTATCCATATTTTACCTTTATGCTTTCTTAATTAAAATTAATATAAAAAATAATTTATTATTTAATATTAACTTAAATATTTATATTATAAATAATAACTTAAATTATAACATTAAAACTTTAATTAATATATAAAAGTTTAAATTCTTTATTAATATAGGTATTAGAAAAGTTTTAATAGAAAAAATAAATCATATTTATTATAAATTTATGAATATACCTTAGATTTACTCCCTTACCATCTTAAATTATATTTTGTATATTAAAACTTTCCCTATTAAAATATTCTCGGATAAATTATTTTACCACTATAATAAATATATTATAAAATATAATATTAAAGATATTAAAAGTAATATTATTACCTTATTAAATGTTAGAAAACATAAGTTTTTATTATAATAATATAACATAAAAGAATTAAATATACCTAAACCTTAGAAATTTATAAAAAATTAATAAGGATTATTACTAAGATTATCCCTAGTAAAGATTAATAATATTAAATATATTTTCGCGAAAGCCTTTAATAATAATATATTTTTAATTATAAATAAAGTTATATAAAAGTTAATATTTTAATATTAAAAACTTTACTACCTTAATATATAACAATTAATTTAAATAATATAAAGGATTATTAAAGTTAACTTATTTCTATTGTAAATTAAAGTATTACTATACTTTACTTATAATTAAGCAAAAGTGTAGAAAATTAAGTTTATAAATTTATAAGAGAAGACAAATTATATTAAATAGGTATTTTAATATAACATAAGTATTATTAACCTAAAATTAGTTAAAGATTATAAATACTTTTTCTTTATTATTAATAATAAAAATTAGTACTAAATATTTAATATATATAAATAAAAGAATAATATATAGGATACCTTTAAGGCTATTATTAAAAAAACCTTATTTCGCTTTATTACTTTATCCCTTAATAATGACGGTAAAAGCTATTACATTATTATAATCTGTTTAAATAAGGGATATAAATTTAAAATAACTTAGTTTAAAACATTTTATATAAAAAATAAAATTAATCTTATTATATTCACACCTTAAAATTAATATTAAAATGACATATTTAAAAGATATATTTAGGCAGTATAAAATATAACATAAACTATAACCATTTAAATGAAAATTCCCTTATATTTTTAACTATAAGTTATAATAAATATAACTTATATATTAAATTAGTTTGGCACTTTTATAAATAATAGTTATATAACTACCAAATATTACTTTAATAAATTAAACCTTAAAAAAGATTATAAACCTAATATTACCAATTTAAAGATTATTAGATTAAGGTATATTACATATATTAACAAAAATTAAAGGATTAAATTTAAGAAGATAAATACGTAAGGTATAAAGGCTATATTATTAAACTATATTAGAAAATATAATTATATTATTTAAATAATCAACAAAAGATATATACTTAAGATATTACATATTACATTTTATAAAGATTTTAACGACTTAAAAAGTGCCCCTAATCCTTATAATATTATATATTTCCTACCTAAACATATTCAAAAACATTTTTACCATAGGATTATTACTAAGAATTATATCTATAATAAAGATTATAATATAGTTAATAAAAACACTACTAATAAGGAAATAAAAGTTATTAAATAAAAGTAAAGCTAACTTAAAAAGAAGAAAATATTAGATATATACTACTATATAACCCTTATTAATTATAATAAAATTTTTAAAATATTAATAGCTTACTTTTAAAAAGGGCTAAGGGATATAAGGGATATTATAAAAGATAACTTAAAATACAAGTCGCTTAATTTCTTTAACAAAACTAATTAA
The DNA here is from genome assembly GCA_002120335.1 of Hypoxylon sp. EC38. NCBI lineage: Eukaryota > Fungi > Ascomycota > Sordariomycetes > Xylariales > Hypoxylaceae > Hypoxylon > Hypoxylon sp. EC38. The sequence continues at coordinate 568,290 of KZ111263.1, forward strand.
ATATTAATAACCTATTAGGATTTTATACATATAATCAAAAATACTTTACCCTTTAATTAAAATAATAAAAACCATTTACATAAACTTTCCTTACTTATTAAACATTATTAAATATTATCCATTTAAAATAACATAAACCTAACCTTAGCTAAAATAAAAAAAAATAACAAATAAGCTAAATGGTTAAAAGCTATCTTTATTAAAATACATAAAACCCTTTAAAAAAATATCTTCAAATTCATTAACCATAATATTATTAAACACAAAAATATTATTAATTCCAAATAGGTTTTAAAAAAAAAGTTCCTTTTAATTAGAAAATTTAAAAAATATAAAGTTTATATTATTACTAAAGGCTTTACTTAAAAAAAAAATATTAACTATAATAAGATAAAAGTAATAATTACTAAGGTTACTTTTTAATAAATTCTTATAATATTTACCATAGCTTAAATATAACATATAATTTAAGTTAACTTTATTACTATATACTTAAATAATAACCTAAAGAAGTAAATCTTTATATATTAATTTCCCCTCCTTTAAAAATATTTTAATAAGTTCTTTGTTAAAACCAAATAGCATAGGTACATAATAAATAAGATTATTAAATTAATAAACTCATTATATAGCTTAAAATAAGCTAACGCCACTTAGCAAATTAAGATATATTAATTTATAAATAAATACAACTTTATTCCCTTGGTTTTAAATAATGTTATTTATATTAATAAAAAGTTAAATATTATTATTACTTTATATATAAACAACTTTATCTTATTTAAACTCGATAAAAAGAAATTTAAGGAAGTCGGATAAAATTTAAATAAAAAAGTCTAGCTTAAAAACTTAAAAAATGTTGATTAATTTTTAAATATATGGATTATTAAATTAATATTAATAAATAATGTGAGGATTAATTAAGTAAATTATATTAAAAAAGCATTAAAGGAATTAAACCTTATTATAAATAAACTTATTTTTATATCCTTTAATCCTAATTTTCTCCCTAATATTATATAACATATTAATTTAATAACTAATTAAAAAATATATAAATATATATTACTTATTAGGTATTATAATTTCCTAGCTTATATCTTTTAACCTAACTTAAACTTTTTAACATTTACTTAAGCTAGATTTATATTTAACCCCTTTCCTAAATATTTTATTAAAATTAAAAAGGTTAGTAAATATTTAAAAGGGGTAATAAATAAAGGGATTTAATATTAAAAATTAAATAATTTTTATCCTTATTTAAGATTTAACAAGCTTAGCTTATTTAATGTTATAAATATTAACCTAATAAGAAATATTAAAATAAAATACTTAACCATTAATATTATCTTCTTTATATTAGGCAAACTAATTCTTTAATCATTTTAACTTTAAATAATTATTTTTAAGAACTTATCTAAGGCAAAGTTTATTAACTTAAGCAAATATATTAATGATATTATATAAATTTACAACTTTTTAACTAAATTAAATAATATACTTAATAGATTAATTATAATATTTAAAGATAATATTAAAGCTATAAAATGAATAAAAAGTATAATAATAAATAAAAAAAATAAATATATTTAGATTTAATATTTTTATTCGCGATAGGAAATTAAGGCTAGCTATATTAAGCTATAATATATACCAAGCACTAAGAATCTTACTAACATATTTACTAAATTATTAAATAAAAGTAATTTTAATCAAGGATATAATTTTTTAAGTTTAAAACCATTCTAATAGTTTAATTCATTTATCACCTATTAGATTAAAAAGGGATATAGGTAAAGGAGTTATTATATGCTTTTATATAAATTAAATAAAGGAATAAAAGTTAATACCTTAAATAAGACAAAGTTTTATTTAATTATATCAAAGAGATAAATTAATATTAATACCTTAAAAGTAAAGCTTAGGTTATTAAATTAAAACTTAAAATCTTAATCATTTTTCGTTCTATTATAATTGCTTTTAAATACTTTAAGGGGTGGTTTTAATTAATATAGGGTTTATAAAGGTTTTTCATATAGAAATAAAAATGGAATAAATATAATTAAGATATTAATATTATTTTAATATAAAGTTAATCTTAGGTTAATTCTCCATTAACTAGTTAATTTAAGTAATAAATATTGCTTGAAATTAAAATAAAAATAAGGCTTATTAGTAGTTTTATTAATAAATAAATTTTAATAATTTATATAGTATAAGTTTATTTTATTTAAAAATAATTAAGCGTTAAAAATAATGTTAATAATTATTTAATTACATAACTTTATCATTACAAATCTTATTTAGCATAGCTATTTTAGTACTTATCTTAATATTTATCCTAATATTTATTTTATTATTATAAAATATTAATAATTATATAGGATAGTTTTAATAAATTAAAATAATTAATTTATGGAAAAAATACCTTAAATGTAAAGGTAATAAATAGTAATAATTATAATAGTTTAGGTTTTAAATATATAAACTATTAGAATTAGGTTTTAATTATTTCGGCTTTAAGAATACCTAAATATTTAAATATTAACCTTTTTAAAATACCTAATAAATGTATAATAATTCTTTACCCAATTAAATATTATTAATTAATAATTTTAATAAAATAATAATGCTATTAATAAATGAATTAATAAACTTGTTATTAATATTTAAACCCTTAATAAAATAATTTAATAATTAAAAAGGATTATTTAAAAATTATTATAAATAGCAAATAATCACTATCCTTATAATTTTAAATGTTATTTAAAATTTTAATGGTATGATTTTATTTAAATATTTATTAATTAATATATTTATATTTAATAGTTAACCATTTAAATAATTTGCTAAATGTTTATAGGTTAATATTTACTTATAATAAATAAAAAAGTTTTAAGTTTTTAAATATTATATATAAAGCTAATATAATATAATAAAATAAGGCTTAGTATTATGGCTAAAATCATATAATTTATATTAAAATAATGTTAAATTAAATTCCCTATATATATAAAATATTATATAATTTTGTATATTATATATTATAATATTATTTATATATAAAATATTTACCTTATAGTTTAAATAATTTATATTAAAAAGTAATTATATTTAAAAATATAATTATATATAACTACATATTATATTTTATAATTATTTAATAATTAAGTTATTTTATTTATATATATGGATATATTAGGAGTAAATTTCGAATAATAGGAGTAAGATATTAAGTAAGTATTGTGATAATATTAGGGGATTAAGCCTATATAAATCCTACCTATTATTAATTATTTAAGTAATTTAATCCCTTTTTTTAATAAAATGTTCTTTATAATTAATATAATTACCTTTATTATTATTTAAATATTTATGTTATAGTATTTATTAGTTCTTTAAGTGTTTAATACCTATTCTTATAATGATTAATATTTATTATTTATTAGAAGGAATAATTATAAGTAATAATAATTTAATTTTTATATTGTTAAATTTCTTATTTTTTATTATCCCTATTGTGATTAATCTATACCTTTAATCTTAATATTGGTGGAATTAATTTAAGAATTATTTTAGAATTATTAAAAGTTAAAGAAATGGTTAATAATTAGATCTTTATTCTTAAAATAGTTTATTATTAAGATGACGATAAAAATGAAATTGTTAAAATGATTTAAGAAGGTAAGGATTATAATAATTAATTAATAATTTAAAACCTAGGTATTTAATAATTAAATAAGGAATATTCTTAGGGTTTAAAAAGTAAAAAATATACCCCTTTATTATTATATTTAGATTTTCTTAAATGATTTATTATTGTTATTTATTTAATATTAGTATAAAGTAAGGAATATTATTATTAATAATCTTAATATCTATTGCTTTATTAAGTTTATAAATATATAAATATGTAAATGCTATATTTTTTTAGTATTATTTTTAAGTATAAGTTCCCTTTAATAAATAATTTCTTAAAAAACTTATCCTATAATATATATATTTGTTAAATAAACTTATTAACTAAATAATAAAAGGATTAGGAATATAAATCTTTGGGAGTTTAGTAATAATAATAAACCTTATTATATAAGGTTAGTTATTAATTATTAACTATTATTAAGAATAATAATAATAAGCTTAATTATAGCTTAATTAAGCATGGTATAATTTAAATAATTTAAGTTATTTAGGTAATATTAGTAAATTTATATCTTATATTAAGGTTATTTCTTATATAGTTTAAGGACTTTACTTATAATAATATATAATAGTTATTTACTATTTTCCTTTTCTATTTTTAATATTATTTCCTATTATTAAAGGTATTAATTTCATTATTAAATTATTTAATAGTTAAATTAATAACCTAAGTATTATTTATTAATATAAAAAAGGGTTTATTTAATCTTTTATTTACCTTTTAATTATAGTTTTCTTTTAACTTAAAGTAATAAATATATCTTTAGTATAAATTTTTATATTTAAAAAATATACTTATAATTTATTAAAATATAAATTATTAGCTTTATTTTAGAATAATATTTATTAGAAGGTTTTTTTACTTTTTTAAATCCTTTATAATATATTTATATTATTTATTAACTAATTTATTAAAATAAAATAATTACTACTTATAAATCTTTTAATAAACTTATAAATTTAGATTTAATATTTAATAATCTTAATAAAATAGTGTTAATAAAAATATAATAATATAATATTATATTATGATATCTTTATTATAATATTTAATTTTTACTAATATAATTTTGCCTAACTATTTATTTTAAGATAATAGTTTTTTTATAAATTTTTATTAAATTTAATAAGTAAGAAAAAAGATATTTATTTACTTAAATAAAATAAGATTAATTTATACCTTTATTTTTAAATTTATCTTGGTAATATAATTTATATTAGGTAAGATTTTAAATAATAAAAAGATTTAAAATATTAAAAAAATATTTACTATATAAGGAAAGATTTATCTTAATAAAGAAATATTTATTATATAAGGAAAAATTTATTTTAATAAAAAAATATTTACTATAAGAAAATACTTATTATAAGGAAATATTTACCATGAAGAAATATTTATTATATGAAAAAATATTTACCATTTAAGGTGAGGAAGTACTTATTATAAAGAAATATTTGTCATGTGAGGAAATATTTATAATAAAGAAATATTTATTATATAAAGAAACATTTACTATTTAAGATAAAGAAATACTTATAATAAAGAAGTACTTATCATATAAAGAAGTATTTACTACTTAAGATAAGGAAGTATTTATAATAAAAAAATATTTATTATGTAAAGAAATATTTATTACTTAAGATAAAAAAATATTTATTATATAAAGAAATATTTATCGCTTAAGATAAAAAAATACTTATAATAAAGAAATACTTATTATATAAGAAAATATTTATAATAAAGAAATATTTATTATATAAAGAAGTATTTACCACTTAAAGTAAGGAAGCATTTATAATAAGGAAATATTTATTATATAAGGAAATAATAATATATATATTAAATAATTAATTAACTTTAAAGCTATAAAGTAATATAACTATTATATTAAAGATATACCTAAATACTAATAACTTTTACTTAAAAAGATATAAGATAATAATAATTAATAAAAGAGGATAAGTTAAAATATTTAAATAATAATATATTTATAATCTTACTTTTTAATAGGTTTAGATTTTATTTTAATAAAGCAAATAAAACCATTTATTATTTATACTTAATTAAATTAAAAAATAATATACCTTATAATAATGACTTACCTAAATAAGTATATATATATTTATAAAATAATTAAGCTAATAATATTACTTAAATATTTTATTCTATGGTATTTTATTAATTGGTTATAATATTATTAAATATTTAATTTTTAAATATATTATTCTTATATTATACTTTATATCTTTATAATTATATAAATATTTAAATTATTAAAAGATAAAGGGGATATTATTATTAAATTATACTAAATTAAATATTCTTATAAATAAGTTAACTTAATAAAAATATTACTAATTATAAAAATAAATTTTATAAATATATTATATTTTTATCCTAACCATTATATAAATAACCTAAGTTTAAAAAAAGAAAAAGATTTTAAAAATGTAAAAATATTAATTTTTAAATAATAATTAAATAAATAGGTAGTTATGGATATATTATTTAATATATAAGTAATATATACACCTTTATATTTTACTTTTTATTATATTTATCCCCTTTTAAATTAATATATATATAAGGCTTACTTTTAAACTAAGTGTAGATCTTATATAAGTAAAGAAATATATAATAACCTAATTTATTAAACTAGTTTTTTATATAAATAATAGTTAAATCTTATATTTATAAATAAATAATTATTTTTAATTATAGTTAATACTTAAATTATAATACTTAAGCTTACCTTTTTACTATGATTTTTATATAATTAAAAAGAAATAGGTTAGATAAAGGTAAGTATATAAATAACGATATAAAATTGGGACCTTAGTTCCTTACAAATAAATACTAATATAATTTTCTTACCCGAAACATATATATAATAAAATTAAATATATTGGATAAATACTTAGGTATTAAAATATAAAATAATTTAAGTTGGTTTAAACTGTTTTAAATATTTATATAGCTATTTATATATTTATTCAATTTATTTATAAAATTATTATTTTAATAAATAAGTAACTTTTTTATATTATTTTTATTTTACTTTTTTCTTTCTTTTTACTAATTATATTTTATAAATATAACCGTATGGTATTAATATTTTATTCATATTAATAGGATATTTAAAGTTTATTTATTTATTAATAATTATTATAATAAAGGTATATATATATAAATATTTACCCACTTACCTTATATATATATTAATTTACTTAAATATTTATAATATAAATATTTAGGTTATCCTAAAATTAATATATTATATATATATTATAACCTTTCTTGTTAATTCTTTAATAGCATTTAAATATTTTACTATACCTACCCTTAAGATAAATTTAAAAAAGTCTAGCTAATATTAGGCTAATTTATTATAAAATACTTATCTTTAAAAGCGAAATATTAATATTACTAATTAATAAAATAAGGCTATTACAAATTATATAAAAGCTTATCCTAAAGCCCCTAACCTTATAAATAAAAGGCTAAGCCTTAATTAAAATTAGGTAAAAGCTTTTAATTAAAATTTAAATGAAAATGAATCTTTCCTAATCCTATTTATATTACTAATCTATAATTTTACTAATAATAATAATAATTAGCTAAAAATAATAAAGGATGTTAATTTAATTAATTATATTACTTAAGTTTTAATAAAAATTAAAAAAATACTTATTAGTAAGGTAATTACTTTAATAATTAAAGATATAATAGTAAGGCTATTTTAACTTTAATTATCTTAAGTGATTAGTTAATAATATATAAAGCTTAAGGCTAAATGGTTTATCTTTTTTAATAATTATAATTTTAATTAACATTATCCTTATTAAGGGCTTTTATTAGTACAATACTAATTGCTAATTACTAATTATAAAGGTAAGATTTTATATCCTTCTTTATATATTTCTTTTTATTAAAATATAAAGCTTTTAATAAATGTAAATAATCTTATATTATTATATAAATATTGTTAAACTTATACATATAAAGATTAATATCCTTCGCCTAATAAGTTTTAATATATTACATTTAAATATTTTTAACCCTATATATATATTTACCTTTTTTAATATTATTTCTAAGTATTATTAATATAATTTCTTTATTATAAACATTGTTTTTAATAAATTTAGCTACATATACGGTAATAGTTGGCATTATTTTACCCTTTAAATATACTTATTAAAACTATAAAGTAAATTAAAAACCCTTTTAACATTATATTATCTTATTTAACTATTTTAATAATACTTATGTTAAATACCATTATAATGGTAATGGTAAGAAATGTTTACACCAGCCTAATATGTAAAAATTTATTTAATATAAATAAAAATAAATTTGTTATTTTAATTATAATAAACATAACCAAATATATTAAAATAATTATACCTTTTATATCCTTAATAATTACTAATGCCGGATTATCTTAAGTAATTTTAAATATTTCTTTTAAAGTAATTAGAAAATTTAAGGCTTAATTGCTTACTATAATAGATTAAGTTAAAGAGCTTAAATAGTAAGTGGTAATTCTAAGTCCTTAAAATTAATAAAATATTGCAAAATCCTTTTTTAATTACTTATTTACTAATTATATATTTGAATTAAATTATTAATTTTATAACTTCTATAAAAGTGACTAATTAATAAATTTTCTTTATATAAATTTATATAAAGTACTTTATTCTTAAATTTAAGGGATATTTATTTATAAAACTTTATAATAATAATATACCTTATAAAGTAAAAAAAAATATAATATATTTATATAATATTTATAATTAATTATATAATATATATTTTAATATAACTTATTACTAAGAATATTTATAATCTAATTTAAGACTTAACATCATAATTATATAATTCCTACCTAAAAATATTACTACTAATTTTAAATATATTTAAATATTACTATTAAAACTTATTATTAATTAACATTATTATTAAATTTATTATAAAAATAAGGCTTAAAAATATTCCTTATTATATTTAACTTTTTAATAATTTTTAAAAGATATATTTTTAATTATTAATTAAAATTTATTATCCTAATTATATCTTATTAATTTTATTAATCATTCTTTAAACTTTTAATAATAATATACTCTTATATAATATAATTTATATTATTTACTATATTATTTTTGGTAATGTATAAATAAATAACAAAGATTATAATATTTTGGATTATAATAGATTATTCTTATTTATATTATTTAATTTAAAAGATAAATATTATATATTTAAGAATTATATAATCTTAACTAAGGTTTATTATTTCCATTATTTTAGTTATAAGAAAAGTAAATTAAATATTTTATCTATTTTATTAAATTATTAATATTTATTAATAAGGAAATTATATCCTATTATACTTTATTTTAATTATTAAAAATTTCTAGATATATTATCAAAATCTTAAAGAGATTTATATCTTAATATATTTATGATTAATATTTCTTTATTTAATATTATTAAAATATCTATTACTATAATAATTGTTTAAGTTTTATTAGTATATAATTTTAATTATATCCTTTATCCTTTTATAAATTAAATTAATATCTTTAAATCTAGTTATATCTTTTCTTAAATAATAAAAACCTTTATTAAAATAAATAATATATAATAATTTATCACTTTATTAAATAAAAATATAACTATATATCTATATCTTTAAAACCATATTTTTTTTTATAAGGATATTTATACTCTTTAAGATTTAAATATTATTATTTTTATCCCTAAGCCTAACTTTAAAAATAAAGAGTATTTATATCTAACTTATCATATCTTAAACCTTTTGGGTAAATTTATTGATTCTAATATAAAAATTTATTTATTATATTATAATATTCCTATCTTATTAATTAAATATCCTTTTAAATTTTTCTTTACCTAATTTAATTAGTTTTTATTCATTAATACTATTATTATACTTTTTATAAATGATAATGGTAAGTTTAAGTATTTTATACTTTTTTAGGATATAAAAAAAAATAAAATAATCAAATAAATATTCCCACTTTAATCCCTTCTTTAATTATTTAATAAAATAATTAATAACTAAATTAAGGATATTATAAATAAGAAATATAATTGTTAGAACTTAGAAGTTATTTAAAATATTAAAGTTTTAAATATAAATAATATTACCCCTAATATTAGTAATAATAATAAGAATATTCTTAATATTAATAAATTTAATATTAATAATATTAATATTAGTAAGCTTAATATTAATAAAGGTAATACCATCAACCTTATTTATTTAGTTTAAATAAGTTAAATAAAACATTTTAATAATAATGTTAAGTTTAAGGATTATAATTTTAATTTATATTCTTCCTATAACCTTTTTAATAATCTTTTAAATAATTTAAACCCTTTTTATAAGAAGTCTTAATCTTCATTAATAAGTAAGGATAATATTATAAAATCTTATTATTTATAGTTATAATTATAGTTAAGGTTTAACAAAAATAAATCCATTTTAGCTAAAAATTAATTATCTTTTAAATGGAAAAATTAATCTAAGTATAAATTTAAACCTAAAATTTTCTAAATCTTTACTTTAGATTAGAAAAAAGGTAATAAAAGTAATATTTCTTCTTTTAATTAAATATTAGGATGAAAATCTTAATAGGCTTATATTATTTATTAAAACTTATTACTATAATAATAAAAAGATATATAATCTCTTCCCAATTTTACTTTTATACAATAATAAAGTTATTATTGTTATTATTATTGTTATTATTATTGTTATTATTATTATTATTATATTTAAAGCTAAGGCAAAAAGGAAGGACTAACCTTTGCAAACCTCCCTAAGGATATATAACATATAAAGCTACTTTTAATAAGATTACAAAGAAAAAGTACCAAATAATACTTATAAAAATATATAATATAATGGTTTATTTTCATTATTTTAATAAATAGTTAATAATTTAAATTAAATTTTTTCTTTACTATTATACCTCCTATTATTATATATTTATTAATAATATTATAACAATATAGCTTTATATTATTAATATTAAAGCTACCCCTTAAAAATGAACATTATATAATATAATGAATTATTATTTTTAAATACTTTTTTACTTTATATTTAAATAATTTTATATATAATAATTATAAAAATATACAATTAAAATATTATAAGTAATTTTAAAAAGGTTATTAAATATTATACTTTTTAAAAGATTATATATTAACTTTATAAAATTATAATTAATTAAAATTATATTTTATTTTTAATAGTTATAAAAAACATATATTATTACTAAAATAAAATAATATTTAGATTCCTTATATATACACATTTACTTTTTAAATTTCTCTTATATTAAAGCATTTTTATAACTTTTTCTTTATATCATTTTATTCTTATCATTTTATATTAATTAAAATTAAGTTAATATTTAATTTTATTATAAAATATAACTATTTTAATAAAATTATTAAGTTCTTACTTATTTATTTTTTAAAAATTTTGATAAGAAAAGAAAATATCATAATTACCCTATCCTACTACCTAAATAATTAACCTATTATTATTATAGATTTTAACCTCTAAAATTATAAAGATGTTTTATATTTTTAACACTATTTATCTTATTTATTAACTAATTTATTTACTTTTTTTTATTTTTATAATAATAAATTAAAACAAAATAAGTAATAATTAACATATAAATTCCTATCCTTAAAACTAGCTCCTAAATAAAATTAGGATTAATGGTTTAAAATGATAATAAATAATAATTTATAATATATAAAAAAAACATATTCTTAATATAATAGTATTAAGCTTAGTAAAAAATAATAATTTCTTAAAGTTTATTTAATATTAAATATATATATTTAATTATTATACTAATAAAATAATGGGAAATAAATACATTAATAATATTAAAATTTAAATCTAATAATAAATACTCCTAAATCTATCCCTTTTTTAATATAAACTTTTTATTAAATATATTCACTTCTATTAATACCTTATAAATCACCCACCTTTTAAATAACCCCCCCTAAAAATAATACTTTTTTAATAATATCTACTATATTAATTCCTTAAAAAAATATTCCCTATCTTAGGATTAATCCTATAATAACCAATTCTATACCATTATCTTTTTTTATAAGTAATTATCCTATGCTATCTTTTAATTATTTTAATCTAGCCATTAAAAAATTTACTCCTTATAATTCTCTTTTTAATTTCATTATTATATAGCTTCAATCTCTTAACTTAAATTAGTTAAATTTTAAGGTACCTTTAAAATTTCCAAAAATCTTAATTAAACTAAATTTAACCCTACCTAATAAAATAAATCTTTATAAATTTAAAATGTTAAAAAAGTTTAAAATATTAGGGAAGATTAATATTAAATCATAGGAATATTAAAGCCATCTTAATATAATAAGTATTTTTATTATAAATCTTAATAACCTTTTTATAATTTAAACTTTAAATTAAATAACTACACTTATAACTTAGATTTAATTAATTAATCCCCTTATATTAAAAAACTTAATACCTATAATATATAATAAAAAGTTATTTACTAAAGAATAATTAAAGTATAAATTTAATACCTTTATAAGCAAAAAAGATTCTAAATTTTTAAGCAAAAATACCTTAAAGGTTATTATAGCCTACTATTTTAAGCTTAATTTTTCTAAAACCGATTTACTCCTAAAATATAATAAAGATAAATTTTTTAAACATTACCTTTATAAATCTTTCATAAGGTTAAAAATTCTTAAACTTAATAAAACTTTTAAATATAATATTAGGGTATTTAATAAATATTACATACTAATTACTATAATAAACCTTATTAATAATTAAGATAATTTAATAATTAATTATAAAGGCTTAATACTACTTTATTTACTTATAAAAATCAAATATATATTAGATAATATAGCAAATATAATAAATCAATTTACTAACAATACCTTTATACTTATAAATTTAAGTAATAATCATTTATAAAAGGAGAATATTATTTTTAGCCTTGTATTTAATAATTACTTTATAAAGCTCTTTATTATATGGTTTATATTAAATATTAATAACCTATGGCTACTAATATTTTACTATATGAAAAAAATAAATGCTTTTTAGTTAAGGATAAAAGAGGATTTTAATAATTTCTTTTGTTATATATTTAATATTTATTATTAAGGTTATTATAATTAATTGGCAATCTTAAAGTTATTACTTAGGTAAAAGTAAAAAGATGTAATTAATAATTATTAGGAATTATTTTACTACTAGTTATATTATCTTTTATAATTTTAAGAATAATAAAAAATGCTAAATATATTGTATAAATGTTGAAATAAATTTCCTTAAATATTTATTTCTAATATAATATAATATTTTTTTCCCTTTTCTTTTAAAAGTAAATAAAATAATTATATTATTAATATATATGATAATATTTTTCCTTAATTATTTTAGGATTAATAATTTTAACTATTTCCTTTATTATTATAAATACTTAGGTATTAAAAATGACTTTATTAATAACAAATTTCTTTATTTATAAGTAAACCTTAAAAAGCCTATATTTAGTTGTATAATTTTAAAATTATTAAAATAAATATTTAAATAATAATGTTTTTATATATTAAAGGGTTTTGAAAAGATAGTAAAATATGAATAAGGAAGGGCGAAAAACTTTTTAAATAAGGATATAAATATTAATATATTTAAGTTAAGATATAATTAATATTTATTTTAAATAATCATTTATAATTAAAATATATTTACTTATATTAATATATAAATCTTTATTAAATTATATTATCCCCTTAATCATTATTATAAATATTTTTAAAATTATTATTTAAGTAAAAGTTATTAATAACTACCTTACTTTTAACTTAACTAAAGCTATCCTTATTTTATTATTTTAAGATTATTAAAAAAAGGTATTAGGTGTATTTTAGAATTTTAACTTAAAAGTATATATGATAATATTTTAATCATTTTTATGGACTTTTTTAGGTAAGTTTATATTTGGTGTTATAGTAATAAGGTATTATTAAGCAAAAATAGTATTATTTTTGGTTTAATTCTTTGTAAAATCTTTGTTAAATTATATATACTTAGAAAAATAGGAAGGGATATATAATAAGAATATTAACGTAATGATTATTAATAAGTGTTATATATATGATTTAATATTTTTTTAAAAATTTAAGATATTTTAATCCTTTAATCTTTTTATAAATTAATATAAGATTTCTTATTAGTGATTATATTAATTATTTATAAATTTTAGGTTTTTTAGTAAATTATAAGCTTATTTTTACTTATTAGTTTAATAGATAATTAGTTAACTTTCCATTTTTTGGATATATTAAGTAATAATGGATATTTAGGAAGAGGTAATATAAAAGATAAGTTATTTAATATTATTAAAATAATACTATTATTAAATATTAAAGTAGGTATTAAAAAATCATTAATGCTAATATATAAAGGAGGCTTATTTATATAGTATCCTTATATGTTAAAAAGGTTATATACTTGTGAAAAGATATTATTTTGCCTTGTAAAAAGTATATTTATAATATTAAATATTAGTATATTTTCCTCCTTAATTTTAAATGGGATAATAAATAACTTTTCTTATACATTTTTTTTAACTTATTTAATCCCGCTTTAATTATTAAAAGGTATAAAAAAACCTTCTTTTTATACTATTAGCTTTAAGTTATAAATTAAAGTTAATTCTTTTTTAATAATTATATTTTAATCCTTTTCTTATGTTAATATTATAAGATTATTATTTGCTAATTATTTAGGCTTATAGGATAGGGAATTTTACTTTTTTATTTTAATAATAGTTTAAATATTTGGAAACTTATCCAAATTTAAATTAAGGTTAATAATTTTCCTTAACGGAATATATGTTTTAGGATTTACTTTTTTTTATTAAATATTAATAATTAGGTTAGTAATATAGTTTTAAATAAAACTTATTATTTTATTATATGCTTAAATATAACCTTATAATATATAGCTTAGGTTATTATTTACTTTTATAACCTATTCCTTTGCTAATATAACTAAACTAAAAGAAAATGTAATAAATATTACTTTAAATTAGCGTTATATTATACGCTTTTACTTATTATTGTTAATAAATAAATTATTATTTAATTCTTTTATTTGCTTATATACTAATATATTTAAGATAAATAAAAAAAAGTAATAAAGTACTTTCCTAACTTAAACCTATATTAGCTATTTTTTCTTACTATTATTTATAAATAGGTTATTTTTTTCCTTAACCTAATTCCTATTTAATATAATAAGATAAGATAGTTAAAAATCACACTTATAATAAATCCTTCCTAAGTATTATCGCTCATTTTTATTAACGAATAAGGAATTATTATTACCTTTCTTATCCTATGATTTTACTAATATAATTAAGGCTAAGATAAATTTAACCCTAAATTGTTTAACTAAAGGTAAAATTTACTTTTAATATATAATAATATAGGCGTTATAAATCCTTTTTTTAATAATATTTTTAACAAGTTTTTAAGGCATTATATCCTTATTAAGTAAGGATTTTACCATTATATTATTATAATTTTTAAACTATATTATATTAATTTTAAACGTTTAAATTATTTTTAAATAAGAAATAAATTTCATATTAAAGTTAGCTTTAATATAAAATATTAACTTATTAAATTTATATTTTAAAATAATATCCTAAATAAGTTAATCTTATAAAAAGTGGGAGGTATTTTTTATTATATAAAAGATAAAAATATTAATAATCCCTAAAATATAGTTATTAAATTAATTCTTAAATTAAACCTTAATTAAACTTATATTATATAAGCTTAATTATTAATATTAATATAGCCTTAATACTTTTTTTATTAACATAATATTAATAAAAATATGTATTAATTCGTAACTTAATTATTATATTATCCTATATGTAATATAAAGATTTTATTACTTATTATTTAACATTTATTTTCTTTACCTTTTTATGGTTAAATAATATATCGTTAACAATAGTATTAATATTAGTTAGTAAAACGTTATTAAGTATAAATAATAATACATATTTAACTTTATTACCTTTAGTAAAGTTAATAAGAGGTTATATATATTAGGATTTATTTTAGCTTATATAGTAAATAATGCTTATGCTATAATATATAATAGGAAAAGGCTTAAGAGGAGGTTATAAAGGCTTTTAAGGATAGGTTAAAAATCTTTAAAAATATTATGGGTTGTTTACATTATTACGTTTTTCTTTTCATTTATTTATAATAATTATATGAAAAGGTAAATAGTAAAAAGAGTAAATAATATGGTTTATTTCATTATTAAATCGAATGATTCTTTTATAAAATAAATTATCTTTAACTTTATATATACTAGGTAATACCTATTTGTTATTTTCCTTATATATATTATGGTAAGTTATTTTTAAGTAATTAAAAAGGTAAATAATAAAAAATAAAAAAGGATTTAATTTAAATAATATTAGTTAAAAATCTAGATTAAATGATAATAAAAAAGATAACTTTATATTAAAAGTTTTAAAATTAATTTTATATTAATCGAAAATTAATAAAGTAAATATTAAATTTTATAAAATAAGATTTTAATTCCTTCTATTCCTTTTTAAAATCAATATTATATATATAATAGTAGGTAAATATCATTAAATATACCCTTAATAATTTTATTAAATATAATTACCAATTAATTTATCACCTTTGCCTTATTATATAATACCTTATAAAATTAATGTTATTAGTTATTTATATTTTAATGAAGAATATATATAATTAATATAAGAGTGAATAATTAATAAATTTAGTTAAATTTAATAATACTTTATATAAAAAGTTAATTAATATTAAAGAGTGTATTTAAAGGGTTAAATTTTATTAACTTAGATTAAATTAATTAATAAAAAGGTTATATACCATATTAAAATAGTTTTAATAAAACCTTTATTATATAGCTTATTATTTGGAAAGATTAAATATTAAGATTAAAAAAAAGTTATTAAGATTAATAAACATATATATAATAAAATCTATTTTAAAATCTTATTAAGCTAAAAAAGTTAATATATATAATTGTTACTATTAAGATAGTTATTAAAGCATAATATAGATTAATTAGATTATATGGTAAATTTTTATAATAAGTTTATAAGAAAAGTAAATTATTATATTAAATTTATCCATCCCTTTTAATTATAATAGCAGGTTTTACCTTAACTATAATTAAGGAAATTACAATATATGCTAATAATATTGCCCTTCCTATTTTAATTAAAAAGGCTTTAATATATACTAAAGTAGATGTTTTTTCAATAGTATTAAATAATTCTTCTAATTATATACAAATCTACTTTTTTTATTATAAATTTAAATTTTTCACTTAAACGCTAAAATCTTTTAAATGAAAATGTTTAAGTAGTTTATTAGGTAATAAACTTTTTATTATAATAAATATATTTTAAAATTTCTTTACTTTTAATGTTAATTTTAAAATATTTTATTAAGAAAAGGTAGCCTTAACTAATAACTTCCCTAATAAAAAAGACATATTTATCTTTTAATAATAAATGAAAATAATATTCTATATATTTCCTTTTTAACCTAAGGCCTTTTTTAAAGATTTTAAATAAAACATTTTGAAAAATCGGGAACGATTATTTTACCCAAGTTTTTAAAAAGTAAATGGCTAATTAAATCTTTAAAAAAAACTTAATCCATCTAAACTTTTAATAAAGTTTAAGAATAATTATAATTACTTTATTATAATTAAAAAACATATAGAAAAATCCTTAACCTAATCCAAAAAAACCTTTAATCTTTTAAAGTATATACTTAAATAAATAAATAAACTTATAAAGTAATAATAATAATATATCCTTAATAACCATTATAAATACCCTTATTTAATCTTATAAATCTTAGATTATATTATTAAGCTTAATTAAGTTAGGGATTAAAATTAATAAATTATTAAATAAGGTATAGCTTTAATTAATCCTATATATTTAACTAAGGTTACTTCCCTTTTCTTTACTTTAAATAAACAACATCCTCTTATTTAAGGAAATAAAGTTTTAAGATTTTATTAGAAAAACTTTCCTAAAAAAAAAATTAAATAATTTAATAAGTTATTTACATTAAAAAAAGTTAAAAGTATTAAAGCGGGTGGCTAATATTATAAGATTTAATTATAATATTTACAAATTTTAAATTAGCCAATAATAATATTTTAACCATATAAAAAAAAAGCTAGATTAAAAATAACTTAAAACGTATAAAAATTAGTTATTTATACAAGATAAAAGCCTTTAATTATAATATATATAGCTTAATATTAAAGGTATTAACTTATATCCTTATTTCCTATACAACTTTTAAACAGCTTTTTTTTACCTCTTAATAATAATTTTACTTATCAATTATAAATTATTAGCTAAATTAATATACCACCAGTCTAAGCTAACTTTAAGCCTTTTAAAGATTAAATCATATAATAATATTTTAACGATTAAATCTTACAAATAAAAATTATCTAAAAGTTTAAAAATGAATATAATTTTTATACTAGCTAATAAATATTTTAATGATATTTAGTAAAGTAAAAGTTATATTAAAAGGAGTAAAATATTAATATTATTAAAACTAATATCTTTAAACTTTTTAAAGTAAGGATATTATATTTTAATATTATTATATACTTAAAAAAGGAATAACTTAAAATTAATATTTTATAACAATCTTTTAAATATAGGTTATAATAATAGCAAATAGGCTATTATAAACTAATTAATTATTTAACTAAGCTTATAAAATATATATAATATTTTATATATTATTAAAATATTTATAATAGGGAAATCTTTAAATAATTATATGGTATATAAGGGCTTAATGTTAATATTTTCCTTATTATTTAAATCCATCTTAAAAATAATATAATAAGAAAAATAATAAGTTTAATTAAGAAAATATATACCTAGGTTTAACTATACTATTTCTTTAAATAGTATAATAAAATAATAAACCTTTTTAGAAACTTAGGTTAAGACTAAATTTATAAATTAATTTAAAAATATTTAAAGCTAAATATTATAAGAAATATAGCTTATAAAGAATATTATTAATAGTACCCGCAAGTTATATAATAGCGTAAAAAAAGGAGGTAATTTAAATAAAATCTATGGGATATAATCTTTTTAATTCCTAGTTTAAACTTTATATAATTTATAAATAAATATTAAAAGCTTTGTTTTACCGGTTTTAAAATTTATGTTAGTATTAATGTATATTCTCGTAAAATATTATGGATTAATATTAGCTAATTTAATTCTTTACTTGCTAATATATTAAATTAATATCTTTTTACTATTACTAAGCTAGGCTTTTAATCATTTTAGATTTGAATAAATCATAAAGTTAAAATGCCTTTTATGGCTTAAATATAATTCCACCTGGTTAATTTTAATAAGCCAAAAGTAATTATAATTAATCTAAATAGTATAATAATTAAATAACGTTAAAGTAATTATATTATAAAATTTTATAAATAAGGGATTAATAAGGAAAATAAAAAAATTAAGTAATAATAGGCGTAGTTATTAAAGAATATAATAAGGCATTAAATTATATATTATTTAAATTTATTTAAAGGTATATAAATTATAATAATTTAAATTTAAACTAATAATTAATATAAGATTACTTTAAAATTTTAATTAAATAAGGCCTCTTTAATAAAAATAAAATTATAGATTAAATAATGCTCTATATTATATACAATAATATTATTAAGGAAAAGTATATTTAGTTTATAAAATAGTGGAATAATTACCAGATTAAGTTTTAATTAGGTAAAAATTATATTATAATAGGTTATATTTATTATATATGGCTAAATATAGGTAATATTAATATTTAAAATTATATTATAAATATTTATAATAAGCTAAATATTAAATTAATATAATTAGTATATAAGCTTAAGGAGTCTTTAATTAAATATAACCTTAATAGCTTTTTAATACTAAATATATGCTAAATATATGACAAATAACTTACATAATATTTACTATAACTTATTAGCTATAATAATTTTAAGCCATATAAAAATAATTATATTAGCTTAAGTAACTATTTAAGGTAATATAAAATTAAAAAAAAGATTTAAAATTATTATTAAATAAAATATTTTATAATAAAGTTAAATAATATTATAAAAAGCTTAATTAACTTTAATATAATCCTAATTAAATATAATAAGATATAAATAAGTTAAATATTACTTAAAAGGATATAAGGCTAAACGGAAATAAATATAAACCTTAATTTAAAATAAATATAAATAATACTTAAAGTAAATATATCCTAACCTAATAAGTAGTTATTAATATTTAAATTATTAAATAGCTTTAATAATGATAATAAAAATTATTTTACATATTTACTAAAACTAATTAATTATAAGTACTTCTTACATATCCTTAATTACTAAGATTTATAAGATTTAAAAGATAAATAAGTTATTTTTTTTTTTACTAACATTAAATATATAATACTATAACAAGACATTTTATCATAAAATTACTTATAAAGTCTTTTTATTTTTAATAAGGCATAAGCTATTCTAAGAATATTTATATTATATATATATAATATACTTAACTTTTTTAATTATAACCTTAAAATATTATTTAAAATAATAAATCTAATTTAATTAAAAAGTTATATCTAATAAAGCTTAAATATATTTTTAATTATATCCATATTAATATTAATATTTATTTATATTAATATATACATATTTAAATAAGATTTTCTCCTTTTTAATAAGAATTTTTAAAAGGTATTAATATATTAATATATTTACTAATTTAATTAATACAATTAAATTTAAATATACTTAACCTTACCTTAAAAAAGAATTCATATTATAATATTACATAACCTTTAAATTAAAATCTAAAAAATATAGTTTATTAATATTTTTATAAAATAAATAAGGTAAACTTTAAGATTAAATTTATAAAAAAGATTAATATAAAATTGATGAATATTTTTAACCTTTATATTAAATAATTTGTATTATAAACTAATTTAAAGAATTAATAAACCTTTAAGGATTTATAATATAAAAAACTAGGTATTATAATATATATAAAGATTTTATAAATATATTTATTAATTTAAAATTAACCCTTAATTTGTTAAAAACTAAGGTAATTAGGGAAGAGCTAAAATAATTATACCATCCTAATCTTTTAAAATTTTATATGCCTTAATAAAATTAACTCTTAAATTTATAATTTTTATTTTACCTAATTATATAAATATGTTAATTAATTTGTTAAGGTTAATTTAATATTAAATAAAAGCTTATTTTTAATTTTATATTTTTAATTAATTTAATCAAATTAGTAAAAACTTTAAAAAATAATTTATATTATATAATAAACAACTTAAAAAACTTGTTTAATTATATTTAGTCATTTTACTTAATCTAACCCATTTAATATAAGTAATAATATTATAATAAAACTTTTATTTAAATATATATAACTTATATTTTTTTATTATATTTATATTTTATAATAACTCTTTTATAATAACTTAATTAAATTATATTTTAGCATTTATTAGAAAGCTTTATTTTAATTTAAAAGTTTAATTATAATAAATTAACTTTTATAAGATTTATAAATTATATTTATAAAAAAATATTTTATAAATTTTAATTTTCCCTTATCTAATAATTTATAAAAATATTTTATAATGTTTTTTTTATACTCTCATTTTTTTAAAAGGAAAGGAAAAAAATTATTATATAAGCTAAATTTTTAAAAGGGAATGATAAGATTTAATACTTATTAATAATAACCTATTTATTTAACGATAAATAAGTAATATTATAAGTTATATAAAAATGTTTTATATAACTTTTAATTTTATTAAGGATAAAAAATATCTTGTTTATAAAAAAAAATACTATCCTTATATAATTTAAAAAATATTAAATTTAACTTAGTTTATATAATATTTATAAAGAAATTATATTTAAATATTTATATAATTATAAATAATAACAATATACTTTTATATTATTATTACTTTAATATTTAAAAAAATTAAGAAAAGTTAATAAGTAATTTTAAATATCATTTTTTTAAGAGGAAATGAATAGCTTTTACGGGTAGGTTTTAATTATATTACTTTAAAATTAATTTAATAATATATTAGATTAGTTAAAATTAGGTTATATATATAGTTAATTAAGGTTAATTTAAATATAAAATTAATTTAAATTAAACTATATATATAATAGGTTAAAATTAAATTATATATATGGTAGGTTAAGTTATATATAAAATGGGAAAACTTAGAAATATTAAAAATTTTAAAGAATTTAAAATACCTAGGAATTTTAAAGATTTTAAAAGGTTTAAAATATTTAAGCTAGTTAGGTTAATAAAAGTATTATTTATAAAACTTTTTTAAACTTTAAAGTTATTAAATTTGTTAAGCTTATTAAATTTATTAGGATTATTAAAACTATATTTATTAAAACTATTAAGCTTATTAGGCTTATTAGGCTTGTCGAAATTGTTAAACTTATTAAATTAAATCTTTTAAATCCTTTTTAAACTATATAGCTTAAAAATATGAATAATATAAATATATTAGGTAAAAGTTTTAATAAAAAATATATAAAATTATATTTATATAAGGAAAAAAATTGAAAATAAAGTAAGTTAATATTCAAGTTATAAAATTTATCTTACCAACTTTTTTAAACCTATATCTTAGTTAATACCACCCATACTATTATAGCTATAAAATGAGAATATATATATTTAAGTATAATATTTAATTCCTTAATTTTAAGTTTTTCCTAATCCTTTTTATAATAATATATCTTATATACTTTATACTATTTAATAAAAATAGTTATAATTATACTTTTAATAATATTAAATATTTTATTTTTAATTTAATATTTAAAACATTATTATTTAAGCTACTTTTTTTATTATTTTAATAAAGCTTAAATTATAAGTTTAAAAATCTTTATATTTACTTAATTATAAAAATTTTAAGCTAATTAAAAGGGATTATAATCCTTATAAAAATTTTTAAATATATAATTTAAGATATTTTTACTTAATTTTTTATTTTATAATTATTAGTAAAATATAAAATATTAAATATCTTACTTTTTACTACTTATATATAAATTAATATTATTAAACTTAACTAATTAAAGCATTATATACCTATTATAATTTTTTTCGAATTTTTACAATTACTAATTCTTATTCTACGCTATAATAATAAAAAGCCCACCTTAATTACCTACCCTTTTATTATCCCCTTCTCATCCTATTAAATTAGAAAAAGCTCTTACATTTAAACTATCTAAGCTAAATGATTTTATACTAATTATATCTACTAATAAAGGTAAAAAAAATAAAAAAGATAAAGGAAAGGCAATTATTTTAAGCTATTATATAAAGGTTTAAAAGGTAATAATTAATATATAAGAGTTTTAATAAAAAAGGCGATTTAAGGATTATAGCTTTAAATAATTTATAAAGGATTAACTATTTAAGGAGGATAAAATAAAAAAAGAAAACAAGGTTAAATATATTAAATTTACTTAAATACTTAAAAAACTATTTATTAAAAAATGCTTAACTAATGTTAACATATTTATATAATTCTAAGATAAGTTTTATAACCTTATTAATATAGTTAAAATCTAATTAAAGCTTATATCTTTAATTAAAAAACCTTCTTTTAGCAAATTTAAAAATAATAAGCTAACTATAAGTAATAATTAATCCTACATTATTAAAGATATTTATAATACCATTTAAATTAAAAATATTTTATAAAACTTTTTAATTATAATATAAAAGGCATTACTTATACTTAATAAAGCTTTTTATCTTATATTTATTAATTTATAAGCCGGCTTAAAGCTAAAAAATATAATTAATAAAAATAACTTTTTTTTACATAAGGTTAAGTTATATATAATTATTATATTATTACTAAGTAGTTATATATTAAATTATTACAATTTCCTACCCTTTTCTTTAAAAATATATTTTTATAATAATAGGATATTATATTAAATAATAAAAATGTTAACATGTTTTAACATTTATATTAGGTATAAAAATATTTTAAAATAACTAAACCAAATAATTAAATAAATATAAATATATACTAATAATTTAAAACCTATTATAATATTAAGCCTAATATAATTTATAGTTAAATTTTAAATATATTGTTTATAATTTTAATACCATTTTTATTTATAATAACTTTAACTTTAAAGATAATATTTAAGATTTAAAGATAAAATATAAAAATATTATATAAAAACTTAACTAATTATTTTATTATAGTTAATTTTAATATTTATAACCCTTTTCTTTAATTTTAATAATATTTATTAATAATCTTTTAAAGAAAGTAGTTAATTATATACCTTATCCCTTTCCTTTATTTTAGCTTATATATATTTAATTATATATTAGTAAAAGGGTAATATTTAATTTTATTAAATAAGGGAGTGATACTTAATATTATTTTTTTTAAAATGTTAAAGCTTACTTAAGATTATTAGTCTTATAAATAATTAAATCTTATTATATTTATATAAAAGAATAATTCTTAATATTGTTTTATATTAAATATTAAAATTTACTTAAAATATTTAACCTAAAAAGAACTTAAATTTATACTATACTTTTTTTAAAAAGGCTAAAATTAAAGTTAAACTTAAGCCATTTAACTAATAAATAATTTATATATAACGAATATATTATATCTTAATCTAATTATTTTAAAAGGATAATTTTATTAATCTTTAAATTATATTTTATAACCTTTATATTTATATTTATATTAACCTTAATTACTATATTACTATTATTTTTAAAGCTATAAGAAAGGGTAGTTAAAAAGTCTAATAAAAAGTTAAATAAGGGGGGCATTTTAAATTAAATAAAAAAGGGATAATCCCTTTTTTATAAATAATTAAAATCTTTAAATTTAAAGTTAATATTAATATTATTGTTAATATCCTTTCTTTATTTCTTTTTAGCCTTAAAATAGTTAAAATCTTTAAATTTTAAGTTAATATTAATATTTAAATTATTATATATATTTTAATTCATAATATTATAATCTTATAATATTAAACCCTTAATATTATTATTATTAATATAAATTATATAAGGTATCTTATTACCTAATATAAAATACTTTTTAAAAAAAAAGTTAATAATGCTAATAATAGGCTTAAATATAATAAGTAAAACCTACTACCTTAATTTTACATATATAATTTGGGAATTATATATATCATCCCTTATATCTTTATAAATTTAAATAACTATCTTTTTATCTAATTTATTTATATTAAGGAACTAAATAATTATATTATTTAAAATAATTTATATAAATTAAGCGAAAAGGTATTTAAGGAAAATACCATATAATTAATATAAGATATAATTCTAATATATTCTAATTAACTTATTTAAATATTTTCCCTTTTTATAAAGCACATATACTATTAGTATATAATTATTATTATATAACTTAAGGAATAATATAAAAGCTTTTAAATTAAAAATCTTATACATATTAACATAAAAAAATATAAAATTACTTAATTTATATATAAAGTTAAACACTATTTATAAGAAAATAACCTAAGCTTAATTAAATGTAATATATTAACTTATACTATTTACTTTAAACTAAAGGATTTTAACATTAAAAATAATATATACCTTTTTTATATTATTAATTACCTCTATTATATAACAATATTTATCGTAATATATTATTATAATGTAAGGCTTAATTAATAATAATAATTTAAAAAAAACGTTCTTAATAATAAAAAGGCTATACTATAATAAAGGTATATTATTGTATAAAAATTTCCAATAAATAAAGCTTAATATAATTAAATATAAAGTTATATAATATTAATAACTTATTAAAAATTTTAATTTAATAAAATTAACCCATATTAAATACTAACATATATAAGATTATATAAGTAATACCTAACCGTAAATAAAATGCCATTATTAAGATATACAATGCGTAATATAAAATCATACAACCGGGATAATAATATAAATAACTGGAAATACTTTACTCGCTTTTAAACATTTTCGATTAAAAAACAACAAACATAATATACTAAATTATAATTAATGTCCCCATTATTTAAAGCTATAAGCTTTAATATTAAACAAAACTTATTAAGGTAAAAAAAATAATAAATTTTAATTAATTAAAAAGCCTTAATTTATAACTTATTTCTTAAATAAAATAAAATATTAAATTAAATTATAATAATTAAGGACTCTTTAAAATCTATAATTAATTTTTTATTAAAATAACTTTGATATAAAAAGGCTTTAAAAGATAAATAAAAGATTAATTTATTTATAATATAATATAATGGTTATAATTAATGTTATAAATAATTAATTACTTATATTATTAAGATAAAATTAAAAATGAATTATTATAATTATAAGCTAATTAGAAAATACATATTATTTATTTTTAATAATCCTTTATAAGGAAAGGCTTAACTTTTATTTAAAACTTTAATATTAAATAGGTTATATAATATTTATTTTTACGTTAAGCTATAGGTAAAATTTAAAAAATAAGATTTTAATTTTATACCTAAATAACTTTATAAATATTAATTATAATATTATATAATTTAAATAAAAAAATAAATAATTTAAATATATATATTTTAGTTTAGGTTATATTGTTATATAACCTCTATAATTAAAATTATTTATAATTAAATTTAAAAGACTCCTAAAAGAGATTATATAATACCTGTTTAATATTTTAATAAGGCTTAAAACCCCTAAAAGAGGTATTATATAAGAGTTTTAAAAACCCTAAAAGCCTTAAGGGATATTATATAAGCTTTTTTTAAAGCCTTTTTATTTTAACCCTAAATAATTTTAATTATAAATATTATATTATAATATAACCTAGATTGGAATATATATAATTAAGCTATTTACATTTTTATCTAAACTATATAATGTTATAATTAATATTAACAAAATTATTTAAATATAAAATTAAATAATATTTTAATAATAAGCTATTTTAAAAAATAATAAGTATATAATATAGTAAATTTTTTAATATTATATAACCAATTTAATATTACTCTTTTTAATAAGTTAAATATTATAAACCTTAATATTTAAATTATAAAAAAAGCTTTATATTAATAAATTATTTTAAAAAATAAAGATTTAATAAATAAAATATAAGATATTTATAATACTTCTAAAATTATTAAGTATAACTATAAATATAACCTTACCATTTTAAAATATCTTAGGTATAACCATAAATATAACCTTATTATCTTAAAAAGCCTTACCCTAGCTATTATAATTACTCCTAATAATTATATTATTCCTACTAATCTAAATATCCTAACTTATCTAACTATTTTTATTATTACTAAAAAAAATAGTTAATTTTATTATATCCTATTTAATCAAATTATTAAAATAAATAGGTAATATATTTATTAACTTATAAATAACCCCTAAATTATTTAAATATCAAAAATACTTTAATAAGCAACCATATAACTCCTTAGTTACTTTAAAATTTAATCTATTAAAGTTTTTAAATACTTCTTATAATCTTTTTTTTAACCTACTAATAAATAATTTACTTTAATAACTATCCATTTTTTTATCATTAAAAATTAAATATATATTATAACGATCTTAAAGATAATTAATTATTAATTAATTTTCATTATCATTATTATACTAGTTATCATTTATTCCCTTATCCTAACTTTAAAAATATAAGGTATTATTATTATTATCCTTATAACATTTATTACTATTCCCATTGCCATTATCATTACCATTATCATTATTATTGCTATTATTATTCACCTCGGACATGTTATTATAACCTAAATATAAGTTAAAAAACTTAATTTTACCTAATTTTTATAAACTAATATTTATTCTATCCTTATTATTAAAATATAAAATATAATTACTTTTCTTATTATTTAATCTTTCCATTATAAGTATATATATAGTATAAAATATAAATTATATAAATTAAATAAAGAAATACTTATAAAAAATCTAATTGGCTTTATTTTATTAAAGATTATAATATAATGATATTAATTTTTATAAAAATCCACATATTTACTTATATATAAATATTTATATATATATAAATATCCTAATTACCCCATTTCTATTAAGCTTTAAGAATAAAATAAATATATTTTAATCAAAAGTTCTATAAATATCTTTACATAATCCTTATATATTTTTTATTAAATTAACTTTAGGTTTAATATTTTTATAATATATTATTATCCAATTTTTATTAAACCATATTTAATATATATTAAGAATTATATAAGCTACTTTTACTTGGTTTTAAGATTTACTTAAATAATATATACCTTTATTTTTAAGCTTATATAATTAATCTTTAAAAAAATTTATTTATAACTTTAATAATTAATTATAAAGGTAATACCAATTCTTAAAATTTAAAATAATAACATATTTATACTTTTTATAAATTATTAATAATAAATACTATTAGAAAAAAGAAAATATAAAATAATAAAATATAATAATTTATAATAAATATCTTTATAAAGCTTAGGTATATAAAAGAATATTATTAAAATATTTCCTTTTATAATATTATCCTTTAATTTATTAATAATATTTACTTTTTTATTTAAGTTTTTAAATTTAAATAGGAATAGGTATATTTAAATCATTATAATGTTTAAAAAACTACCTTATTAATTATAAAATATACTTAAAGAACTATTTTTTTAACCATAAGATATACTTAAAGAACTATTCTTTTAAATATAAAATAATTTATGTTAAAATAATTTAGGTTAAGAAAAGTTATTATTTTATAATACTTTAACTTAATTATTATCCTAATAATTTTTAATTATAATATAATATATATAGTAAACTAAATTATAAAAGATATTATTATTATTTGTAAATATAAATCTTAATAAAAGGCTATATTCTTTAAAATTAGGATAATAAATGTTTAAAAAACCAAAGCCATATTTATTTTTACTATTTAAGTTTAAAAGAAATAATATAATCATTAATCTTTAATCCTTATTAAGATTTCTAATATTATTTAAAAACATTATATTAAATAAAAATTATAAAAAGCTAATAATCAAAGCCATAATATATTAAAATATTATATATACTATATTAGTAACAATTAAAACTAAAAAACTTAATAAAGAAAAAGAATATATACCTTAGAAAATATATATAATTTAATAAATAGTTAGGAAAATAAAAAGGGGAATAGAATATTTAAAAATAACTTTTTAAGGGATAAAATATTTAATAAAAATCTTCTTTTATAAGATTATATAAATATAACAAGATAAAATAAGATTATTAATGCCATAAGTAAGGCTTTCCTTTCAATTTAGTTTGCTCCTTTTTAGCTTTATATAAACGCCTATATAAATATTATCCGAAAATTAGTTTTAGGTTTTTAATAAAAGGTATATAAGATTTTTATAACTTATACTTAAGATTACATATATCTTAGCATATAAGTATATTACCTTTTAAATAATATATATAAAATTAATATAAAATATTTAATAATATATTATTATATTTTAAATTTAAAACCTTATTTATTATAAATAACTTTTTTATTTTTATAATTAATTTAGCTATTTTTTATTTAATATTATATTTAATTTTGCATTTAAAAATATTTAAAATAAAGTTATAACCTTTACCAAAATTTATTTAACTTTTTATTAATAATACATATAAATAATTAAAATAATTAATTAATGTTTATTATTTAAATTATCTAAAAGAAATCTTATTCCTTTCTCTTTAAGTAATTAATAAAAGTAAATTATATTATAATATTTTATATTATATTTATTATATTATGATTAGAAATATTTAAATTAATAATAAAGGATTAAATATAAATAAATTAAAATATTTATTTCTTTTTAAATTTTCCAAAATATCTTATTTATGTTTTAAATCTATTAAAGATTACCTTATTTTTATTAAATAATACTTTTTTTATTATCTTAAATATTCTTAAGGTTAAAATTTTAATCCTTTTTTAATCTTAATATTAATTTTATTTAGATATGTTATATCCTATTATACCCTATTTTAATTATTAGATTTTCTTAAAAATTCTATTTAAACCTTAATAAGATATAATATTTTATTATCTTCTTTATCCCTTTGTTACGAAATTTTCTATGTATAATATGCAATAAGTACCTTATTATATCATTAGAAATTTAAATATATTTAAGGAAGCTTATATAATATTTAGAATAATTTAATAATAACTTAAACTTAATAATATATATAAATTTATTAAAGATAAAAAAAATACTGTTATTTATAATTTAATTAATAATAAGGTTTACCTTTAATTTAATATTTATAAATTTTTTAATAATAATGTTTTTATTTTTTTATTAAAGTTTAATAAGAAGGATAATAAATTTTATTTAGTTAGTTATATATTAATTCCTTTATTAAAGTTAAAAAATTTTAATATAAAGATTATTAAGTTATATTATAATATACATTATTTATATATACTTTAAAATCCTTAAAAATTCTTCTTTACTTATTTTACTTAGGTATTATTTATAAACTTAATTATTTAAATTTTTACTAATAAAGTTAATAAAGATGTTAAATATTTTATAAATATTTTAAAGATTATTAATAGAAAATGGATAAAGGTTAATAAATAAATAGTAATAGAAAACCTATTATAGTTACTATTTAAAGCAATTGGTAATTATAGATAAACTAAATAAAAAGGAAAGAAATGTTCTTATAATAAAATCGAAAAAAAAAAAATCTTAAAATATTAAGTTTAAATATCCATAATAGTATTATAGTTTACTTTATATATAATAATAAGATGGTTCTAATTAATAACTTTAATAATATTAAATCTAATAATTATAAATTTAATTACATATTAAAATAATCTAAATCCCTAAAACCATTTAAATCCTTAAGATTATTTAAATCTTTGTAATTATTTAATAATTATTATTTAAAGGATTTAGATTTACCTAATAAGAAATCTTAAATATCTTATAATAATAATAAGGAATAAAGTTTATATACTAGATATATTCTTATATTTAATCTATAAATTCCTAATTATAATAATATTAGTTATAATAATATTGGTTATAATAATAATAATATCTTATAAAAAATATTTTCCCCTATTAATATTATATAAAGGTTTATTTATAGAAGTAAAAATATTTTACCAAAGATATTACCTTTTATTAATAGAATTATTAATTGGAATAATAATTTAAATAAAAAATAAAACTTTTCTAAGATTTTATATAAAATATTTCTTAAACATATTTCGAATCTTACCTTTAATATAAAAAGCCATTATTAATCTTCTATATAATTACTAAAGGTAATAATAGGTTAAGCTTATATAATTAATATATTTATTTATTTAATATTTATAAATAATTTATATAAGTAATAATAATTAAATATAATATAGTTTGGTTAGATTAATTTATTATTTAATATAAAAGGAATTTACTTTATAAATCTAAGATTAATAAATAAATATATATATGAAAAAGATATAATATTAATCCTAATATTTAAAAATAATAATGTGTATATAATTTAAACTAAAAGGCTTTATATAATATAATAAAACTCTTTAATTATTACCTACTTTTTTAACCAATTTTAATATTTAATAAAAGATATACTAAGATAAGATTTATATTATTAGAATTACCTTAATTAACTTTTCTAAAGGATATAAGGTTTAAATGCATATATAACATACTTTAGAAATTATTAATAATTATATATAGTTTTTTAAAAAGAACTTATAATAGTATATAATTAGTAATAATTTCTTATCGCTTTTTAAAAAATAAATACCTTATAAATGTTATAATAATTTAAGTTTAGGAGAGGTTTTAAGTTTTAAATTTTAGGTTATATATTATAATTTAAATGTTATAATAAGTTATTAGATAACCTTAAATAAATAATAATAATTATTAATAATATATATAAAGGAATAATATCATTATTACCTTATTTAAAATATTAATACTATCCTATATAATTTATATAATTTATATAATATAATATATACCTTATCTTTTTAATTTATACATTTTATTAATATAATTTAATTAATTTTAAAATTATATTTTAAGACTTTTAGATTAATAGTTATATTAACCTTAATTATTATATTATTATTACTTTAGGTATTACTTAGAAATATTTTTAAAGAACTAGGTATAAAGCCTATTATTTTATTAAATAAGGAAGATATTCTAAGCTAAAATATAAAATATAATAAAAGGTAAAATAAAAGGTAACCTCTTTTTAATAAATAATTATAATCCTTAGTTTTTAAATTAATGTTATAATTATTATTAATATTTACCTACTTTTTTCTTACTTTTATAATAATAAAATCTTATTAATTACTTAAAGATTTATTTAAATCTTCTTTAATATCTTATTTGTAACAACCCTTTATACTTAAACACGAATATTTTTTAAAGGTAAAGTCCTAAGTAATAAATATATAATATAGTATTTAATTTATCAAAATCATATATATAATTTAAAAGGTTAATTTAATGTTATTATATATATTTTTATAAATAATAATAACTATTAAATCCATTTTTATAATATTAATAAATTATATAATAAAACTTTCCAAAATAATTTAAGTAAAATAGGTAAATAAATATTTAGGGAAAATATTATATAACTAATATAATAAACAATTATAATATAACCTGTTTAATTTATTCTTAATTTTATTTATTAAATAAAATAAATAAAATATTAAAATATAATAATTATTATATAACTTAAATAAGAATAAAAACATTTTAAAATCTTATGCCTAATATATATTAACACAGAGAAGTATAAGATTATTAATGTTATCTATTTTCTTAAATTTGTTTAATAATATAAGGTATAGGTTTATATTATTCTTGATAAATTAAAACTCTTTAACCTTTAAAATAATATATGTTTTCTCTATACTACTTAAAACTAATATTATATAATAGTATTTATTATATATAATAATTATTTTGTGATCTCCTACTTGTATAAACTTATATATAAAGATTAAAATAATATTAAGATTTTGTTAAGGTAAGGGAAGATTATTATAAGGGAAAAATTAATAATGAAAGTTTGGCATAATGGGATATAAAATTATAAAATATAATATTTAAAAATATTTTAATAATAAAGGTATAATTTTTTATTATTTACATAAAGAATATAATAAATCATAAAAGTAATATATATTTATAGATAAAATATTATTTACTAAATATTTAAAGCAATTATTAAATATAAGGATTAATAAAAAATAAAATCAACTTACTTTTTTTTTAACTTAAGTATTATTAATTAAAAAATAATATATATAATATATTAGATTATAATTAATACCTCTATTATTAATAATAAGGAATTTTATTAACAACTTATGATTTATTAAATAGTATAAATATTAAATTTTAACAAAGGGAAACATTAGAAATTAAAATATAATACCCATTATATAAGCTAGGAAAAGATATGGTATTATCGCAGTTATACATTTCTTAAATTCTATATCTAATAAATATCTATAATAATTTCGTTAAATTAAATTCTCAAAAAAATAATAAAATTTAACATTAATATAATAATTAAAATTATTATCACAATTAGCTACTAAAGTAATAAAATATACTTATATAAAATAAAATAATTTAACTACCAATCTAATTAAATATAATTATATTAGCTACTATCCTTAATAATAAAACTATTATTTTTTTTTCTCTTTTCCTTTTATATTATTATATTTTTAATTAATTACTTTATTTTATTTTTATTAAATTTTTATTTTTTAATTAATTTAAAAATATAAAAAATATTATTTTTAAAATATTTTATATTATTTTTTTAATAATAATAATATATATTATATATTATTAATATTTTATTATAAAATTTATAATATATTATATTTATATAATAAATAATTATTTTAATTTAATTATTTAA
>KZ111264.1:0-218575 GCA_002120335.1 Hypoxylon sp. EC38
TATTTTTTATAAATATATAATATAATAATAATATTTTATAATATTTAATTATTTCCTTATTAATATATAATTTTTAATTTTATTTATATATATAATATCTTAGTTATTTTTAATCTTAATAATTTTAAAAATTAATATTAAATAAAAGAATAACTTAAATAAATTTTATATATTTTACCTTAATTTAATATCTATATTTAATAAAGTTATATTAGTTTAAAGTTAAGAAAATAATATATAAAATTAGCGTTAAATATTTTTTTTTTTAAATTATTATAAATCATTACAATATATCGCAAAAATGTTTAGGATTAATAATATAAGCTATTTTAATAGGATTAATTATCGCAATATATTATAAAAATATTTAGGGTTAACAATATAAGTTATTTTAATAAGATTAATTATCACAATATATTATAATAATACTTAATATTAAACTATTACCTTTAAGTAACTTCTTATTTAACGCTTAGGATTAATTTTATAAGCTATAAAATATTTATTTCGAATATCTTATCTAATATTGCTACTATAACGAAGCAATTTTTATTAATAAATTCCTTATAATATAATAAATATTTTAATACCATTTATATTATTATATAATATATACTAGTTAAATTATTGTAGATTATCTAAGTATAGTTATCACAATATAGTTAGGATTAGTATTATAAACTATTGTATAAGCCTCCCACCACATAAAAATGATCATCCTACTACCGCAATGACCTAGGAATAATGGCTAGGCAAGTTGTACGTTTGTAAGTGCTTTATTAAGCAATTTAGCAGCATCATATTCCGAGCGGTACGCGATGACTCCTTGCCCGAACGTGCTCGATAGCCGCAAATTTGCATATCAAGTCCTAATCAGCACACGTAGCTTAACTCCATATATTCGCTACTCAAGCTATTCACCCGTTAAATGCCGGGCAACATCACCACAGAGTCAGTCACAGTTGTTAGCCGTAACCCCTACTTGGGAACCTAACGTGATCCGTAACAGCGCCTTGTGTCACTCATTAAGACGTGGTGACCATTGAGTAGCCGTAGGGTCATCAGCAATCCCTCCCGTATTCCTAGTAGGTAACCATAACTTCCCTAACTTCGGGCTTCCTATCTAGCACCAGCGGGTTCAAGCACAGTGATAACCCGGCAACGAACGTCACATCGATGAGAAACGAGTCGCGGGAGTAATAGCGGTGGGATTGTGACATGCCCACGATCGTAAACTAACAAACACCTCGAGACAGACACTAATACGAGTGTGCATCCCAATGCTGACATGGTCAATACGGAAGAGTCGCTCGACAGGTGAATGTTGCGGTCCATCAAGATAACCTCATAGGAGCCCGAGTAAACCATTAGCTCTTCGATAGGATTGTTTCCGGATTACAAGATTTCACAGATGAATGGACCACCAAGAGATGGATAAGAGTGTAGGTTACAAGACGAAGAAGTCAACTACGACTCAGTAGCCCTAGGATCCTAGTCCGTGTTGTCCAACGTAGCAAGCTAATGGAGCTACACCCTAGCAGTGGACGACAAGAATTTCTAAAGCCTAGCCCTAAGTAGCTTATGCGACGGTGATACCATATGATCACGCTTTGAAACCGAACGGTTGGGAGAACGTTAGGATACGACAGGTTATTTTTAGCTCCTAGTTAACCGTGGCACGATTCCTGCGAGGATGTTGATCGTGAAAGCGTATAAAGTTAGGGGCATCGGTGTTAGATTACGATAGGGTTAAATACGTTCTCGTTTAGAAGCGGTTAATGTACACGTGGCATATGGTATTAGGTTAGAGTTGCTAGTTACGAGGTTTACGTTCGTAGCTTAGCACACGGCATACATCTACGAGGATTTTACGACAGGGCTCAAATTCCAATCCATTCGCTATTACCACGATGTCGAATACCATACGATGTACCTAATAGAGGACGTAAACGAGTGGCATAACGAGCGTTGAGAGAGACAACAGATCCTCCTAACGATTTGTAGACTGAGAGACTTTAATCTTCGCCATTCTCGCATTCCTCTTAGTCTTAGGATGCTCGACGATTAACCAAGACGAAGTACCTGTTACAGGTGACATGGCATTCAATTCGATGGTGGGGTGGTGGTAATTGCGTGTACTTGGAAATAACTATAATTAGTTACCTAGTCTAACTCGTGAAGCATGACGACGAATTTAGGATTCAATTGGATTCGTAACAGCAATGGTGCCAACATCCCTAGCTACTATCATCCCTAATAGTAACTCCCTAGGTCGGTTGAGTGGCAATATCCCCCTCGACCTCGACCTTGACCACCCCTTCCAGTAGAACCCCTAGGAAAGCCACTCGTTCCGCGACCAACCTCGCCCTCGTAACCTTGGGTCTGCGGGGTATTCGAATATCCTTGGCCACCATAGCCTTGTGTCGTACCTTGAAGTGCTCTTGGTCCTGTTGGAGGAGTTCTAAGAAATCCACCTTGTCCGGATCCTTCAACTTGGAAGTGTTGAACATTCTGTGGGTGAAGGGGGCGAGTCGGAAGAGAGGGACGAGGTGGAGGGGCGAGACGACTAGGTGTAGTAAAGCTACGAGGAACAATAGGTAGAGAGACTGTTGATGGACTAGCACCAGCCCTAGTAGTAGCCTTAGTAGCAGCTCTAGTCCTAGTCTCAGTCTCAGCTTCAACCTCACCCTCCTCGACTTCATCCTCGGCCTCAACATCGTCAATCGGATCCCGTCTCGACCTTGGCTTCATGGTGATTGCCGTCATTGCCTCGCTAAAAAAAGTCTTGACGTTTGTTGGTCTATACGAGACCTCATTGTCATCCCCTCCTACAAGTGGACGTGGAGGTTCTGGAGTGTAGTACAGTAGATATCGATCGTTGGGACTCCCCAAACGCCATTCTGTACCTGAATAGTTAAGAGTCTGGTTAGGCAGTTGAATGCATCGTCCGTTAATATCGTAAAGACGTATACGATCGTTTTCGTCCTTACCAAGACGGACGACTGCGATCAACAAGTACGCAATAGGTCTCTCATCATGAATCCTATACCGCAATGTCTTACCTTGCTCGTCCCGGAAAAGTCGATGCGAGTTAACTCCGATCCTCTTTAAATCATTCCATACCTTTGGGCTCGTATCATCATCTTGATGGTCGTATAGAACGCGGAGAACGGCTGGTTCATTACTTTGCTAGTGTTGGATGACATGGCTCTCATCATCGAAAAAGGTCCCAAACCGTTCTGTGACATAATCTCCGAGAGCCTTATGTCCACGATACTTAATCAAAGCTACTTTAATCAAGTTCCCGGGATCCTCAATCTCGGCCTTGGTCCATTTCTTCTCGAGCTCATTGGCCGGATTCTCCTTTCTAGCCAACACAGTAGGATGCCATAGCTTCAAGGCAGGCAAGCTCCAAAAAGTCTCCCACATAACCTCGTTTTCCATCAGGTTTAAGAAACAGATAGGTCGACCTTCCAAGATCTCCTGAAACCTGTTCAGGATTGCGAATCGTGCCTGATGTTGAGCCTCAACTCCATCCTCGTCTGCTAGATCCGCCCAAATCATACATGCGAATGGATTTCGATCATCCACCCCTCGATGCTCCCACGACACTATAGCCAAGAGCCGACGTAAGACAATAATAACGGCATCCAACGCACATACCTCCTTTTCGCTATATCGACCTACACCAAGAGTCTTTTGGTCTCCTTGGCCAACCCTCCAGTTATATCTGCGAGGGAACTGCATGGCGAGTGCGTAGTTTTGCTGGTCCTCGCTATCCGGGTACTTCATACGTAGATCGCCGAGCTTTTCGAAAGCGATACGATGCGAAGACGAAGCCATCTCTCTTTTTCAATGTAACGTTGAATCAAATTAGATAATAGATAGTAGGCACTTGCGTCTTACGGATGTCGATGTCGATGCCGATGTAAACGGAGGGATACCGTGGATATGTAAGATGCAAGTACATGGACTAGACTCCCTAGGTACTGTATGTAACAGCGTAGCAGGTACCTTGGGTACGTAGGTAAACACGAAACGCGAACACCTGTATTGGCACCTAGCAGTTACAGTACCCCTTAAATCTAGACCCCTAAGAGCTGGCAGCCCGTACCAGATGGCAGCGAGTTCCCCTAATTCGAACGGATGTTTTGATCCATTCTATTGGAACCGTCAACCGGGTGCAATTGTCTATGTACTTTACGAACCGCAGTGTTTACATCTACCTAATTCCCAAGTTACCTAGGTAGCAATCTACTAACCCAACACAGATATTATCCCTACGATATACCGTAGCAGCATAGGTAATCAAGTCCAACTATCCAGATACTTCACAATAGACACTCTAGAACCGTCAAAACATTAATTACCTGGATCTGACAAGTAGCTAAGCCTTCTCCGAGACATGCACCGTAGCCGTAGATGGTGTACCTTGTTGTGTAGGTACCTAGCAGTCGCTGTAGTAACCAATGTACTGGTAATCCATTTCCGCGTATATTGGTATGGGCTTGGTGTACTCATCCCAGCTCACCCAACCCATCCAATTTGTAGCAATCACTCCATCCATGACGATAACATCATTCAGATTTCTAGCATATTCGACATGGATAGTCAGCGAGTTCTAAGACCTCGACCCAGCCGCAACGTGGCGCCGTTACCGCCGAATTCTAGAACAAGAAAGCGCCAACGTAGTTCGCCGGCGTCTGGTCCCCGTGGGAAACGCTCACGTAGGACATACAACCTAGATGAGGGCGACGACAATAGTGACAACCACGAAAATGAGGATGAGAACAGTTCGGGCGGAAGAGATGGTGGAGATGGTGGACGTCGTCCGGGACGCCGCAACCAGGCCCAAGCTCACAATATAGAGGATGAAGAGGATGACGCTGACGCTGACGCTGACAATAGTGATAATGGTCAGGAAGACGAAGAGGATGGGGGAGAGGGGGAAGATGGCGAAGCCGACGATAATGACGAAGATGAGGGTGACGAGGAACGTTCCCCAGATACCTTCTCAAGTGGCAAGGCAAAGAAAGGCCTCAGAGGAGTCGGTATTCGAAGCAAAAACTGGACTTCCTTAAAGAATGCGTTGGTCCAAGGTGCAAAGAAACTGTCAGGCAACCTAATAACAGTCGCTGCCGACTATACCTGGAACCTTGGACGCCGCTTCAACTCAACAAAGCGATGGATTAGGTCTGAACGTCCTACCGTCACATTTGAAAGCCTCCTCGAGAGATTACCCCGCGCAGAGGACACGACAGACGACGTTTGGACCCAGGAGAAGGAAGATGAACTACAAGCTAGATTCGTCAACGATCCATTGCGAGAGTACATTACCAAACGCCGTCCCCTTCATACCCATTTCTGGTCTTTATGGAGAAAGACATGTCAGTTACGTCAAGTCTTCCCCACCGACATCATAGGGCCTAAACAGTACCTAGAGTATTGGATCAAGGTTGAAGTACGCGAGGGCGTCTTCCAGCCAAATCCCAATTGGACTCGTGCCTTTTGTGAGGAATTGGACTTCTTGATCGTCGCATCTCCTTGCCATGGGGATATGGGCCTACTCGCACTGTTCATCCGCTATTCGGTGGCATGCAGAATCAATGACAAACGTCAGGTCCCTATGGACAAGGAGAGGATCAGAAACCCATTCTTCAGAGACATGGAACGGGCCATCAAGTCATCCAAAGGGTCTAAAAGCCTTCAAGTCATAGGTAAGGATGTTCGCCAACAATGGACAGACAGAAATCTTTCTCTTCCTTGGGAAGCTCTAGTCCTAGAGGAGATTGAGAAGAGTCTCTTCGTCCTCGAGTCTAATCATGATGCTGATGCTGACGCTGATCCCGATTCCGATTCCGGCCCCGACTCTGACCCAGATTCAGATCCTGAGCCTATCCACAGAAGTCAAGAGTTCCAACCATATCCCGTGTCGACTGATGACTTGAAAACAGTTAGACATGCCTTCGAACAGGTTCACGATCTTGGTCTACCCTTGTTCCCGGATATGGAGGAACGTTTCAAGGTAGTGTCAGGCTCACGGCTGATGAAAGGCTCCCCGGAAAACTGGACAGAGCTTACAAACTTACGCGTACCCTTGTTGTTGGCCGATATGAGAATCCAGGAGAAGCGTCGTCTCGCGGAAGTCAGCAGGTCTGATTCTAGTGACGATTCCTCGGCTCGTAGTCGACTTTCAGAAAGTGCCCACGGTCCTATCAATGGCGTAGATAGCCCAGGCGGCGTCTACGATGAGGACATGGCTGGAGTCGATGAAGGGATAAGCGGAGGGGTTAGCAGAGGGGCCGATAACAACGACGACGACGATCATGGCTACGGCGGGATTGGCAATGGTCTCGGAGACGATGATGATGACTTTGATGACGGACTTGGTGGGTTTGGAGACGACAATGGCAATGTTGTCGTCCAACCAGTACAAGAGCCAGTACAAGAACAGCCAGAACCCCTCAAAGTCACACGTCCTCGAGGACCCACGACGTCTAGATACTTTAAATGGGACCAAGGTGCCGATCCGTTATTCGATACCAACGACGACGGCAACTTCGAGCCTATGAAGTGGTCCAACTCTTCGTCAGACCCTTACGCTTTGGTTACACCTAGATACGCGCTCTCTAACTCTATGCAACTGTCAAACGTAGGGAATTCATTAGGAGATAACGCAGAATTCATGGGGCACGAAGTGATGCGTGTTGAGGCCGCTCTTTAGGGTACTCAGGTAGTTAGGTAGTTAGGTAGGCAGGTAGGCCGTCGTGGAATATGACCAAGGCTGTTTCATACACAGAGATGAGCGTAAGCGGACACTGTCCGTCGTAGATCCAGCTTTGTGATTCTAGAGTCGAGGCTTAAGATAGATGATGTATCCACAGCAATTGGAACCGTCATGGAACTGTCGACGTGATCAGTGATGGTATGTAGAGGACGATATCACCTCAATCCCTCCCGAATCTCGTTTTCTGGGCCTTATGCAGTATTGTGATCAAAACCGAACTGCCAACGCTTGCTAGAGGTTGATCGCACAGATTTGAAAGTATCACATGGAGCCATAAGTATCGCTTGCAGTGGTTTGGCTAACGGAAGTCTCAATCGCTGTTGTTGTGGGCGTCGGGATATTTCCAAAGTGGTTCATACGATGCCTTCGATTTGCGCCAGCAACCCTAGGGCTCAATGATCCTGGACTATGCGTGTCCTTTGGTAGGCTAGGATTGCCAGTAAGCATGTGAAAGTCTTTCGGGAGTTGAACACTACGTTGTGGCCTCATAGGATCTGAAATTAGGTGCCTAGGCAGCGTACCGATTTTTATATGGGATGCACGATGTCGAGCGTCTCACCCAGCGTCATGTGGCCTATATTATCTGACATAGGCTTGATCGAAAGGCCTGGTAATTAGCTATGTCACGCAGTACTTACTGTAGTCATATGCCATATCATTAGCCCATAATTGCTTTAGCATTTGTATCTAGGCAGCGTACCGGTTTTACTATGAAGTAATAGTTGTTGGGTATTTATATCAGTATTACGTGGCTGGGATTCTCAATTGTGGGCTCCATAGAGACGCCTGAGAGCCAGGCATCTAACGCAATATCTTCGATGGTCGTATGCCATATTACGGGCCTGTAATCCCATACTACTTCTACCCAGGCAGCGTACCAGTTTTACTATGGTACATCAAGTGACGAGCATTCACGCCAGCGCCACGCAAAGAAAATTGATGAGGATAGGCTTTATGAAAGGGCCTAGTCATCGACTATATCACGCAGCGATTTCTGCAGTCATCTGTCATGTCAGGAGCCTGTAAATGCCTTGGACTTCTCTCCAGGCAGCGTACCTAGGCAGCGTACCAATTTTAGTATGGGAAGCTAGATGTTGGGCATTCGCCCCAGCATTACGTAGCAAGGACTAATGAGGATAGGCTTGATGGAAATGTCAATGGATTAGCTATATAACGGCATACTTACTGGGGTTTTGCGTTATGCCGTCGGTCCGTGGTCACCTGAGATTCATACTTAGGCAGAGTACCAGTTTTCGTATGGTAAACGAGACGTCGAGGTTTCAAGGCACTAATACGTGGCGGAATGGAACGGTTACGGGGTCATTCGGAACGTCTAACAGGTAGCAATGTAACGCCGGGCTCACGTTAGCCATATATGATGTTGTTCGCAATAGGGTGCTTGACGTAATATTGGCGGGCGGCACATACAGGCAGCGTACCGATTTTCGTATGTAAAACAGTACGTCGAGCATTTGCCTCAGCAATACGCTCAGAATGCTGGCAGATGTGTGCCTACCAGAGACCTCTTAAAGGCTAGAATGAGACCGCATATGTAAGGTAGCCATACGATGTGTCGTTGGCCTGCAATTAGTCGAGTTTCAGACGTAGGCAGCGTACCGGTTTTAGTATGTAAAACGGTATGTCGAGCATCGGCGACAGCAACCCGAACGGATGCCTGGTGGAGGTATACTCTCAGGGGACCTCGTAACCCCCACAATCGAAAGCCACACTTCATGGACTCGGATATAACGTTCTTGGCTTGAAATCGCTCAAGTTGCGAGTGTAGGCAGCGTCTCAGTTTTAGTAGGGGAATCCGTTGTCGAGCTCTCGATAGCGCAAACTTTGGAAATCCTTGACGGGACAACCTTAATGGCGTAATAGACGTTTGAATGTATCCGCCGCACATAATCCGGTTTCCGTAAGTCCCGAAAACACACCTGGGGTTTGGGGGGGGGGGCTGGGTGGGATGTCCTAGATGACCTGGGTGGCCCATCGAACAGTTCCCAAAAATATGGCAAGTAGCGATTTCCAGCAGATAGCCAGTCACCCACAGTCCCTATATTGTCACTCTTGGGCCGCTTCAACTAGGATAGGGACCTAACCATGACGCAAGACGGAAGATCTCTCCAGGGGCAACAGGGGGCTGAGCCCTTGCGCATGGAATCCTACCATTGGGGATCGGTGCAAGCTATGCTCACCAGATAGCTCTAGTCGAGCTCTATTAGATTAATATTCTCGCTACGGGAACGCTGTGGAACGAATCTCGAATCTCAGATTTCACTCCCGCTCACACACCGGACAGGTCTTCGTGTGGGTGGAACGTCGAGTCGCCGACGAGCTATCTGTAAGGTATTGCCACCTTTGATATACTCTGTGAATGGCCTAGAGATTCCTCTTCTCGTAAGATACTTGGTCCGTGTATCTGACGAAAGCACGGCTTGCAAGCTCATGTTCAATACCCCCAGGCAGCGTACCGATTTTACTATGACAAATCGGTTGCTGAGGCGCCAGCAAGGCAAATGTAGGCCATTCCACATAAGGCTACCTGTCATGTTACACCATGGACAAAGAGTTATATATATATCCTAGCCGTAGCCAGATAGTTTCCAGTCCCTCGCGGAACAACGCGTTCTATTCTTACATGCAAGGTGCGCCACGTGACACTACCCTTGGCTTGTAGCGACATTCTGGCTCTTTCTAGCGCGCCTCACAGCCTCCAGGCAGCTATAGGATTGAATGTAGTATCGCCGAGTCTACTTCCCGAGGCAGCGTACCGGTTTTTGTATGGGAAATGGGTTGTCGAGATGCTAGCAAGTCAAAACAAGGCTATTCGGAACAGAGATACCCTTGAATTGTAGCTCCTGGCTAGCCCTATATAAGGCACCCATTAGACCCCGAGCACTCCTGGTAGTAATTCGCACATCGCCCAGTTTACTTTCCTGGTAGGCAGCGTACCGGTTTTTCTATGGGAATCGGTTGTCGAGCTGCCAACTGGGCAAATCTCAACTTTCCAGGGGTTACGTATGCTCTATGCGTAGCTGGAGGTCTCCAAATACTTCCCGAACAGCTGTATCGCGCCGCAGAGGGACTGTTGGCTGATAGTCACTCCACGTGGAGAGCGACATCTTGCGTGGATAGGCCTCGGACATATAAGGCAGAGAAACTCCAGCAGGTATCTCCGTCTCTGTACTAAAAGTATGCTCATCTGAAGCCCCTTTACTAGGGCTATCCAATGGTGCAACGAAGGCCGAAGTCAGTCCAGAAACAGACTCGCAATCCGGATTTATATCCTCCAGGCAGCGTGCCGGTTTTTATATGGCAAACTAGTTGACGGGGTATTACCCAAGAAAGAAGGCGAATTACAAGAAGATGAAACATGCATTACGTAGTACTACATTAGGCCTCCCCACCGCACACATGGGTTGTTGATGAATTAGCCCCTGGATGTGGCAAACTCGATATGTATACCCTCAGGCAGCGTACCAAATTTTGTATGGGAAAAAGGTTGTCGAGGTATTACTAAAAAAGAACTACGACTTATGGGGGAATGAAGCACGCAACAAATAGAGCTCCATCGTGCCTTTCTAACGCGCATATTATTGCTGACAGCTCTCCTCCTGTATGTAGAAAACTCGATATCTAACTATACCAGGCAGCG
This sequence comes from Hypoxylon sp. EC38, assembly GCA_002120335.1. Classification (NCBI taxonomy): domain Eukaryota; kingdom Fungi; phylum Ascomycota; class Sordariomycetes; order Xylariales; family Hypoxylaceae; genus Hypoxylon; species Hypoxylon sp. EC38. Next base: position 10,446 of record KZ111264.1, read on the forward strand.
TACCGGTTTTTATATGGGATTCTGCTTGTCAAGATGTAGTAGCCGTGATTTGCCTCAGAATTTGAAGTGGGGTATTTCATCTGAAAGCCCTGTTACGTGGCTATAGATCGCGCTAGTTCTATTTGCGGTGAGAGCAGATTCAAACATTGTAACCCCGACCTAAACTCGGGCTGCATGTCTGGATGACGAGTAAGCTGTTGGCCCAGCTCACGACGGTATGGCTCAATGAGTCAGATACAGCGTGGACGAACAGATGCAACTGTACTGGCTCTCAAGGATCATGTCCTTGGCCTCCATTGCGTTAAGCAAGGGTAGCCTTATAGCTGTACCATGCCCCAGCCAGATACTACAACTTCGATCAACGCGTCCCTGTATGTCAAACCAACCGTATCGGCTTCCTCGTGGTGACCGCACCTGCTCTATGTTGAATATCGGACGTGAACTGTATCGACCCCTGGCCCTCACCTCATAGACGTATCTGGATCATAGGCGTCTACCGAGGGCCAACACCCGACATTATGCCGTATGCTATATGTGCTCTTTGGCAGAGTAGCTAACTTGGCTCCAGATTCAGTGTTGATCCAATACGACCCTTTCCGTGTGCTCTGAGATCTCCTGGAGTAGAATGGATAGATCAATCGAAGTCGCAGTTCTTTAAGAGGCTCGATCCATTCCAACATGGATCAGGATAGAAGCTTGTAACATAGTCTTGTCTCTTCGAGCTCACGGAATCGATGCCAGGGTTCCAGGTCTCATTTCGTACGCAGGAGAAGAAACAAGTTGTTGGACAGGAAGCTACCGACCTGACTAGACCGAGCAGCAGTCCTACCAAGGTACGTATAGGGTGCTCGCTGGTCTCGTCCTAGACCAGGGCAGGTTACGCTCCCCCAGAGCCATACCCCTAAGATGATATCCCGTATGACCTGGTAGGTTCCTAGGCAGGCAAACCCCCTCACAGATATCTCCAAGTTGCCCAAGGCGGAATCCCCCCACCATCCATCAACCATCTCGGGAGGATGAGAGTAGATCCCCTCGATAATCCCGCAGCATCGTTCTCAGCGGAGTCTAGTAGCCCATTGAGCCGAGAGGCTGAGCTTGGTGAGCTAGATAGGCCGTTGCAGGGCCCATCAGTAAATCCTACGTGGGAGCTTCGTCGTATCACCATTGAGCCACACGGCAATATCGGGATAGGGGGAAACTTGGAACTCGATATACCGTAGATAGACTACACCCATCAGACAGCCCAGCCCATGAATGACCAATTCCATCTATCTAGAACTTTGTAACAGCTAAATTCGTGCTCTCGCATATAATTTGTATGCCCAGGCAGCGTACCAATTTTACTATGGGATATCGACGACGAGGTCTCGGCCGCTGTATAAGCTGAATCTCGAAACGCCAGTAGGGTCAATGGATAGCCAGTCTCCCATTATATCCCCCGAACATGTTGAGACTTCGGTATGTGTCGCCGTTGGACCTATGAGCTAGATTGAAAACTACTAGGCAGCGTACCGGTTTTAGTATGGTAGATTGTATGTCGAGTGATTACTAGCTCATAGGTAGGAGTTTCCGGGCATGAAAACACTCGCCAAGTAGCCACCATTAGGGCCTATCCAACCGTACCAACCTAGGCCCTCTTAGTCCCGGAATAAGACCAGCATCGTGGTCGACATACCTCAGGCAGTGTACCGGTTTTTATATGTGATTTCGGTTGTTCGGCCATTGTCAACCTAAATATACCTTTCCTTCGACGTAGATATAATCACCATGTACCCAGAAGCTCCCTCTATACACCGCGCATAGGTATGGCCTCGTCGGCTTAGATACGTTGGCGACTATCTTGGGGAGAAAATCAGACCTTCACTATCGAGCCGCCATTACTAGACCAGGGCTGCGTTGATCCACAGATGTACTTCTGCAACGGATAGCTTGTTGTCTAAGGTCCATACCAAACCTACATGGGACCCCCTGAGGCTTCTCGTCGTCGCGATATTTCAGTTCAACTAACTCAGGCAGCGTACCGGTTTTAATATGTGTTTCGCCTTGTCGAGCGATATCCGGCTCAGATCTTGGATTTGACTCATGTTTACATGCTTGATGGATAGTCCCCAGCTTCCTCTATAGAACGCGCCCAATTATGCTATACGATTCTGAGTGCGTCGTCGATAATTCTGATTTGCAAACCTCAGGCAGCGTACCAGTTTTTGTATGTGATTTATGTTGTCGAGCGATAACTAACCGAGTCTTAATCTTTCTGGTAATCTGAGATACTCTCCAGATAGCCCAATGAACTCCTCATAGAACCGGAGTAGCCACGATGCTATATCTCGCATATGTCGCCGGCTGCTTCGGGTTGTGCATCTTAGGCAGCGGCTCTATTTTGGCGTGGAAATCACTCTATCTCGTAGTTGAAGGTATGCCCTAGATAGGCCTCATGCGGAGCTATCGAATGAGCTCAAATCCAGCGCAATAGCATGAGAAATAGGTTCACAATTGAAGTTCGTATACTCTAGGCAGCGTACCAGTTTCTCTATGGGACTACGCTTGTCGAGACATAGAGAGCGTAAAGAGGGGTCGATTGAGGCTCAACGATGCTTCCTCAACACCTTAGAATCCCCAAAATGGTCCTCTGGCGTTGAGTCTAGAAACATCCGTCGCAAAGCGATTCTCCCTTTCATACAGCTTATCGAACGTAGCACCTACGGCAATTAACCCACAGCTCGGTTCCTCGAATTGGGTCAAGTGGACGAAGATTGAGCTGCGGACTGATGGACCTACCTCTTCCATGTTCCCGGGGGTGCTATGAGTACATGGAATATTATTGGATCGCGCATATCACCACCCAACGTCTCTAGAATATCACTGAGCCATATCTGACTCTGTCATATGCGGTATTGTATTAGTCTGATCCTGCCTTTCATCTTTCCCGCCACCCCTCTCCCGCCTGCTACAGTTTAGCTCACCTCATGCGAGTACTCCTCACTCGAATCGGAAGCCAACTGGTGGAACCTGCAAGTAGATCCATGCCAGGTCTTGGCTATCTGGACTACGTACTTCATGAAGCGAACCACAAGCCCATACTCGAGGCAAGACCCCGGCGCTTAGTGGATCAAATTGGCTAAGCTATGGCTACCTATAATTCACTCGCGGATGCGATATTGTGCCGTCGCATTATTTCCCGGTGCACAGGGTTTAGGTAGCTAATAGATCTAGGTGTGACTGCGAGGATCGACAACGAAGCGGCACTCAAGGACAGGGTCGCCTAAGGTTTGCCTAAAGTACGGTTCATATTAGGAATCATTTGATACACGTGCCAATAGACGTCATGCCGAGCACCAGTCATATTTATCACCAAGCCGTAGACGATAATGAAGTGCGACGGCTTTCAGGTCAAACCTGAGACTGGCTGGATGATGATGCATATATCGAAAATCCAAGGGTACGATATTCAGGCCCATAGGTCAGAGGACCGTTATCCTTCACGCCATCCTAGATTAAGTAGCCAAGCAGGGGCAGAGATTTAAGCCAGTATACTAGCGTTGATCAGAAAAACATCAACTGCTATCGATATAGGTAGGTAACTATTCGTCAGATGTAGAGTTTCGTAAGAGAGCATTCACATATACGGCTACTCTTATCTCCTGTAGAAATTCTCTACGGGTGGGCTTGATGTATGACTCAGGGTCACAATTCGAACCTTGTGGAAGGATAAAGACAACGTGGTTGCATTAGGGATCCCAAGCCCATCCCTACTCAGTAGGCTATTCTAATGGAGGGGGCTACTATTGAATGACTTTGGGACGGATTTAGAGCATGTCAATACAATGCAATGGCTCTTACGCGTCCGGTCCTAGGATACAGATTGAGTATCCGTCAAGTATTTAAGTGGTGACTCACACTCTGTAATGCTCGGCAAAAGAAAGAGGGACCACGTGGAAGAGGACACTTCGTACTACGGCTTGTGACAGATCAAAGGAATGAGCGAAGAAATCCAGATTACCATTTTCCATAGCAAGAAAGCAAAACTACCGGGAACTAACTAACTAGCAAAGAACTAAGAACAACATACCATGTAGCCTACATAACCTTGTGCCCTATTGGCACAGTCGGTTTCCTGAACCGCTGTACTGAAGCATCAAGGCAAGACATCATCATTTTAGGTGCTCACCTACGTTGCTATGTATGACAATGTCTTCCTTTGCCACCACCTCGTCAACGGGGAGGAGGCCCAGAACCAAGAGACTTCTCGAGCTTAAATTATCACATTAGGCTCGTCTCCTCCCTCGTAGTCGAGGTCCATCTCCTGCTCGGCGTCCTTGACCTGGGGGCCGCTGTTGCGGTACTTATCGAGCTGAGCGTCCAGCTCGGCCAGGGCGTCAGCCATCGTAACATCCTGCTGGCCGTCCTGATGACCACCTGGATGACCACCACGACCACCGCGACCGCCACGACCCCGATAACCTCCGCCAGCAGCACTACGACCACGACCAGCCTGTGGTCTTCGGCCATATGGGTGGTGCCGCTTGTCGACACGGTCAGCGACGTGGAACTCTTCGTCCACCGACGCTTCCTCATCATAGGCGGTGGGAGGTTGCTGTGTCGACGGTAGGCCGGGTTTCGTCTGCTCGGCCTGTCCGGGACTGGCCGAGACAGTTGTCTTAGCCTCCTTTTCTGTGAGACCTTCGTATAGGTCACGTGTACCTCGTCGACGCCCTTGACTAGGCCTTCACGCTGGCTGAAGGCGTCACCAATTTGACTCCCCTCAATCAAGCCCGCATCGGCCTGGGCTTGCATTTGGCCCGAGCGGTAAGTTACAATACCCCGGTTCAGGGGGTTGTAACGATCCTGGAGCCCGACTGGAGCACCAAACTCTTCATAGTCACACCAGACTTCGGTGCCTAGCAGAAGGGTTAGTCCCTCGGGCAAGTTTTTCTGGAGCTCGAGGTCTACCTTGCCCGAACTTCCCGCGACACCGACGACGCCAGACTCCGATTGACTGGCGGGAACCACGGGACCAGCAGAAGCCACAGGGCCGATGGGAATCATAGAGCCACCTAGACTCTGGATCTCGACGGGTTCTCCTCCACCGCGTCCCCGTCCCCCTCTTTCTTTCCCTTCTCCTCCCCTGATCTCATCAAAGAATATATTATAATGAACCTTGAAAACGTGCCTCACGGCCCCGAATCACACATGGCAGGAGATATAGGACCGGATAACTGATTATTGGTTTGCCTTCATTTTGAGCAACTCTCTCGGTCAATGATACAGATAAGCCTAGGTCTACATCGAAAAGTCCTGCCTCCACGATAGAACCCGCACTTCCTGCTGTTGAAAGCGAACAAGGATGTTTCCGAGAAAGTGTCGTATTCCAAAGATGGACTTTACTCCTGCAATAATCACATTTACAGTTTTAATGTGCACCGAAAGGTTGAGAGAGAGAAGCATAGTCTGCAAAATTGGAGGACAGTTTTTGGGCAATCATTTCACACAAGGTCAAAAGCGAATTGAAGGGGACCCTCATCAGTTAAAATGAGCATAGAAGGAAGCCCCTCTTTGCCCTGAATTGGTGCTACACCATTTAGATCGTTGCTTGCGGATCAAACAGCATTTAAGACGCATAGATACCTCTAAGCATACGTACTTTCTAGGGTCTGGTAACCTAAGTACACAATTCATCTGCTATACCTTTAAGAGGCATTTATGTTGTACGGGCACTTACTTTACATCTCTGACGCTAAGCGAACCAGCAGCTAACAAATTCGGAAACTTGTTGGCGCTGGCATTTGCAATTCGACATGATTCACAGCTGTGCGAATAGATAGAAAAGGGAGCATCTAGTTATGGATGATGGGTGCAGCACACTAGGGTTAGAATCTAGCTAAGTCAGGTCTAGAAACAAGTCTTTGTTTGAAAACGTATCTACTAGTTGGTATGCTTACCTCTATAAAAATTTCTGTTGGTCGCCTTCATGTACTTTAGGTAGGTACTCATCAGTACTTCGCCCAACAGGTATCGAATAGAGATATTTTGGGCCTGGGATCGTGCATGTTCTCTCCCTTGCGTCAGAAATTCAAGATAAACGGATTGTGGACCGCCATAATCCTCGGCTTCTAGTTCATCGTCATCATGTCTTCTACTCCTATACTCGTTTTCATTAGTATCTTTAGTTTAACTTGCCTCGCCATCCGCAAGACGTTCGGTCATGACCCTCGTGAGCCGCCTTTGGCTCCCCAATCAATTCCCCTTATTGGACATATGGTCGGACTATCCCGGAGCAAGTTCAATTACTATGTTGACCTTAGGTAAGCCCTCTTTCTCTTTTCCCTTCCCACGAGGTAGCAAGCAATGCTTATCCTGTGCTAGCCAGCAGACAGCCTTCCCCATATTTACTATGTCTCTTCCGAGACAGAAGATGTACGTGGTAACAAAGCCAGAACTCATCCAGGATGTTCATAAACAGCACAAGATCCTTGCATTCCCGCCTATTGAAGCCAAGTTTGCATCCAAAGTCTGCGGGGCCAGTCTTGAAGCCCAAGCTATTCTAAACAAGAATGACAATGGCGATGACGGAGGTTTCGGTCTTTCAATGGAGTCTTATGCAGCGATGCGGGCGGGGCTCAAACCTGGCTCTGTGGTCGACGACATGAACCGTGTCATGGTCCAGGAAATCGCAAAGTCGCTCGATTTACTACGGCCTGCCAACGGGGCATCCCGGAAGATCGGCATGTACGCCTGGCTAAGAGATACTATCACAACGGCTACTACCAGGTCTGTTTATGGCCCGATGAACCCATATGATGATAAAACTATTGCAGACGCATTTTGGTAAGTGATACCCAGAACCAGACTTTAAGATTCACTACCAATATTAAGCTTAGGGACTTTGAGAGTGGTCTTATGTCCATCCTCGTCGGATTCCCCCCCTCAATTACCGTACGAAAGCCTATTGCAGCTCGAACTAAGGTTGCCAATGCTTTCAAAGCATATTACGAAGCTGGAGGAGTACAGAAAGCATCATCTCTCGCCCAGAAGCGATATCAAGCAGAGATCGACAACAACGTTCCGCTAGACGATATAGCCCGCTATGAGGTTGGAGGTTCAATTGCTATTTTGGTCAACACCGCACCCGCAGCATTCTGGACTCTTCTTCTACTTCACTCTCACCCAGGCCTTCTAGATGATATCCGGGACGAGATTGATGCTTGTACCGAGACGGTCACTAAAAATGACTCTATTGTCAAGGTCCTAGACATTACTACCCTTAAGGAGAGTTGCCCCCTACTTCTTTCCTTCTACTAGGAAGTTCTTCGCTATCGTTCCATGGGAACATCTGTGCGTGAGGTGATGGAAGATACCTACCTCGATCAGTGGCTCCTGAAAAAGGGCGCGATGTTACAAATGCCGAGCCGCATCATCCATCAAGATGCTGAGCTATGGGGTCCTAACGTGGCCGACTTCAATCCTCGCAGGTTCCTCGCCGAGGAGAAGCAAAATCGACCGCGTGGCATCTGTTTCTGGGCGTTTGGTGGCGGGAAGACACTATGTCCCGGTCGGCACTTTGCGACTAACGAGATCCTCGCCGTCGTCGCCCTTTTTATAGTAAGATTGGACATTAAGCCTACATATGGCGAGTGGAAGCTTCCAACTACCGCAAATACCAATGTCGCTGCCGTTGTCATGGAGCCGGATGAGGACATTGGGGTTGAAATCAAGACACGACAATGCTTCGAGGACTTCAAATGGGCTATCAAGCTTAATAATTCGGAGAAGATCTTTGCCATGGTGACAGAAGATAGCGCTGAAAACGATTCATAGGTGTATCACAGTCAAGCCCTTCCTCTGGGCTAGCGTTTGCTGATGTTACTCAAACAGGACATTATTAGGGGTTGACTCCAGAAATACCGGCTATTTTGAGGACTACCTACGTAGTTTTGCTACAATGGGACTAATCTTGTGCTTGATTACCTACAATAGGCTTGGCTGCAACGCCTTTAGTAAATAATTCGTGATAGACATATGGTTGACTTTGTTCTCTGATTGATATGATGGCCTTCATAAAACTCTGGTACACAGCGAAAGGTTCCGGGCCATCCGACGGACACTTAGGTTACACCGAGGCCGGTGCGGCGTAATTCGTAATATAAGGACTATATGTGCGAGGAAGAAGCCTCGACATTGGAGCAAGTCGCTCCGTAATCCGTGTCAAGCCTTAAATGCTTATAAATACTAGATATAAGACGGGCTGATTATCCGAGTTTATCGAGATGAGAGGGTAAACTTGTAAAGAAAAGGTATTAGGGTATAGATATAGAGCCAAAGTCTGTAGATATACACAATGCATAGGCACACACGCATACATACACATATACGCATATACACGCAGAACACGACAACATGACTTCTTCGGCTAAAAAGATCCTTGTCGTCGTGGGCGCTACAGGGAAGCAGGGCGGTTCAGTAGCACGAACTTTCCTCCAAGACTCTTCCCTAACGTCGGAATGGCACGTACGGGGCACAACACGAAACACATCCTCGGCCAAGGCAGTCGAACTAGCTAAACTCGGGGCTGAGGTAGTCAGCGCATCGCTGAGCTCAATCTCGGACCTAGAGCGCGCTTTTTCCAATGCCACAGCCGTCTTTGTCGTCACCCACTTCTTCAGCGCAACGCAGGACAGCGAGACGCAGGCGCGCATCAGGAACGAGGGCATCGACCCCTTTATCGCCGCTGCTGAGACGGAAACGAATTGGGCCTATAATGCAGCAGTCGCCGCCTCGCACATACCCTCGATACAGCGCTTCGTCCTTAGCGCGCTGCCTCCTGTGACCCGGCTATCAGGCGGTCGGTTACCCCTTGTCCGTCCTTTCGATAGCAAGTGGGCCGCTGTAGAGCGCATCGAAGCTGAGATCCCCGACCTGTGGGCTAAGACTAGCACGCTCTTGGTGGGCTATTACGACAGTAACATCCAACCCAAGTACAACGCGTCGCGGGGGCGGGCCGAAATAGTAGTGCCGCTTAAGGCCGACGCGACGATGGCGTTCATTGACGTTGACATAAGCACGGGTCCATATGCCCGCGCTCTGATCGTTGATGAGCCAGCAGGGACGCGGCTTATCTCATTTGACGAGTTTCGTACGCTCGCTGAGATAGCCGAGATGCTAACCCGCGCCACGGGTCGCGAGTTTGTTTGCGTGGAGCAGACGGCTGACGAGGCGTTGGCTAGTACCGGACCTTTTGGAGTGATACTATCCCAAATCTGCACGTGGTTCCAGGAGTATGGCCTATTTGGAGAAAAGGTCGAGGGGTGGAAGGATAAGCTGACGTGGCCGAAGGACCTAAAGACGAAAGTCCCTGTGCGGTCTGTAGAGTCATGGATCGCAGAGCAAGACTGGACCAAGATTTTTGAGGCGTAAGACTACGCTTAATTTCATACCGCTGGCAGGGCGTAAAAATTTCATAGTGATAATCCGAGATGGAATAGTGGTGAATCTGGTGAGGTCATGTCAAAACCTCGTTATCAGAATGTCATTACAGTAGTCGGTAACCTTGTAACAATCTCATTCGGGCATTACACTACCTAGTATCGTACAGCTCGAGATTTAGCCGCATAAGTGACTCTTAAATCGTAACGTAGCCGTTATCCTGCGCTTGGACTGGCCTTTAACAAACATCAACCCTATAAAACAGCTCGTAACATGTCGAACAGGTATTATTGGTGCAGCAGGAACTGATAGATCCTCGGACGAAGGAATTTGCGCCTTTCCAATTCGTAACAAAACGCTCGACTAACGCGGCAAGAAGCTACACTGTGTCGAAATTGAAGCCTCGACTACCTACATAATCTTGCAGGCTGTTGGGGTCGCTATATCTTGTAAGGAAGATGAAATAGAGCCTGTCGATAACCAGATACCCATTATTCCGCTGCCTATCATTGCGTTAAAGGCATCGAAGCGGGTTCAATACAAAAGAGAAACCCTCTCAAGGTAAGATTCATATGAAAGTCTGTAGGGCTAACCCATCTGCATCCTCATTCAACATAACTAACGTTCTATCCTTGCATTTACCTGCCTCACTCTTCTCATTTCTCAGAGACATTCTTGTTTGTGTATCAAGCCCGAAGAGAAGAGTAGGTAGTAAATCACTTTTCATCACCTCAGGTCCAAACCCAAACGAGTCCAAAATCACAACAATGATAAATAGGTAACCAGCAGTAAGGACAATCACAGGGAAATAAAAATAGTCCCATCTCACGTGGATATAGATAACCCACTGTTCCGAGAATCCGTTTGCCATACTACCATCTATCTCCCGCACTCTGTTTGATATCAAATGTGCTGCAGTTTCGAATGTAGTTGTAAGATTAGTGGAGTTAGACACCGCGTATGTTATGGAGTCCAATGTTGAATTCGCCGATAAAAAGTTCATCATTGTCACTATGGACTTTTGGGTGATGTTAAACGACTTCTGGACATCACCCGGAAGATTCGCAGTTTGAGGAATCTGTATCTGAAGATCGGTTCGTTCTAGGACGGTTTCAATCCCTCCCGTAGCATCGCCACGGAATCCTGTTATATAGAACTCAGCGAGAGAATTCCTGGAATCTTCCCGAACCTTATCCATTAGATCTGGTGCAATTTCGCGTAAGGGCCTAAATGAGTTGTTGAGTTTTAATGTTGACTCCAACATGAGAGACTCATCCACTTGACCATCGCGCATCTCAGCTTTATAGACGCGACCGCAGAACTCCAAGGCACATTCGGTTGCTCTCGCTTTCGCATCCTCAATGGCAGTTTGGTTATTCCAGTAGTCAGCTTCGAGCTCAACTAGTGCGAAGGATGCTAGAAGTGTGTCGGAATCCTTGAATCGATATGTTTCGTTGGGGCGGAAGACAACTGAGAGACCAATATGTGTTCGTGGAAGACACGAGCTCGCCTTTGCAAAACCATCTGTATTTTGGATCAACGCACGACGAGCTGGGGAGTAAGAAACGGCATATGTCGTGTAATTCGTCACGAAGATGGAGGAGGAGTCGTAACATTTAGAAAATATACTCTCGTCTGGTATACCAATCCCTCTTTCTTCAACAAGATATTCCGAGATGTCGAGGCACCTACTGCAGATTCCAATGGATGAATAAGTAGGCCAGGTGCAATTTCCAGTTCGACAGTAAACTAGAGGTGGTTGAGAAGAACTCGTAGTGGAGGTATTAACAAACCCGAAAATCGATGTCGTGGACAGTCCTATATCTGGATAGATTCTGTAATTACTCAGGACATCGTTATTTCCGTAATATTGTATCCAGAGCGTAGTTTCTTCCAACCATTCACCAACATCCATCCCCATGGCTTTTGGTATTCTCGAGTCGCTTTGAACAGCAACATCCTTTCTGCCCTCGTATAGTACTACAGCTTGCAGGAAGGGGTCTATGGCGAGTAAGGCCAGTGTCACCCATGCACCCAAAGACGCCCAGTGCCTAAGGTCAAGTATTAGATTATGACGTCCAATTAAGTGGTAGATGTGACCCGGGACTTACCACGATCTGAGGTGCCAAATTAACGATACGCAACCCAATGGGCCCCGGCTGGCTTCATCAAAGGTAATAAAATGAGACAGTCGCCCAGGCCTTTTTCTGAACCAAGCCCATTTCCCTTGTCCAAGGCAGGAACCGATTGCAAAAGCTAGTGGAGTCCTCATAGTGATTGACAGGATTGACACTACAGCGTTAAGCGAAAATGTGAACAACCAATCAGATAAAGGATGATTGTTCACTTTGTTAAGAATTACGATGAGTAAGATGAAGGCCGCCAATGCAAGCAAGAGACCGAGGATTTCAAGTGTCCATCCGCTCCATCCAAGAAGAACACCTCTACTTTCATTCTTACTCTTCTGTGAGGCAGACGGACCACCTTGGCTAAACTCCGGGTCGACATCATGCTCATCGAAGCTCATTTCCGAATGAATATTCAAAGACTTGTTGGATTGGCGCTCTAGAATCGGTAGACAGTTTGTTTCAGAAGATCTCCTTCGGTTATCGTCTGCTTCGATTTGGCCAGATGATTCATTAAGGGGTTCATATAGAGATCTCGACGCGTTTGATCCGTTTCGGATTGGGCGAGGCCCTTTTAGTCCAGGTATCCCAATCATTTCCCAGTAGAACAATGAGTGAGCACTGCGGTTGATGAAAATGAAGCTTCACGGCAGCCTGAAACGCGAAACTTAAGGGCTCAGTACCCCCAAAGTCTAGATTCCACAACATACCTACAGCCACATGTTGTACGAGGAGGAAAACAGGATTCTAGCTCTAATTTTAGCTCCTACAAGTACCTACGGGTGGCCATAGCCCTATCAAAATAGATAAATAAGCACTAGTTTATTTTCTTTGCGTAAATACAGTTGGCTCATCCAGAATGATGGAGAAGAATCGACTCGGCGAGCCGTAACTGACAACTCTGGCTGTGGTAAAAGGTTATCAGCATATTTCCTTGGTGTCCTGAGCGAGTTTTTGCCATCTACCACACGTTGTTACCACCTTCCCTTGGGACAGAATTGAGCGATAATACCCGTAGGCCTCTAATCCCTCTTAGAACCTTCCCTATCTCTACTTATGATGCAGTAACGTCAAGGCTTTATATTTCCACCTATATCCCCCAGATAAGTCAGACAATTCTCCGTCCCCAAGCGTTTAATTGGGGGGTAAATTCTCATCCAAACCAGCTCTAACATTCGGTGGTAAGGGAGCCAATGTCTGTTCTGCACACGAAAGGCTGTAAGCCCGCCCTGAAAAGTAGAGCTCTGACAGTACATAAGCAGATACATGAGAAATAGTACAGATGTACGTGTAAATACATGTATGTAGGAGATAGCAATTCATGGATAAGATACATGTACATGTATGTAGATACCTAGGTACATATGTACCTACGCATACCAGATGTACATACCTCTATGCCAAGAATAGTGGTAACACAAAAAGGCTGCGTGAAGACATCATCTCCAACTGTGTAACTAGGTATACACCAACCGGACGGACTTTGAAAAGATGCCCGCAAGGCCGTGGTTAGAATTGTATTCCAAGAGGCGTTCTCACCGTGTGAATCATGTACCCATGCTGTTCCCGTTGGCCTGGTTTACGCATGAGTCTCAAACGCGAGTAAAGGGGCTACAACCAAAAGTATTTCAATAAATCTATCTTCGAATAGGATATCTAAAACATCTAGATATCGACTTAATTCAATTTTCAATGAGAAACTCTCTTTCATATATCGCTAATTCCCTAGAACACTCATGTAAATATCGCGCACCTATGATCCGTCCGCGTCCGGGATTCTCCGAAGCAGCTAACGTCACATCGCAGAAGCGAGCAGCCTCTGAGACCTGTTTGGACGATGTTACGGGGTTTTCTGGGCATTTTCCAGCTAGGGTCTCCTCCCAATCCATTACTTCATCCGTGAATTTAGCTATCAGCTTGCCTTCCCACATTCCCTCCTGACAAGATCTATTGTAGAGTAAAGAGATGGCTTGTCTTCTGGTTCTTGAATCCCGACATTTCAGTGCTATCAAGTAAAGCGATGGAATCACACCCGGCTCAATAGTGAATGTCAACCCCGATGTTGATCCGACGTCCGCTACTAGCGACACAATCCTCTGAAATAAGGCATTGAAACGGTCGCAGGAAACCTCTGTAGTTTGTCGGCATGTTGCTAGTTGGAAGAATATGAAGAAGTGCTGTATTTCGAGTAACATTGCCAACTTTACCTCTATGGTCGTTTGCGTATCAGCTCGTAAGGCGGTGTAGGATTTGAAGGCAGTCAACCAAAGTGTAAGGTCCACCTGGACTTTTCCCAGTTGGCCTTTGAGTATCGGGTCCCCTTCGATATTCACCGTTCTAGATGTAGTGTGTTCAAAGCAGTATTTTGTAGCCCAATCTCCTTTCTCTTCTTCGACTTCGTCTGCCGCGCGCCTGAGAAGCTCGCCGCGAACATGCAAGGCCTTATTGCACAATATGTCAAGGTACATCTTGGCTTTTTCTAGCCCAGAGAATATCGTCGGTATGGAGAAACCGGATTCTGGTACTCTTGAATTCAGAGAAAGTCGGAGTGCCGGTGCGCGTTCTCCACCAAAAGTGGTCGACTCCAGATCGAGACGTCCGAATATGGCGGCGAGTTGATCGAGGAGGCTATCTGCCCTTTCTTTTACAACGAGCGATATCCCACCTGTCTCATAGTTGTGATCTACCTGGGATGGGATGCCAGATAAAACACGAAGTCCCGTACGCAAGTGCGCCATAACGCCGACTCTGTTGCCCTGTAGCATTTCCAGGCACATAAACAACAGGCAACAGATAAGCGCGACTTCAGCAATGCTTGAGGTATCCTGGCTGCTAAGCCGATGCCGGAGATACCCGAGAGCTTTGACGTACTGACGAATAGCAAAGACATGTTGCCCTTCAAAAATGTTGAAAGGCTGCAGCTGGAGGGAAGGCGAAATGCCCCTGTACCGGGCATGCAATGTGCCAACGGCAACTGCGGCATGAAGGATGGCCGGTTCGGTATGGCACAGCTGCAGTATTAGATTGCGCCATAAATCAGACTCGTAAAGACCTGGGGCTTCTCGTGAAGTATTTCGTCGGAAGAACTCGAGTCCACGAGCTTCGGAAACAGAAATGCACGGAGAGCCGCCTATATTCTGAAGAAGCTCCAGCTGGGGCATATTTGAATCCGAATGTTCTAGAGTCTTAGAACGTAGCTGTCGCTCTGTCTTGCGGGCAACCTCTCGAACTTCCACGGGCTGCAACTCGTAACCATCGCATCTTCTGCCAGTCGCAAAACACCTTTGACATATAGGTCTCGCCTCATCACACTTTACTTTTCGAATCCTAGTAATGTCAGGCCTCCTAATACCATAGTAAGAAAGACTACCTAACTACTTGCCTACAAGTCCAGCACCCAGTCCTACTTCTGCTCCCTCGCTTTTTCCTATTCGAGGTAGACAGTCCTGTCATTGTAACAGTCGACAGCGCATCCATCAAACATTACTGGTGCTAGAGCTCATATTCTGTTGCATAGGTGCTTTGGATGACGGGGATTCTTACCAGGAGATCTTCCCTCTATATCAATGGCCTGTTCGGCGAAATCACCATGAACAAAATTGGTGATCAAGAAATCCCACGTAATCCAGGTCAGCGATGACACGGAACATTGCCAGATTCAGACCCCCGTCATTATTTTGATTGGTCGGGTCGCCGAAGAAGAGATCAGGTCCAACCAATTTTCGCGCTAACAGAGGGCATGGATGCGATCCCTGTGTACCCCTTTTCCCCTTTCCGGCTAGGACTTAGAATGCCAGGCCAGGCCATGCTCACCAGATCTGTGGAGGTTCCATCCGTGGGGTGATCGAACAAAGTAGGTCAAGTTTTGGGATGGTTCTTGTCATGAAGCTCATTGGATTCTTGCCGATATGAATCCACGGTAGTTGATCTCTGCCGCCTTATATTTAGTAGCTCGGCGAGGGACGAATAAATTTGGATATGTCAGAACCAGGTATGGCGAAGCCAATCGATGATAGAAATGGATGTCATGTATGACATTTCTATAAATGTGTGCATCTTCCACCACCGTAGCCCGGATATTCTATACCCAGCATCTTTACGAGTTAAGAATAGGTATTCTAGTAACGTCAAGCCTAGATAGGTTACATTACTAGGCGATCGAAAGAACGGATTATATTCGACGTCGCACTATTTTTTGCCCCTCGCGCACCATGTCTTTCTCCGTCCAGATGATTCACGTGCATTACCACGGCAGATACCTTAAGCTCCTCGATTCGGATGACGAGACACCACTATACTCCGTACGCGTCAGCCGAGAATCGCCGCAAATGGCGATGGTGCGGGTTATGAAGCCAACCTTACTAGGGAAGCACGGAAAAACCGAGCCGGCTGTCTACCACGCCCCTAATGGCAGTACAAAGGACGTCAACGCTTGTACAGCAGCCTTCCGTGCGCTAAGCTTAGGCGTCACGATGCGTATACGCGGAAAAGAGGTGCGATTAGAGCGCAGCAGCGCCCTAAGTCGAACGTACAACTTTTTAAGCGCGGGTGCTGAGACGAGGCTTACCTGGGAAGCAGACGGTGCGCTTTCCGGAGACTTCCGGCTCGTAGAACGCGCGCAGCATAGTGTATTGGCTCGGTTTCGGAACAAGCTCTTCTCCAACGCTGAGGTGGGCACATTCGAGGTGGTTGGAAACGTGTCAGAGCTTCTCAGGGAGGAGATTCTCATTAGCGGATTATCCGTCCTGGTTATGGTGCAAAGTCTGAACCTGGCCACTATGGTCTTGTTTGGAGTTAGTTCCTGAATCACCAACACTTTGCTGGACATAAGCTGTGCTGGTTCAGAAGCCATATAGTTGTTTCAATAAATCGAGGGCAAGTTCCGTAGTGTATTTACCGAAAGGACCTACACAAGCAATTTCCGTGTCTGCAAATAACTAGCTACTATTATACCACCATCGGTTGGTAAGACTATCATAGCGAGGCGTTGTTACACGAAACTCTCATTGCCTGATTGTCTAGTGTTATCTAATAAGTAGGGTTATATGTTCGGTTGGTTTCCTTCCGCGGGAATGCCAGTTGAACGGGGGTATGAGGATCGTCGTGATGCCCATACGTGCCTGCCGTCTTGACTACGTGTGCAACATCACCACGGGCCCGTATAAAGTCACAGTACAACTGGATAAAGTCATGGTATATCCACACGTATTAAACCTAATATAGATTAGTAATATGGGTACTTAATTTCAGGTATAACTTTAATAAAAATCTTTATACTTTTTCTACTTATTAATGTTAAAATTATTTTTTTATTATTACTTTTATTATTATTATATATTATATTATAAATAACTTTTCTTTTTTTTTAATAATAATAATAATAATTATAACTACTTTTTTAATAAGCTTAATTAAAAGCTTAATAATTTTATCCTTAAATAATTTAAAAAGTTATTTAATAAATTTTTAAATAAGCTTTTTATAGCTTTAAAAATTAAGGTGTGAAATAACTTTAATAAGGCTTAAAATAACTTTATAATAGTTATAAAAGCTATTAGCTTTATTACTATATAATTATATATTAAAAATAAGTTTAAAAAGTTAAAATTTTATACTTAAATTATTTATAAATGTTATAAAAGTAAAAAATAGTTTTATAAGGTTATAAAAAAAAGGTATATTAAGTTATTTAAAAAAATTATTTTTAATAAATAATTTTAACTTATTATATAAATAAAAAAAGCCTTATAAATTAACCTAGTTAACGCTTTTTATATATTAAAGGTTATTAATTTTATAATTATATAATATTTTTTTAACCTTTTTTTATATTAGCTAATTAAAGAAAGAAATTAAATTAAAAAATATTAAACATTATTAAAATCTTAGTTAAAAATATAAAAAGCATTATTATTAATATAACTAATAAAATATATTAATTATACCCTTATATAAATATTAATAAACGTATAATTTTAAATTATTTAATTAAAGTACGTAAAAAAAAATATAACAATTATATTATTATATAATTATTTATATATATTTTAAAAGTTAATAAAATATATAATAAAATATATAAAGGTAATAATAATAAAATCGAAAAAGTTTTTTTTATATATAACTAATATATTTAGTTATAAAAGAAAAACCTTAAATTATAAATTATTAATAATACTTATAAAACTAATAAATTTAACATATTTTTTTATTAAATTAATAATATTACCTTATTAAATATTACATTTTCTATTATATATAACTTTTTTAATAGTAAAAAAAAGGCTAATTTTATATAAGTATTAAATTATATAAATGCTTATATAAGGTTATATAATATAACTATTTTATATATAATTATTAATAATTATAATAAAGCTTTTAAATATATTATTAAAAAAGTATTTAATAATAAAATAAAGCATTAAATTTATAAGTAATATATATTTAAAAATATTACTTATAATATTATTAAAAAGTAAATAAATATGCTTAAAAGGATAATTATAAATAAAAATTTAAAAGGTATAAATAATAAAATTTATAATGCGAATAAAGTTATTAATAAAATTGTTAATAAGGCTAATAAAAAGGTTACTTAATATATTATTAAGTTATTAAAAAGTTAAAATAAAAGCTATTATTTAAGAAAAAATTTTAAAGCTTTTAATTATTAACTTACACTTTAAGTAATAAAATTAATAAACCTTAATATAAGAAAAAAATTTAAAAATAATATTAATAATATATTATTAATGTTTAAGCTAATTATATTATTAATTATTTAAAAGGAATTTAATAATACTTAAACTATTATATTAAGAAAATTTCTTAATTAATAGTTAATAATATTATATTTATAAAAAACTTATTTACTTATATTATATAAATTTATTAAATTTAATATATAAGATTATTATAATTTTAATATAAAAGCTATATTATAAAATAAAAGCTTTTATATATATTTTAAATTTTTTTTAAAAGATAAATATAATAACTTAAAATAGTTATATTAAGTTATATAATTTATATATAACTATATATATATAAGATATTTTTAATAAATATTTATTAAATAAAAAAGCTATATATGTTAATATAATTATATATAAATAATAAATAATTTTAAGTATTATTTAAACTATTACTTATTAAATATAATTTATTAATAATAATAATATATTTATAAAGTAATATATAATAAATATTTTAAAGTTTTTTATATATTTTATTTTATTAAATAATATAATTTTTTTTATTAATATATTATATTATTATTAAAAAAGGCTAAGAAGAAAATTTAACTTAATAAAATATATATATATTATTTAATAAAATAAAAAAAATAATAATTAAAAACTTTTTAACTAATTTTAAAAAGTTAAATTTAAAAATAATCCCTTATTAAATATATAATTATTTTAATAAACTATTTTTTTATTAATAAGTATATATAATACTTTAAAGCTTAAAATAATAATAATTAATTAAATGTTATAAGGTTTATAAAAGCTTTAAAAGTTAAAAGTTATATAATATTAATATAATAATAATATTAAATATAATCCCTTTTATAATAAGC
The DNA here is from genome assembly GCA_002120335.1 of Hypoxylon sp. EC38. Taxonomy (NCBI): domain Eukaryota; kingdom Fungi; phylum Ascomycota; class Sordariomycetes; order Xylariales; family Hypoxylaceae; genus Hypoxylon; species Hypoxylon sp. EC38. The sequence continues at coordinate 29,577 of KZ111264.1, forward strand.
CTTTTAAAATAAAAAAATATTTAAAAAACTTTTTAATAATAATATAAAATAAGATAATTATAAATAAGCTTATTTTATTATTTATAACTTTAATAATAATAATAATAATTAAGTTAAAAAAGGTTATTAAAAAGTAATAACATAGTTAAAAATAGCTTTACTTAAATTAAACATAATTATGTAAAAAAGGTACCTTAATTACTATGGCTTTTATATCTTAAATTAAGTATCCATATTACTAATCTATATTAGGTTTAGTACGTGTGGATATACCATGACTTTATCCAGTTGCACCGTGACTTTATACGATCCCATTACCACCTATACCACGATTTCCTTGGACTGGTGCGTTTTGCAACCGCCAAAACGGCTAAATGCCGGACCCTTCGATTCCTGACATGACATGCATAGACAGTTTCTCTGAAGTCCAAGCCTTGAAATGAGCCAACCTTGAGATTTTCATCGAAGCACACGCTAGGTCCATCAACTCCCCTTTGGTAAGTGAACCATTTTCGAGATTTTGTAGTCAACGAGGACCACGACCGACCCTTCAAGCAACTTCGAGTTTGGTGGTGATTAATTGCATCAAGTCTGGAAGCATGAGATGGTAGCATGTTCAAAGGGTTCCTTCTTGCGTACTTCCGTCCAGGGCTTGTCCGGCTACATTTTTCAATGATATCCAATGAGCCAGTCTAAAGCCATACCGCACGTATCCTTTTTTGCAATAGACGTTGGAATAGGCGGATATGAATTTTTAATGACTCCCGCCGTAACGCCTGCTACCCCCGCCTACCCAACAATAAAATTCATATCTGAGGACTTAACTGAATGATCTAGGCATATTAAGACTACCATGTCCCTGAAACTGGCAAATTCCTCGAGCTCTGCCCAACCAGGAACTTATACTCGCCCTCGACGACCATGGCCCAATTTTGCGCGTTGATATCCCAGTAACTTAGATCCCGTCTGGTTAAGTTGAATGTAACCGTCTTTGTTTCGTCCTTCTCTAGGAGTAGCTTATCAAATCCGCGTAGTACCTTTACCGGGAACTCGACTGCCGAGACACCGTGAGGATAACTCAAGTATAGCTGCGGTACAACCTTACCGGCCCTATCACCGACGTTCGTGATGTTGGCAGACACTGTGACATAAACTTCCCAGAGGTCGGGATTTCCACCTTCTTCACCTCCGGCGCCGGAAAGAGGTTGTTGAATATCGTAGCCATCGGGATAGGGGTACGGGTCAGACACGATGTCGTCAACGGTGTCGAGATAAGGATACACATATTTCTCAAGCTTGCGAAGGCCTTTCGGGAAAAGCGCCTCCTCCTCGTCAGGGATACTGGTGTCATACTCAGGCGGAACTGCGAAATCCTTGGGACGCGGCGCCGGGAATGGACTTTTGGCTTTGAGCTCCTTGACAGTGCAGTCACTAAATTCAAAAGTGGTGTAGCTCAAACCAAACCCGAATTCGAAGCGTGGCTCTATGTCATACTTGTCGAAATGTCTGTAGTCAATAAACAGACCCTCTTTGAAATCCTGTTGTGGCACGACGCCATTTGGCATGTACATGATCTTAGCACCCTCGCCATAATCATCCAAGGTCTTTGCAATGGTCCAGGGTAATTTTCCGCTTGGGTTAATGTCGCCGAAGATGACATCAGCGAGTGCGTTGCCGCTCTCTTGACCAGGCAAGTTTGCCAGAAGTACGGCCTTGACATTAGGTAAATCAATCCACTTCTCCATCACGACGGGACCGACTGTATGGATAACAACCAACACTTCTCCATTGCCTCCGTGGCATCCTTCTGCGACTTGGACTATTAATTCGTCGCCGCCTTTCTGCAGGAATAGGTCGGGTCGATCACCGTTTACACCTTCCCAGGCCTTATATCCTTCGCCGGAATCTGCGTTTGCGAATACGATACACAGCTGAGCATCTCGGAGGATCTCAGGTTGCTTCGAAAATGGCGGCTTATTCGTTAGATACGTCGACACCTTCACGTCCTTGTTGCCCTCCCAAATCTTAGTCAACGCTTCAACTGGTGTTACGAGATAGGGGAACTCGACGGAACCAGATCCCCAACCCGAAGCTAACGTGCCCTGGTTACAGCCACGATCTTCACAAAGGTTGGGTCCTTCACCAGGTCCCGCGTCCTCGCCAAATATAGCAATCTGTAACGAACCGTCGCGTCGCCCAGTCTCATTCGATTGAGTGCTGCTGTCACGGGAGAGAGGTAGCAAACCTTCGTTTTTGAGAAGGACCGTGCCTTCGGCTGCAATTTCCCGCGCGATTGTCGCGTGGTCATCCATCACGTTAATATAATGGTTGACCGTAACCGTTTCTTGCTCAGTAGGGCTACCGGGCGCGAAGACGCCGTTGGGTTCATCAGTCCATGAGGAAAAGTTGGGGCCCTTTCGGTCAAACTTGGTCTCATCGTCTTGGCCTAGTTGATACCACGCTGCGACGATTCGAGTTACCATATCGTTTAACCTATCGAGAGGTACGGAGCCATTGAGAATAGATCTTGTGAGCTCTGGGCCCCAGAGAGATTTGCCGTCTTCCCAAAATAGCCCGTCACCCGGCATCGACATATCCAAACCTGCAAGGGCACTAGCAACGCCACTCCTTTGGGCCAACCAGTCGCTCATAACGAAGCCTTGGAAGCCCATCTCGTCCCGCAACAAGCCGTTAAGTAATTTTGAGTTGCCGCAAGCGTAAGAGTTGTTGACCATGTTGTAGCTACACATGACACTTGCCACACCGGCCTTGACAGCGTCCCCGAACGGCCATAAATACAGTTCATGCATTGTCCGGTCATCAATGTTAGCGCTGAGAGCATTAGGGAGACCCCATTCCCATGACTGGCGGAAGTGTTCCTGCTCGTTTGCAACCAGATGCTTGATGGTTGCCATGACGCCTTCCTCTTGTATCCCCTTGATAGACTCAGCCGCCGCAATACCTTGTAGATAAGGGTCTGCTCCGAATCCTTCCCAGTTTCGTCCGCCCGCAGGCATGCGACCTAGCGGACCGATGCAGGGACCCAGAATCACGTTGATACCTTTTTTCCTAGCCTCGATCGCGTGGGCGTTGCCCCATTCATACATCAACTGTTTGTTCCATGTCGCACCAACGGTCACGCCGGCGGGAAACGCTGTAGCATTGTCGGCAAAACGAATACCCAAGGGTCCGTCCTGGAGGGCTAGAGCTGGGAATCCTACGTGGATTGCAGGACCAGTATTTCCAACGGCTGGACCCATCTTCCATCCTGTTCCCGTTGTCACGTTTACTTTCTCCGGCAAGGTCATCTTGGCTACCATCTCGCTCGCCTTCCGATAGCTATCGGCCCAATTCCTCGCCGTACCGCCTTTCGGGGTCGGATACCATGGCGGCGACAAGCCGTCTGGCGGAGTCTGTTTATACTTTTTGAACGCGAAGAAACCGCCTGCGCCGAGGGCCAGCCATACTAAAGCAAAGACGCCCAGACAGCCGATGATGCATCTAGTCGAACGACCGGCGAGGCATCCACATGGTTTCCGCAGCCAACGGTTGCGAGGCTGGGTTGAAAAGGCACCAGACGGTTTAGAGGATGTAAGAGGGTCGGATTGTAGGAACTCGGTCGCGTCGAGATCAGAACCGAGGTCAAATGATTCGCGGGCGTCGTAGGAGCGACGAAAACGCTCGTGCTCGTAGCTAGGGCTCGGGCTTAGCAATTGTTCCTTGCTCGAATCCATTGTGCTCGAAGGCCTAGGCCTATCGCGCGGGTGAACGATTTTAGCAAACTGTCTTCGACGATGACGACAATCTTGCCTGAGAGGAAGCTCTGTTCGTTTAGTTTATATTGCTTCTACAAGAGAAATTCTGAAAAAGGTTTCCCGCCCGTAAGAACCAAGTTCCGATAAATGCAAGTAACCTGTTCAGTTGAATAACGGTGAGACAGTGGAAATGAAGGTAAATTTCGAGTCCATTCTCCCAGAGAATGTACGCCTTCCTTACGCCGGTAAAAGTTCCTCGAGTTCAAGACTTAAAAGACGTAAATTTGCATCATTCAATTATAATTATAAACGATTGAAACTCGGTCGTCGCTGCCTCTGACATTGGGGCACTTATTTGAAACCTCAAACTCATCTTGGCGGTTACTCCAAAGCCCCAAGCATTGGTTACCTATCATGCTCTTGTCAGTGCGCTGCGCGAATCCTATTTATAGAAACTTTATAAGGGCACTACGCTTATTACACTTTAATATCGTTGGAGCTCTCATTCCCAGTCTCTCTATATATAGGTACCTACTGAGATCTATCGAAATATTGATATAATCAACCGTCTCGCCCTCGTAATAATGTATGACACTAAATTGCTTTTCCTACCACCAAGTTTAACTTCCCTGTATTCGTATCGAAACATCGTGTTCGACTCCACCGAGCTTTCGTTGGTGAACTTATGCGCACTCTCGATCCCAGCGACGGGAAGACGGTATTCGAAGCTTTTATTGTGTGCTACTGATTCGTCTCCCGTAATGGAATAAGGGAATGGGAGGTAGTCTGGCAGCAAGCCTAACTGCCTCAGTAGCGTCGCTTGATCCCAATTAATATGCTCGTGGTAAAGCCGGTCGCCACGGATGTTGACCACACTGGTAAAAGGAACACTAATAGACCGTCCTGTTGCTGGGATTCCAGGGGCACTAGAGATGCAACAATGTCTGAATAAGCTATCTGACACGTTCATAACTTGGACGTCGGCATATCACATACAGCCAATCAATCACACGGTCGTGAGTTGCCTTAAAAAGGAACTCATCCACCACACGATCAATCCCTACAGTCCGACTCACGAGCTCCAGTTCCGTATCAGGCGGGTTGCTGAAGATGAAGTGATCCCTATAGAAATCAGTCAAGGCCCGTCGTCCGACTCCGCCAGTCAGTGTTGGTATGTGGTTAACGTAAGGTTCCTCCACCATGGTTGCCATCGTCTCTTCAACCGATCGAGCCTTGAACTCCCAGTACGTATGTTCGTCCCAAATATTCTCGATGTCGAAGTAGGGTCCGTCCACCAGCGGCTTCAAGAAGGAAAGCGTCCGTGTATGGGCCACGGAAGCTGAAGTGGCATGATAGTCTTCATGCGCCGGAATAGCAAAGAATGGGTCTACCCCCGCATAGTAATGACGCTTGATATTGTAAACTTCAATGGCATCAATTTCTTCAGCGTCACCTGGTATATGACCCAACGACGGTAATCCGCTGCTAGTGATACTTGCTGAGGATGCGCCGTAATAGACGACGGCGCAAATCCCATGGCACGCTTCGATTGCTTTCAACACCACGGGCATTATATCATGCATGTAAACTTCATGTGGTGATGCGTTTGGCTCAGTCATTTCCTACCCATGTACGAATAGGGCATTTGACTTACCGATGATTCCTATTTTCTGGGTTTGGTCGCAGAACGACGCCTTTGATAACTTAGAAAGCGCCAAGCGTAAACCATCACGTATAAAGCCTTCTTCACTTGACTCTGCAATCCTCAGTTGTGCGACTGCGTACCCTTCTTCCGCCCATTTATGTTGAGGCGGAGGATCTAAGGTCTTATTGTGCCTTCGGAGATCAAGATTTTCGTCAACCAGAAGTAGCAGTCCCGGACCATGACCTCTTCTTGAAAGAGGAGTTACGATTGTTAACTGCGAGCCTAACTTTGCTAGAGGAGCACTTGGAGGAATGATTATATCAGACTCCGACGCCATTTCGAACACACTGAAATCATGCCCCGACTTCACTAAAAGGGAGACACATATATTCGGGACCTAGAATACGAAGCCCGGTATGTCGTACCGAGCGGGGTCGGATATAAGTGTATAAATCATTGCCCGGGTACCATACGCCGGTATCCTCAGCACGGTCGCTCATAGATTGCAATGGATAATACTACCTTGGTCTATGATGAAAGTGATACCGATGTATAAGTCATGACATCGTAATCAAGCTCTACTAGCTCATAGAAGCCCCAATGTCTAATCTCCACTCGAAAGTTTAGATCCTATTTTCTACTATGTAATAGCATCAGACTCGTTTTGAAACGACAAGGCTCTAGTTGGATTATATTAGTCTACTAAATAAGCGGTAATACGTGGCTTAGATACTTCACCTAAATGGTTCTGATTCTGATGGTCCTGATCTCCTTGTTGGACGTTATTCGGAATTGGTCGAATTGGTTGAATTGGTAGGAACCCAAATGAGACGTCTATCAATTTTGGAATTGTTATACAAAATATCACATATATCTAGTCTAAGAGATCCCCCAAACGTTAGATATTATGCTTTCGTCATACCGTCTCGATATATCGCTTCAACTCCCAGTCCGTCACCGCTTCATCCCAAAGTCGTATCTCATTCTCCCTGCTACCGCCAAAATGTTCTACAAAGTCGTCACCAAACACCTCACGAGCGATGCTATCTTTGCTCATAAATTTGTCGGTGGCTTCCCTTAGACTTCTCGCTAGTCGAGCCCCTTGGTCAGCACTACTTCCCACATCTTGGCCCTTACCAAGAGGAGGGATCGGAATCTCAAGCTTCTTCTCCACGCCGCGCCATCCGAGAGCTAGAATAGCAGCCATGACAAAATAAGGGTTCGCATCCGCGCCAGGGACCCGGACCTCGAACCGTGTCGCACCGGGCTTAGATGTCGGCGGTGCAATTAGGCGGACAGACGCGGCGCGATGCTCCAGACCCCACGAGACGGTGACGGGCGCCCAGAAGTTTTCGACTAGCCTCTTATAGCTATTTATAGTAGGCGCGAGCATCGGCATTACATCAGGTAAGCCGTCTAGGATACCCGCAAGGAAATGCCTTCCGAGATCGCTTAAATGGGCAATATCGGGATATTTCGCATTCTCGTCCTTCTCTTCTCGGAAGAATAGATTCTTGCCATCCTTATCCACGACCGACACGTGAGTATGCCCACTGTTCCCTGGTAGACCATGTCGGGGCTTTGCCATAAAGCACGGTGTGATTCCGTAATTGCTTGCGACCGACCTAACCACGTATTTAAAGAGGGAGGCTCGATCAGCCATTTCAGATATTTGGCCGAATTCTAACGCTGCCTCATACACTCCAGGCCCGCTTTCCGTATGCCATCCTTCCAGATCGCACTTAAACTTTGCGCACGAGTCATATACGTCGTGGTAGTACGATTTATTCAGCGTCGGCCGGGTGATGCTATATCCAAACATACCCTCGGTCAGCGGGGGTAGTGCGTGCGGCGGGTTATCGTTTAGATACGAGGCAACGGACGGCGACGGTGAGTCTGTAGTCGAGGAGGGCGACGAGGGCACTTTAAACTGGAAGAATTCAATCTCGGCTGTAGAATCATTGATGTCATTAATAGCTGGAAATGCGCAAGGGCGGAGATAGTAAAGAGTTTGAATCCCACTGGGAATGCGACGAACCTCCTGCCATAGCATTGCAACCTTGCTTCTGCAGCTTCTCGACAGTGGTTCTAATCAGACCCCGTGGATCAGCGCATAACGGTTTCGAGTCGTCGTCGAAGAAGCTAACGAGAAAGAACGGGACGTTATCTTCCCAGGGAATGCGCCTAAAGCTATTCAGATCGGGGACGGCGATCAAGTCGCGATAGCCATTCTGCTTATTACTGATCTTAAGCTCGTTGTCGTATGTCCTATCGTGCATGTCCCAGCCAAAGATAACACTACAGAAGCCAAACCCCTCCTTAGCTATCGAGAGGAACTTCTTCTTAGATACGAGTTTGCCTCGGAGCATTCCATCGACGTCAACTCCGGCAAGCTTGACCTTGGTATCATTCTTGAGGAGATCAGGCAGAGCCTCGACTGTGATGGACTGTGTTAGAGCCATGATGAGGGAAGACGCAGAGTAGAGAAATTAGGAATCGTGGGGCTGATCGACAGGTAACTTCGAGGCGTGATATGACAAGAAAATAGATAGAGGGGAAGAAGATGAACTGCTCTCGCCATACAAAAGGTCCAAGACGTCGCAAGGAGGTGGTAATAAATACTCGGCGAATTCGTAGGTAGGTATGTAGGACACGTATAGAAGGTATGTATAGAACAGCGCGTATACTATAAGACACCTAAAGACTAAAGAGAGGCAAGTCGAAGACTGGTTATCGGCCACCGGCGTACGCACATCAAGCACCTCTTGAGATACTAGTGTATCGAACTTTGGATCTTTCCTTACTCGAGCTAGGTACCTAGATTTCGAAGGTATCCCAGCAATATGATTGGTAGAGATAAGCTCCCGTGATCCACAAGCTTAAGCCACTACTGGGTTCATGGATGTACATACATACGTAACCCCTCAGTCCCTGTACCTACAGATACATTTTGAAAGTACCCGCTGGTCATCAATGGAAATCTTCCTGAAGACACCAACTACATGACTGGTCACAACTCTCGCACATCGCCTATACGCCAACTCGTAGATTTCTCATACTCCGCGACTCCATACATACATAAATACATACATGTATCTGAGGTTACATATCCCGCCTTATGTGAGGCTCATATGCAGGACTTCTCTCAGGGCTGCAGAATGAGTAAGCTTCCATGTTCCTTGCCATGGAATAAAACCCCGCCAGTCTTGGTCCTGGCGTCATGAGCTTTCAACGTCAACCCAATGAAAAGAGTACGAATCTATATTGCGTGATTTATTCCTCTAGTACCGCATCTTACGTGAACTCGGTGAAAGGCGTTCAATCGATCGGCTGACGACGCGTGACTATTCGGCTGCATATCTGAAGCCATTCAGACTTCCGCCCTTCATCCCACAGGATGCTTTCTCCAGGATCTCAACTCGAAACATGACCAAGACATCACCGTGGGTCTTCTGACGCCTACTGAAAGCGTGCTTACCTATTACCAACAAGTCGCCCCCCCCCCGGTTCACGTTGAATTCATCTGATGAATGTAGCGTGCGAAGTGTCTGTATTTAATCGAGGACAGCCTATTGATAGGTACCTACCTAGTCTAAGTTGAGGCTCTTCCAATGGCCTCTGGGCGGTTTTGTACTACATGGGAATCTCGGGTGCTAAGGATATTGACTCGCTCAAAGATTGGTCTGTATGGGTCTATTGCCGAATCTCCTATTAAGTCCATGTTCGACTAACGCTGACTGCCTATTGTGATCTTCTGGTCTGGATTGCATACCTCTTTCCCGCCATTCCTACCCGACGGTACGGTTCGTCCTATTCTCGGGATGATGATGACTCAAAACAACGGGCATCAACTTGACCCGAGGCAGTGGGTGAGTGTCACACAGTCATCGACTCACCGCTCGAAAGGAGGCAGGTTGGCCTAGTTACGGGAAGCCCGCACGAATCAGTTTTTGACAAATTATGCCAACAACTCTCTAAAAGCCTCAGATGAATCGGTGTAGCTACGCGTCAACTTATGTTCGTTGCCTAGGGACTTGGAAGTATTCGTGGAACTTGGCAAAAGAGGTTATGATCCTCGAAACCTCTGCCGCCTTTCTTGGAGTACGGCTACTAGGTAGACACAACTTACATGGTGCGTTAGGGAAACATGGTTACACCGTGGGCGGTTTGTACAAACTACTGTTTAGGGGAAGACTTGTTCTGTCATCTTCTCAGGCTTCGGAGGGCCGGGTTCAAGGCAGTCATTCTGCAGTAATATCTAAACTCCGATTTGCTCCTTATACGTAAGTCTGATTGGAATATTCTCTTGATTTGTTAACGTAACCGTAAGATTGATAGGCTGCAGTGTCTAAATCAAGCGGTCCGCATCGACATTATTAATATTAACGGTTGTCAGGAGGCTTACAAATATCCGTATCCGATATTTATGTTGTCCAGTCTAAGTCCTTAAACATTTAAATCCGCCTGATACCCTACGTACTTAAAGGATACCTAGCCTATAAGGAGAACCTGTCTACCTATTAGGTACTTTCTCTATGCTCCTGGGCTGACTTTTACTGATACAGGTATCTAGGTTAATCCGGTTCTATCAGCTACTAGTGACCAGAGGTACCGCCCCACAATGGGCTTAACACGCTTGAATATCGTGGCTCGCGGTTACTGAAGGCATAGGACGCGATCTCATGCCGTGGTTATCGGATTTATAAGGACATATAGGTTCTGAAACAAGGTAGTATACACGTATGGGTTGGACGGATACACCTAGATAAGGTACCAATCCAGTATTGGAGTTTGAGACCAAGTTGTTACTTGCATGTAGGTACTATGTATGTAGGTAGGTATGTACATATAGGTCCGTGATAAGGAATGTATTAGTTCTCTTCCAATCATTTCTATGCCGCCGTTGTCGGAAGCGGAGGGGCTGCGGGCGGAGTGCCCCTCCAAAGCTACTATCAGAGTCCAGTAGAACTATAGTGGATCTGTTCGTCTTCCTGAATGACCGTTAATGAATTCCTCTCTTCTGCTCTTTATAGTTCTTAATGTTATAGGTCAATTCTTAATTGACTGAGGTCGTTTCATAGTACAATTACCTACCTATACCTCCTATCCTCCTAAATATATACGATACAATACGATCAAGAGCGATCTAGTACTGTGCAATATGGCTTCTGGGAGCAAGGGTCGTCTAGCTGGCAAGAACGCCATTATTACTGGAGGTGCTGGGTATGTCTCCCTTGCCAAGCACAAATTGTATCGGAGTAAGAGGGGTTGAATTATAGGATCTAGGGACTAACATACATCATCTACGCAGAGGAATAGGCCTCGAGACATCGATACTATTTGCCAAAGAAGGCGCCAATGTTTTGATGACCGATATTTCAGGGCCGGCGCTTGAGAAAGCCAAGGCCAAGGTCCAACAGTTGGTACCGCATGCTGGTCGAGTAGAAACAATGGTATGCTATGGCTATCGCCTTCCTTCTACCCTGCTACCCTTGGGTAGAGGGCAATACTAGAGTGACTTTAGAACCATAAACTAACTTGGGCGTTCTTCCGTTTCCCATTTATACAGATATGTGATGTCTCCAAGGAGGACCAAGTAAAGGCCACAGTCGAAGCACTAGACTCGTGGGGTGGTCTCGACATTATCTTCAACAACGCTGGCATTATGCATGCGCGAGACGACGACGCGGTTGGCACGCCCGAGGAAATATGGGATTTAACCATGTCGATTAATGTGAAGGGTGTATGGTACGGGTGCAAGCACGCTGTGCTCTCCTTACGACGCAACAAGAAGAGCAAAGGCAGTATCATTAATACCGCATCTGTTGTCGCCCTTCTCGGTTCTGCCACGCCGCAGCTAGCGTACACAGCATCCAAAGGAGCCGTTATAGCCCTGACTCGCGAGTTGGCCATCGTCCACGCGCGCGAGGGTTTTCGCTTCAACAGCTTGTGCCCAGCACCCCTGAATACGCCGTTGCTACAGGATTGGCTCGGTGACGATGTGCCCAAGCGCATGCGGCGTGAGATTCACTTCCCCTCCGGGCGTTTCGGAGAGGCTGTAGAGCAAGCGCAAGCTGTCTTGTTTTTAGCTTCTGATGAGGCTAGCTATGTGAACGGCCACGAGATGGTGGTGGATGGAGGCATGACCAAGGCGTATGTTACACCTGAGGGTCCGCCTTTGCCTGCTCCTACGAACAACGCCTCGAAGAATGAACTATGAGCGGCGACGGTTCCACAATGGATGCCATAAACGAGGGAAATCCGGTCTACAAGAGGATTCTCACTTTGAGTATGCACACTCTCAATAAGACGTTGGTATCATCATTGAAGCAAATCGCTACACGTCTAACAGCCAGCTATCTGACTTCTTTGGGTGCTTTCTACTATATACTCTCAGCTAAGGATATCCAAAATCAAATAACCAATGCTCTGATATACATGGATAATCGTATAAACCCCTTCATGCTGGTGGAAAGAATGCCGGCCCAAAACTCCATCTTTGAATGCAATCGATCGACATGTCAAGTTAGCTTGCGTTTTGATTCAAATCAGTATCAATGAAATTGACCCTCCGTATTTCCTTCGCCCATGCTTTTACTCCCACTGCTCCCGCTCTGAATCGCTCCGATAATGCCGTCCATGTAGCTCGCGCCACTCCACTTCTGATGCGTTAGGACGTCACAACCTAGTTCCTTTTCACGACGCTGGACGAGATTAACATAGGCCAACATGCCATTCTTCTTGTACTCCTTGGCTAGCTCATTGGTGATAGTAGCGGTGCTATGGAGGCCGGCAAGCGAGATCAGCTGCAGGACGAAACCTTCCTTGGCAATATCCCAGATGAAAGACTTGAGCGTCGCATCGGTAAAGCCATGGGCCATCCAGTTGAATGACGGTGACAGGTTGTATACGAGACCTTTGCCGGGCAAGACTTTTCTAACCGCACGGCCGAGTTTGGTCGCAACCTCAACGTTCGGATCGCCAGTCTCGACCCATAGCAGGTCCGCGTAAGGGCCGAAAGCTATGGCTCGCTTTGTAGCTGCTTTCATACCAGCGCGGTAATGGTAATATCCCTCTCGGGTGCGGGGGATGTCCCAACTAAAGACGATGGGTTTACTTGCATACTGGTTTGCAAGCTCTCGACGTTTCGTAATACCCATATTAGGATCGGCCTCGACAGCCCGAAGGTATGAATCAATTTTTTCTTGCAATACCCCCTGGGACTTCATCTGCTCTATCGCTGCCTCATCGAACGTCATCATCGGCATCTTCTTTACCCATTCGGCTTCGAATTCGTCAATTTCCGGACCTGGGGCTCCTGCAGCCTCCATCTCTTGCAACGTTTCTGCGAGGGGGGCGGTGTTTTCTTCCGCTACGCCTAGTATAAACTCGTGGTCTCGCACGTCAATCGCACTTGAAATAAGTCTACCACTTTCCGAATCGGTTCGCGCAATGACCAGATTCTCCGTGCCCATGACATCCCATTGGAAGCGGGCAGTGTTGAGTCGATTGATATGCTCGCCCACAGGGACTAGGACCTTGCCTGCTAGATGACCACACTTCTTGCCGCCGTGTAGCTGGTCCTCGAAGTGGACGGCAGCGGCACCATTTTCGGCGAACAACTTGGCAAGTTTCAGGACAGCCGTCAAGCCGCCATGCCCCGTGTCTCCATCGGCAACAATAGGGCGGAAGTAATCAATATATGGGGTGTTTTTTCTAGCCTCGGGCGTTAATTTTCGTCGCAAGTCCCATTGTTTTCGATCATGCATCGACTGTGCTTTCGCGAGGCGCTGAACCTGATTCGGCACAGTATTGTAAGGATAATCGCCAAAGTCCGGGGAAACCTCGTTGGTGGTGGTGAGGACAGCCGAGCAGGCCCAGCCCGAGACGTAGAGGACCTCTTGGTGCGGTGCTTGTTGCGTCATCTGTACGGGATCAATAGCTCCCACTGTTCGCCAAACAAAGTCAGCAACTTCCAGCATTTATTAGTACAACAAGCAGTGAGTTACGATCGCATACTTGTATGTATTGGTTCTCCCTTTGCTTCCCTCTCTTTAATTAGATTGAACAGCTTCCTTGCCATTAGGGAGCTAGGATAATTTTGGAGCTGTGAACCTCTCTTCGATACGACGTCGGCGGCAGTATACGGTCTCCTAATTCCTTCATATCTAGGCGATTTCCACCATGCCTCAACGTCTTTAATCTGTTGATCATACAGAGCATCCTCTGCAGCACCAGGCTTCTCATTTTCGGGTAGGAGCTGGAACGAATCAGACGGGAGCGTTGTCGATACCGGCGGATTGACGGGAGGTAATGACATCCTCGTCGCCGTAAAGGAGAGCTGCCTCGAGAAAGCACTGCGTGTTAAGGCGCGGAGGGGGAGCATAGAGCTTCGAGGAGCTCGAATTAGCGCTCGACGAAGCATCGCGGTCGTTTTTCGGTTATTGGCAGGATCAAGGCGAAGACCACTAAGCTCTAGGCCACGGAAAGATGTGAGATATGCAGCTGAGATTTTATTGATTCACATCTATCCGTCCGAAGTCGCTCAGATAGCTGGCATCGCGATGGTGTATGTATAGGTAGGACGGTATGTACATCAGTCAGCGCGGATTAATGATGTTGAAGCTGCTAGAAGAAAAATAAATTGTCTGCAGGTCAATTGATAATTCCGGGCTTGCACCGATGGCATCCGACCGACCCGTCGCTTGCCCCGCGACCGAACAAATGGCCGATAAACTCAATTTAGGTCATGCGGGGTGACCCGGCTAGATCGGGTACTATGTACCTATAGTACATGTACATATCTACGCTCCAAGCTGAAAGAGGCTAACACAATAGCGGTAAACCGCGGCTTCTTTTCTGCTCGCCCTATAGGTGTCGTCATCAACAAGAAGAAAAGGGGACTGAAGAAAATAAAAGTATTCCTCGATTTTATTGGACAATTGCACCATTCATTTCGCATTTCACGACCCTTGAGGTACAATATGAGGGGAAACCATCCGTAGCCGAGATGCTTGTGATCCAACTTTCCAGGGGCTGAGTAACTACATACATGTCTGCGGGTATGCCCATGGATACATCCATAGAGTTGTCGATTTTTCTATTATCCGAGGTCAGTTATCTGGTTACATACGCACGTACCTATGTATGTACTCCTTACAATTGATCCCCGTAGCTCCCGTGCATCCTATACTCATATGCGCATGCGCTCCCTACGTGTAGAAATGTACCTATATAGGTAGGTATGTACCTTAGGTACTACATGTATATGCACTATCTTGGAATTGTCAGCAACGGGCAAATGGGGTAGGCGGGTTTCCTCGGTTATGCGGGGGAAAGAGTTGCCCCTACCGTGGTAGCTTTGGGGAGTGAGCTTGTAGGGATGGTATGTAACCTAAATACCTACATGTGGGATCCCCCACATCAGATCATGTTGTTTTAATCCTGCAGTTGAGAAGTCCGGTATTTTTTTTCTCGTCGCTTTTCTTTCTATTCGAGTCTTTCATCTTGTATGTTTACCATTGACGACGTAGTTCTTCTCGCTCGCGACGGGATCTTGAGGTCTTTCTGCTGGAATTGGAAGCATTCGGACACAATCTATTACTACTACACCATTCAAGTGCTGGTCTCTTCCCCGCGCTCGCCGTCCTCCTAGCTATCTACTCGTCAAACTCACAGATATGGTGATGAATCTAAAGGCCTCGACGAGGGCTCTAGGAGCTCTTAGAGTAAGTGCAATTCATGAAGAGAATTTATGAATACCAGTCAACATGCATTCATACCCACGTACATATGTCGTTATTCCTCCTAGCCACATGTAAGCCTAGGAGGGGACTTTCACTAATTGAGATTCTGAAATAGCCACGTGCTGCGCCGACGGTCCTCCTTCCTATAACTAGATCTTACTCTTCAACCTCTGAGCCCGATTTAAAGGAGACTCTCAAGGAAATCATTCCCGCCAAAAGGGAGCTTCTTAAGAAGGTCAAGGCACATGGATCGAAGGTCATTGGCGAGGTCAAGGTGGAGAACACGATCGGGGGCATGAGGTATTGTTAAATGCAGCAACATGTGTCTTGGGAGAAGCTAACTTAGGGTTAGAGGCTTGAAGGCTATGGTCTGGGAAGGCTCTGTGCTTGATGCAAACGAAGGAATCCGATTTCATGGTCGGACGATAAAGGATTGCCAAAAGGAGCTGCCAAAGGGTAAAACGGGGACAGAAATGCTTCCAGAAGCCATGTTCTGGCTCCTCCTTACTGGCAAAGTGCCCTCGGTAAATCAAGTCCGCCAATTGTCACGCGAACTTGCCGAGCAAGCTCGCCTTCCGGATTTCGTAAATAAGATGCTCGACAGTTTCCCTCAGGATCTACATCCCATGACCCAGTTCGCCATTGCCGTCAGCGCCTTGAATTACACTTCTAAATTCGCAAAGGCATACGAGCATGGCCTGAACAAGGCCGATTATTGGGAACCCACATTTGACGATGTCATTAGCTTGTTAGCTAAGCTCCCTACTATCGCCGCCAAGATATATCAGAATTCCTACCGCAATGGCGGTGCGTTACCGGGTGACGTCGACCCTGATCAGGATTGGTCCTACAACTTTGCCTCTATGTTAGGCAAGGGCGGAAAAGAAAACGAAGATTTCCAGGATTTGCTGAGGCTATACCTTGCGCTTCACGGCGACCACGAGGGTGGAAACGTCTCAGCTCATACCACTCATTTGGTCGGAAGTGCTCTCAGCGATCCCTTCTTAAGTTATAGTGCTGGTCTCCAAGGTTTAGCTGGACCTCTTCACGGGTAAGTATCTAAATTGCAATTCCGATTTTTGAGAGGCGAAAATCTAAACCATTTTTTACAGACTTGCCGCGCAGGAGGTCTTGCGCTGGATACTACAGATGAAGGAAAGCATCCCGAAGAATTACTCTGAAAAGGATGTCCATGACTACCTATGGTCTACACTCAACAGCGGCCGAGTGGTCCCTGGGTACGGACATGCCGTCCTTCGTAAGCCCGACCCACGCTTCGAAGCTCTGATGGATTATGCAGCTGCTCGTCCTGCAATTGCAAATGACCCCGTGTTCCAGCTTGTCAAGATCAATAGTGAAATTGCTCCTCAAGTTTTGATAAAGCATGGCAAGACCAAAAATCCCTACCCCAACGTTGACTCGAGTAGCGGAGTCTTGTTCCATCACTACGGTTTCCGCGAGACTCTTTATTATACTGCCACATTCGGCGTTAGCAGAGGACTAGGACCTCTGGCTCAGCTCATCTGGGATCGGGCTCTTGGTCTACCAATTGAGCGACCTAAGAGTATAAATCTAGAAGGAATTTTAAAAGAGGTGGGAGCCTAAAGGTGTTCTTGTGTATGGTCGCACATATCTGGCGATGTCCGCCAACAACTATAAGCATTAGATTTCTGCCCCCGTCAATGATAGCATTGCATTCAAGATTATCTCACAAAATTCTCTCTTCCCTTATCCTTTGTCTATCTTTCGAACTTATAGAGTAGGGAAATGTTCAACCTTCCCAGGAGGATCAAACCTGCCATGAGATTCCAGCCTCGAATTGGAAGTTCATAGGCTTTTCCTTCTTTCCTACTGTGGCTTTCGAAGTCACGAGCAGCCCATCGACTCCCCTACTTCGAGGCCGACGTCTGCGAGTACACATAGATAGATCGAGAAGAGTTGACAGCGGAATCGATGAAGCCGTCATTGTGTGCTCAAGTTCTCGGTGCTGGCAGACAGCGTTCTACACACGTAACCAGCACGGACAATAGAAAGACTTTTCTTCATCCTCTCTATGACGCGAGAAATGTCATCCACTCTGCTTGACTGACAACATAGCTTCTAGCCCCTCAGCGGGGCACGAATGTGACCTTGAGAGCTCCGATTCTCAAAAGAAGCTAGTTAAGTGATTTGACACCATCTCGGCATGCCTATGAGAGGAGCTTGTTATATTAACCGCTGACAACATCTCGGTTACTGGATCGCAGGGGACATTCTAAATATGGTTCCGACGGAGCTCGCTGCGAGAGCAACAATACCCTAGTACATGCGACCTTCTCATATTCCCTCTTGCATCGTTACATGTCGCGTCAGGTGGTCGAGACAACTTCTGCTAAAAGTCCAGATCGTACAGTAAACTATCTATACGACACCATGCGAGGTGAGTCGTAGTAACTTGGATTGAAACAGATGTATCTCAGAGAACTAAGTCAGTGAGTAGATGGTCTAGCCCAAGCACACTCGATTTGCTGTCTAGACGAGAGCATCTTCGGGGACGGCTGGAACTATCAAAACGAGAATACGGATGGTCCACCCTTGGACGACACGTGTGAGCGGCATGCATGTTGGGTCTAGCGCGCATTCCCCCCTGGCGCTCGTCAACGCGGCTAAAGAGGTTAAAGAGACTTGAAAGGCCAAATAGGGAGATTTTTCTCATGCTTACGATTAAAGTCCTACACGACTCAGTGTTCTGGCCAATATTCGCTGACGGAGTCACCCGGGTCACAATGGCTTGTCATTGACATGTTTCTAGTTTCACCAGTCTCATTACGATCCCCATTTTGGATCCAGAAAGCATTCATTCCCACCTTCGAATTTCCAACTGAAACTTCCTAGGAAGAGTCAAACCAGGCGGTTGCCGGTCCGGCACCCTGACGGGACATCACCTGATCTATGTCCATGGCTTTCTCGTACTAGACCTATCCAGCTAGAACAACATATACCCCTTTGATTTTACCCTTTCAACCTGGAGCCGCTACAGCCACCTGACGAACAAGTCATCATGTACTCAAGGTATACTATACTCGCAATCTTCTAACGTGAACATGCCTTGCTTAAGCATAAGGATCGATGGATAGCAGCGACGGACAACCAAGGTTAATCTAAGATCTTCCTGCATTGACCCAAAATAGCATCAGGTGTGAAGTCCCCGTCCAGACAATCGGTTACTCTCTGTGAGAACGCCTCTCGCTTTCGTCGGGACCTAGATCTTTATGCAGTCCCACCCTATTCAAATTACTCTTACCCAGCGTCTTGTTTCCAGAGCCTCCATTATCCACGCCCTACCAGCGGTTTCAAACTGGCTTCCACGTCGCTGGACGTTGAGTTGCTTCCCAGCCGTGTCATGTGGTCTGGGTATGAGTGCCAGTCATAGTTTCAATTTGCTAATGTTTCTATAAAAAGAATTCTGTACCAAACCAGCGGAGTAGCTATAAGAGCTAGGCTTCCTGGTCTTAATATGAATTCATCTATTCATACTTGACTATCAATTCAACCGCAAATTTATAGATGAGGCTGGAAGGTCTATGTCTAGGGTCTATGTCCCGATGCTCGAGGTCTAGGTTCGCAATCTATTCCCGAAATTAATCAGCGCGGCTTCTTACGATTTCTCACGCCTTCTCGTCATGTTGTCTAGAGCGTCTTGGTTCGTTAGATCCCATCTCCGTGTCAACCGGACTACGAGACTTGACCATCCGACCAGGTTCCAGCATCGAAGTCCAACAACGTGCTTAAGATGATGACGGAAATGCTATAAATACGACCTCGTCCCTCGATGGAGTAGATCTTTTCCTCATCAGCATATTTAGGGTAGTCAAGCAGGTCCTCTCTACAGGGTTTTTGTCTGTTCACATATTTATTTTCCTACACCAACACTATTAACTACCAATCACTATGCGCTCCTTCGTGGCCCTCCTAACCCCCATCCTCGCCGCTGCCAACCCAATTGGCATCATCGGCAATGGAGACACCCCGAAGCCGGACGAGATTACCATTGTCAGCGCTTCAGCTAGTGGAAACGGATGTCCTCAGGGGACCGTGACGACAGATCTCTCTCCGGACCGCAAGGTAAGACATTCGACCCCTCTAATTGAGCCGAATTCATAACAAGCGGATCAATTAGGTTATCACCTTCGGTTTTGACGCTTTTCAAGTCTACACCGGACCTGGAACCAAGCCTGCGGACAAGTCCAAGAACTGTCAGCTCCACTTGAACCTCAAGTACCCCGGCGGTTTCCAGTTTGCTGTTGTCGAGTCCACATACCACGGTTACGCTCAGCTAGAGACTGGCGTGACTGGCACCTTCTACTCGACCTACTACTTCTCCCAGGACGCCGCTGCTACCGTGAGTACTACATTTCCACCTTAAATGACTTCGCGAGAAGCTTATTCACACATATTAGACTACGACGCGAACTTCCATCGACGGAGGTGGACTCTGGGCTGATGGCCAGGTTTACACCAAGCAGGACCAGGTCCCTACTGCCTCGGTCATCTGGTCGCCGTGCGGTGCCACCGGTATCCTCAATGTTAATAACCGTATTGCCTTGACGTCGAGCAACTCGAGCGCCTCGGGCCAGATCTCGGACGACGACGCCACCGTTGCCTTCACCCAGCAGGTCCACGTCAGCTGGCAAGCCTGCAAATAGGCGGGATCAAAAGTCTGGATGCGATAATGAGAGAGTTATATAGGGATGGATGGGCGAGGTGGACGTTTTAAGAGGAAGATGGGAAATCTAGGAGGGCCAGGGGGCTTTTGATTATCTAGGTACCTGGGGAGCAAGCCAGTCGTATATACTACATAAGATAATTCAATCGTCCAACGTATTATGTTACCCTTTTCTCTCTTCATTTCAGTTGTAATGATTACGTCGGATACCTGCACCTTGAGGAAATGTGACAGCAACGTGCCTGGAATACAAATAGGCCTTGGATACTACGAAAACATGAATGATTGAATAACGCCGCAATGTTGGATAGTCAAGAATTACACACCTACGGGTTGGCGCTATGAAGCAAGGACTACATGCAAAATATACTATTTCATGTTACACTGAAATCAGGGCGAATTCAATATTCAGCTGCCGGGTATTCAAAATATTAGATGATCTCATGAACCTATCGTTGCCAGCCGAAATGGAATGAGTATCTCCTCTTCCCCTCACGATATATTCCCAGGTTCTTACGGCCAAGCTCTTAATGTACTCTAGGCTTCGTCGGTTGGATATTTTTGTCAAGTTGACTCATCTAGTAAAGCAAACGAAAAAGTTAAGGAAACCCCTCATTACTGGAACCAATCATTGCTTCCATTGTTATCACCGAGCCCCTCCATATCCTCCGTAAGGTCCGTGACCAGCTCCAGGAGAACCAGGACTACCAGGGCCGCGGCTAGGTGCAGGACTGTTTAGCCTCGGCACACCGTAACCTCCGTTTTGTGCCCCCGGAGATGAAGGAGCAGGAGGCGGGAACTGAGGAGGCGATCCAGGACTCTGTGATCGAACGGGCGAGAAGTTGTCATTTTGCGGTGGTCCAGTAAAGCCCGGCCCGGAGTTGGCAGAACGGGGACTCATGGCATCGTCGCGAAGAAGTGGCATGGCAGCTCCAGTCGCACCGGAGCCCGTTGGGTCCCATGCTTTCTCAGGCGGGCCTGCAGCGCTTCCGGGAGGCGAATCTAAGGAGTACGTTGTAGTGGCCATACCACCTTTGGGATTATATTCGGTTCCGTCAAAAGCTAATGCGTCAGGGTTTCTCCCTTCCTTCCTAAACCTCTCCAACTCCACGCGTTCCTGTTCCTGTCGCTGTGCCAACAAAGCAGCCTCTTGCTTGCCACGACGTCTCTGTCTAATGTAGTAAAAGGCCAGGGCAATAAAAAGTAGAGCACCTACTCCGCCTGCAGCCGCGTAGACGCCGGACTTGGTGCTAGACGGAAGATCATTCCACTTCTCCGAAAGAGACTTCTCTGGTTCCCTGTTGATGTTTTCATATGCTGTCGAGTTACCGCTAGAATCCACAACGTCAGCATGAAATTGACAAGCCACAGAAACCGAATGTTTCCCCCATCAGATAGGCAACTTACGAAGCGATCTTGATACTTTCCCAGCTTCCGCTATGATCACCATAGGAGTACTCTTTTCCGGTAGAGAAGTCCTCAACGTAGGCACTCTTCACGTACATGGTGTACGGCTGGGAGTAATCAGTTACACCACCAGCCCATTCGATGGTTCCTTTTGGCTGGTCCGGATCGCCACCAGCCCAGATGCCAAGACTGAGCTTCATTGGGGTTTGAGGATAGTACAACGTGTTATTGGCATCCTCTGGAAGAAGTGTACGAATGAGTTTGGTGTCGATATACCATTCAAGTTTTTCCTTTGTCCATACACACGTGTAGTTGTGGTAGTCATCCTGAACTCCGCCATCGACTGGATGATAGCCAGCATTATGGAAGTCGGGCTGCCCTTTACCGAAGTAGTTAGTAGATGCGTGCGTCGCGTTTCCCCCTATGAATTCCCAATCGACCTCATCAAGAACGTCAGAGGACCAGACAATGGAACTAATGATTCCAGTACCGGACGCTGCTTTCAAGAGCACCTCTGTCCTGCCAAAGAAGAAGTAGAAATTCGATATAAGAGTTGGCGACTCGCCCTTCTTGTTGATTGTGAAGGCAGCTCCCTTATCAACGCTATAATCAACAGTTCCAGCAGTCGTATTGAAGGTGCCCGCTGGTGGTGTGGCGTTGAAGTAAAATGTATGCGCCGTCGAAAGAGCTGGATCTGCTGGACATGTTGCATTCAGGGGATTGCAATCGGTGTAGAGCTGGCCGGCAACGGGAGACACGAGGACAGACGAGAGTAGCGCCGTGGCTAGCATTAAGAACGATTGAGATGGCATCGTGATAGACCGTCGAGGGCGGGCCCTCAGGTAGTGTAAACTAAGCAGGGGGATACAACGATCGAATAGTCGAGTCGGTCGTATGTCTAGAAGGTAGTAAGGGCGTATTGACATATACGCGTAGTAAAACTGCTGAAGCTAACCGCTAGGTTATTTCGTCAACCACATACTCTCCAGTAGCACGCAGTCAACTCGCTAAATCCAAAAGAGTAACGATCGTAGCAAAGTTGGGTTGCCAAACGACGGTAATGTCGAATGGTAGTAGTAGATGAGCTAGATGAGCGATTGCACAAGTCTGGATAAAGAACGACGTCGGAAACCAGTTCGCTCAAAGATGAGGGATTAGATAGCAGTGGGCGTTGTATATAGCGATTGCCCTCTGGATACAGATTAGGTAGTAGTGGTGGTAGTAGTACTGAGTAATAAGGATCGTGGGTATTGTTTCAAGTGGTTACGCACACCAAGTGATAAAGGAGTGTAGGTGCCGCTGCCCGTTGGAACTTGATATGATTGAGCTCCGTTCAGGGTTTTGGGATGAAGGGCATAAATGAGTGACTGAGGTTGGATTGGATAGATAAGTGAATGAATGAGCGAATTGGCTTTGATTAGCCCCTTATTCCCATTCTCCCTTGTCTCCTTTGGGGGGGACTGGTTATTGTGAAGGTCGAGGAAAGCAAGCCAGGCAAGTTTATCAAGCAAGTCAGGAGAAAGGGGTAGCGCGACATCTCAGGTCCGCGTACTGTAAAAATTGTTAGATAAGGTAGCAAGGGGACAGGGATCCTCGTCAATCTTGCAACGGGTACAGTTCGACGCCATACCTATTATAGCCTAGTTGATCGGCATTGAGCAAGCTATTCAAGGCGGTCGATGGGGGTCGGTGTCAAACTAATAATTCAATCTGGCAGAAAAAGGAAAGGTCGCCCATTTATTTATCCCTTTTTGTTGTAGTGTACCTCACTATGAACTATGAATATATGAACACTTCATAAGACAAGTCAGCTATAGTATGTTCTGGAAGAGTTTATATTTATGAAGCTGATAGTTATGCTATGACTGGCATAGGATTGAATCATTCTACGGTATTCTTAGTCTCTAATGTCTAAATCCGTGATGAAGAAGAAAAGGATGAAAGATGAAGATGAAATTACATTACGACGCTATAAGGGTCGGCTAAACTTGTTAACAACTTGCACTGCCCTGGGACCACAGCATGAATGTATTTTAGGTACCTAATACATCCAGTAATTGAGAGCTCTCAATATGTGACTCTGGTACCTGCCTGCCTGCATCTAATTTGTGGGGTCCCCCGCGAAGGCCAAGAAACAGCTATTTACATGTACGGTAGGTACCCATATTCTTCCTCGCCTATCACGTTCACGACGCGTAAGAACGAACGAGTAGCTTCATACAAATACAAAAAGAATGGAATGCCCGCGCTGTTAGCTCGCTGAGAGATTTCATTCTCTCGCAAGCCCTAAGTCTATTATGAAAATAAAAACGCATTACAAAGTCTATTGGTTTCCACAAACACACAAACAACCCATTCATCAAAAACACCCAAAACCTAGCAGTCTGAGGCTAAGATGCATATGCTCCCCTTTTCGCCCATTACCCTTGAAACTCCTGTCACCCGGCTGCTATCATCATTACGTCCAGCCGAATGCTGAATAATTCTCCATTGGAAATTCGACCTTTTAATATTAGGTATATTCGAAGACTCCCCAGGCTCCTACCGCGGTATCCGTATGCGCGTCCGGATGAGAAAGGCGTAATAGGTGCTCATATATTGGAATCACTAGGTTCCGGGCAATGTACATATGGTCGTCGGCTCGTGACACGAGTATGACGAATAATTAATAGAAAAAGAAACAGACGCTTGCGGTAACTCATTCATGTATTACCAAGAAAATGTCATGAGGGCAGGGTTTAGCGCAAGAGGTAGGAGAAAGTGACTGCTCGCAACGGTTGCCATGGGTAAGATAGCGACAAAGTCTGTTATGCGCCAACTGTAAGGCACGAATGGCGCCACAGCTATGATGATCATCCCCACGATGAATAGAAGGGAGAACAGCATAGAGAATTTAAACTTCCTCAGCACCTTTGGAACTTCGATGAAGAAGTTGGAGAACTCGGCCTCCTTCGACGTTGCTCCCCATGTCATGTCGATTTCGAACATGTGAGCCAAGATGGCTTGGCTTACATGGAGAGAGAGGCCTCCCAGGAAGATGGCCAATAGCAACGTCCACTTGAAATTCTCGTACATCGCGTACATAAGGGTGCGTTCGCCAACACGGTATCGCATAACGGCGAGAGCAACGTTTCCGAGGCCGTTAAATACGATGATGATGGAGAACCAGACCTTCCAAGAATCGATATAGTACTTGTCTAGATAGCCGTTAAACCAACCCATTATGAAATAGTTGATTGAAGTCATGATCCATGCCGCGCCGATGGCATAGTAAGTACCGATATAAGAGACAATCGTAATCTTAGACGTAAAGCGAATATTAGAGAAGAGAAATTGGCGGAATAGAGGTGTAAACGGGCCCTTCCAGATCCACTTCCGGATAGGATGGAAGAGTAATTCGTTGCAGCCGTATGCATACTTTTCCCACCGAGCTAGTTCATCGTACACGGTCAGAGATACACCCTCTTTGAACCCGTCACCAGCCCAGGCAGCGAGGCGGATGATATAACCACTGCATTGCAAACGGAGAGACATGTCGAAATCCTCGGAGACGTGTGACTCGGACCAGAACTTCTCATATCCGTCCTCGTCTTCATATGAGACTTGCTGGATTGCGCTCCAGCGTAGGATAGCGTTGTGGCCCACGAAGGGTGCAACATCGCCGTTGGACACCGTATATCTAATGGCACTGTATATGAGATCGGTAAAGAAAGTAATCCCATTCTCAAAATAGGTATGAACGACCTGCATAACGCCCGAAGAGAACTGCATGATACCGACATCAGGAGACAGCTCCATTTCGGAAACGGCATCCAGAAGACAGTCGGAGGGGACACGCGTATCAGAGTCGACTGAAATGTTCAAGTTAGCCTTGTAGTCTTAGTTGGGAAGTCCTAGGGTTGATGAGACAAGGAAGCAAGTTAGAATCTTACTAATGAGAATGTAGTCGCCGACACGAATGTTGCCATCAGCCCAGGCTCTTCCGTCCTCTTCTAGCACCTCTTTCAGAGCCTTCTCATAGGCCAACGCCTCGTCGGCTTGCGACCATTCAGGACCACGATCGTAAAGGGCTAGCTTCTCCTCTACTTTGCACGAAATCATAAGTGCAAAGTTCATGTTGGAAGCCTTCTTGAATTTGCCACGTCGCAAGAACCCATTCTCGCCGTGTCTGGGGCGAGCAACCCAACCGATGCTGTGATCGGCGTAGAAGTCGATGCGAGCTCTTCGTTCCTCCTCGGAGATGAGCTGAAGACCGTCATCGTTGATGAACAGATTTGCGGAACCCCCTTGTAACTCATATGTGCTGATTGCCTGTTTTATAGATCGAACAGTGGGCTGAATCACTGCTGCAAGACCCTCCTTGTAAACTGGGCATTGTACAGTCTGTTATCGGTAAAAAGTTCAAACGTCAGCATTTAGCGTATTTAGGGCAGTGTCAGCTCTAGGTTTGGAAGATATCCCCTCAGCCTTACAAAAGCTTATGGGTACGTCTGACATCATGTCCACTTTGTGTAGTATAGACATGGAATGACTATCTAGGTATAATACGAAAAGGAGGACTTACAACATGCGGTAAAGTCGCCGTTCGCAACCTTGGCGGTGGTCGAGCGGAGTAGAATTTTGAGTTGATGGTAAGCTGGCGGATGGGTCCGAAGATCTGGGCTAAGCAACCGATAAGGACCTGGGCGAAGAAAAGGGAAAAGAAGACCTGTATCGGAAAGAGAGCCACTAGAGCCAGTCGCACGTAACTATTGTCTACAGACACTTCGATTGCAAGCTGCCTCCAAGCAGCGCCCAAGGAAACGGTTACAAGTGCTAGGACGATGGAGACGAGGTACGTATTTAGCAGGTGGACCGGTCGAGTCTCGGGTTTGACCTGGCCGCTCTCTTCATCCACTTCGACTTCTCCAACTAAGTATCCAGGTCCTTTCTCTCCATCATCCTGGCCGACTTCGCCGCTTTGCCAGACGAGCTCCATCAACTCTGACTCGATTGCCTTAGCTCGTTGAACGAGATGCAATGCATCATCATCCCAGACGACTAACAGGGCCTCTGACGCTACGAAAGCGGCAAATTGGTGTTTTCTCGCTCTCGCCAGATCGTCAATTGTTGGCAAGATTTGGATTCGGAGGCCATTCATCATCGGCACATCTACCGCATCAGGAGACCACGACAAAAAGGTCTTGATGACCCTAGAGTTCACAGTCATCGCGCACTGCCAAGGAGTTAGCTGGTACACCTTTTGGTCAGGTATCAGGAGAGATAATAGTACCTGAACATTAAGAGAAGAGCATGCCATCGCGAACAACGAATGTCCTAGGGCTGGCGGACAAGCCATGTACGACCCTTTGGATTTGCGGAGAATAACACCCTCCACGTCACCACTTCCATCGCTAACCCACAAGTGCGCACATTGCTGTTGGTACAAGTAGTTGACCATTACCTCATGCTTGATGTCGTCTACAAAAATAGAGCTATGGCCTGATCGGACTGAGTGCCCCGATACTGAATTTCTTGACGAGTTGATGCCCCGAGGTGGCATATGGGGTCTGAAGTCGTTTAGATCCATAGGACCTGTGGGTGCCTTCTCTTCAAAGAGCCCTTTTGTTGGTACGGACGATGTTGTTGTCTTCTCCCTCTTATTTCCAGGCCTCTCGGCCTTGAAATAACTGGATAGTCCCATAGCTGGATATGTATTCTGCTCTAAACACTACTTGCTGAATGAAAGGAGAGGCAGTCGGACCTTCGTGAGGTCAAGTTTGCCAAACAACCCTCGATAAGGAAGGGCAAATCCAGTAGACTAGGGATGAGTACCTCATGTCAGCGTATTAGAAATGGCAATAAGAGATTTCACTTACCTGCCGCAGCCCTGTTTCTGTATCTGCTACAGCAGATTCTATGGTGCTGGCAGGTGATCCAATCTCAAGCCATCATAGACTGTGTCGCAAAAACGGATGCGAGATGCTTTGGTGGCAGAGGGCGAAGAAGATGAAAGCGACTCACAGTAGTAATGAACGTAGAATACCTCTAGGTAGCTTAACGATATGAGGTCGCTGAGTTAATGTCAAGCCACCATACCAAAAGATCGTAAGTAACACCCGTCTATGATTACGTGCCTCTGCAAGAAGGTTAGATGACCAAGTTTGAAAAGAAGAAGAAAAAAATATATGGGTGTTGTTTGGAAGTGGGATTAAGTAAAAGAGGATTACGTAGAAGAGCTAGGTACATATGTAGGTAGGAGAAGAAAGAGTACCTAAGGGACTCACTCAGAATTAGCACGAGTTCTTCCTTCCCGTTGCTCTGAGAGTTAAGTAGGTAGGTAAACAATAGCTGAAGTTTAATAACAGGTCTCTCCTTATTTTAGAACGAGCTGAGTACAACTAGGAATGAGTTACCCTCAATCTACATATGTAGTTATGTGCTCAACAGCCACAGGGCCGCTCGTATTACGCCTAACGAGAAACTAAAACAAATGCAGTCAACCAGCTGCGAAACGATAATTGCGGAATGGCCCGTGAAGTGATAGATGTAAGCCTGGAAAAGAAACCTGATGATAGTAAGTAGTTGGTGGATTTCTGATTAGTTCACCCCACGTGGAAAAGACCATGGTTCAACGACATCTAGATTTTCCAGTCATCAGGTCGTTGGTCCAGACAAGGTCTGCCATGACAGGGGCTCGGAAAAGAAGTGTCAACTCGAAGGTGTTCCCGGTATGTTGTACCAGACTCCTCCGGCAAGGCACTCGTCCATTGCATGTACACAGTAGCAGGTGTGCGCAGCTTAAGATCTTCAATGCTGGTATATCCGGTCTCTCTAGCTCCGAAGCTCTAGAGCTCTACATAGAGGTACCTCAGCTCTTGTATCGCGGCTAACCATGACGAACATTGGTGGGCAGACTGTTGTTATCAGGTAGGATTGACGAAGTCTTGGCATGCACATGGTCATCATGGTTCGTTGAAATGCTGAGGCAATGGAACCATCCGATTACAGCCGCCACAGTACCACAGCTTATATTGAGATTGCAACATATGCGGGTAACGCGTATCTGTGTTATAGCAATTTTGATGCGATGCTTGCGTAATAGCTCCAGCGAAGAGTCACCTAGGTGAATATCGTCCGAGATCTTGAAGGTACGGTAGAGATTATCTTCGAGCAGTGGTCCAGGCAGCCAAAGTTGCTGTGGGAGCCAATATATTGATGTTGAAATAGTTTGTTGTCTAGACCCTTGCAGCCTGCATACGTAATCCTGACAGAATTGCCCACCCAGTACTGTGATTGGGATGGTACATCATACGCTAGGCAGGTCAGGGGTTTGAAGTCAAGCAGGTAAAGCTATGCAGGTGTTCGGATTGGTATGCCTCCTCCTAATGTGATCGAAAAGATCCAAACTTCTATCGAGTACAATGCAGTACAATGTCGTGATATGGCTTGATGGAGCTAAGACGAGCAAAAAGAATAAATTCTATTGGTCTAAAACATGTTGGTGGTCCTGCGCGTTGTCTGTTGTACCCTGCGAGGACAAGGATCTAACGGGCGACATGGGTCTATTAATTTTCCCCCCTTGATGCTGCCGCCTTTCTCGTATTCCCAGTGCAAACTGCATGCAAGGCGTTCCTCGGGTTAGCTCTGAAATAATAGCCATGATACCTTTCAATCATAGCTCTGTTGAATGAATGTATCAAGTAGATTCTTCCCGGTCGACATTCGTTATTAGTGAGAAAGCTAGTAGCGGACCGATTCATGCCACCATGTTACATTAGCGGATGACGATGGTATTCTGCTTTGAATGCTTGAGGATGGTGGCGGGAGATAGGCGGTAAAATTGTCAACGTTGATTTGACTAGACTGATATCAATGAAAAGACTCGACAACGGCGACTCTTGTATGTTTCGGCTTGCGAGGATACGGGAAAATTGAAGGCAGGGGTCATCACAGACCGCTTAGAGTCCAAGGCAATCAACATCCAGCACACATATATCGAGTACCTACCTCGTATACTGGAGGTCATCGCGCATCCCGACGTATCAGGTCAGCTCCGCGTCTATTTGCTGTTTCTTGTTGTGCCGGATCGCAATCTATCGCTTACGCCCCCATCTATTGCCCAAAAGGATATTGCTTCAAGCTGATCATATTTATTGTACCTAATGTTACATAGATCCGTGCATGTGGCTTACGGACGACGAATACTCTTCGTTTGGAGCTTATCGACTTCCTTCGACTTCCTTTTTCAGCCTTCGGGTTCGGCAGCGCTAAAGGGGGAGGGCCAATTGGAGAAAAAAAAGGGAAGCCATAATTAATAGTGAATGGGGTGGATGACATGTACATAGTATGGAAAGAATTGAGCTGTTGGTCACGGTGCAACCTATCATAATAGGGTCAGTAAGCCGGCCTCGGTGATAGGCACGGACTGACTGAAGCTAAGGGAAAAACAGCCGTAAGCATATCACATTTCACTTTTGTAGATGCTTGTCGACCGAGCTATATACTGTACTGGGATGACAAGTCGTCGCGATCGGCAGAGCTAACTTAGCCTTATAAAATTCCCGAAGCTAGGAAATACGGCGCGGGAAGAAGCCTAGCTCCCTCCAGGATCCCTCTGCCAAGAAAATAGTTTACAAACGTAAGACCTCAATCTTAATCGCTATCTTCATGTGTATGGATCTTGAGGCTAGCTGTGATCGAGGTAGGCAACAGACTATAACTTGAATCTACAGAGAACGTGATATGAAAATATTTGGCTTAGAGTATTCGCCATCAAGTTAACAGGTACATGTAGGTAAGTACCTCCCAGGTACATTATCCCTGCTAGGTACATATAGCGTACTTATAATAATGCAATAGTCGTCTGAGGAGTTATCACTGCATTGTGTACCTAGGCTCAAAGGTCAATGTCAGCAGCTCCCCGTTATACCTCTGTGGTATCTTAGATATGTCGTTAGTAACACGGAAGCCACAACTACACACTGTTCTAGACAAGCAACGGGTGTATCCTAGGATGTAGTACGTTAATATATTGCGGCTGAATGATAGCTGTATACTTCATATTGTAAACAGTTGGGCATTTCGCATCCGACGAGCAGCTGGCAATGTGAAATTTCAGGGATCTTGTCCCAACACCGCGGAATCTGCAAACCCCTGGTTATCGTCGATCATTCGAGTACATCTACACGCTTATCTAATCCGCGTCCTAGGCTGCAATACAATGGGTCCAGCGTAAATTTAGAATGTTCAATTGATACCTACCTATATGTATCTAGGCAGACTTCGTTATTAAAGTACCATGCCCTTTAACCTACCATTACCAGTGAAAATATAGCCCTGATGTTTGTATTAATACGCCACGGCGGCGAGCTATTGAAAACCCAAGTAACGCCAGCCACTGTGTAATATTCTAAACCTCAAGAAGACGCCATTGCACCCGCCTTTCCCGGCCTCGTTTTGATACCTCCGAGGCCACGCCCCTTTGACTCTATTTACAATTCCTCATTTCCGTCACATTGTTGCCACATGATAACCTTGCTAATCTCCATGGCTGGACTAGTCCACGTGGGAAGCCACGTGTTCCGCGCATTCCAAAAATCCTTCTTGGCGTTAGGGCTGCCGTCGATCCAGGGTTTCCCGCTCTGCGCGTCTTGGAACCAACCGTTCGTGCCGCCGACAGCCACATTCAATATCAGGTAGAACTCCTGATCGAAAGGGGTGTTAAAGCGGCCCGTTTGCGACCAACTGTCTACGAGACGGGTCCCGTTGCTGGTAGCCTCCGGGAAATTACCACGTTCCCAGAGCGGCTCGTCGAAGTTGGTATAGAGGACTTGCAGTAGGCGCGAGTTGACGTAAGTAAAGAGGTACTTTTGAGACCATTCGAGGCCAAAGGTATTGAATCCAGCAGAGTACGTAGTATGTAGGGCCTCTCGTTTTACGTTCGTCCTCCACCAAGCATCGTTGGCGTGGTCAGGTCCCCAGTGCAGAGCCGATGACACGATGTTATTTCCGCCTTGGGCGTACGTCCAGTTGTTCCCTCGACTTTCCATAATGTCGATCTCACCACTGGCCGGCCAGGGCCCGTACGTATCCTGGACAGGCATCATCCAGATGGCTGGCCAGAGCCAATCTCCTTGTGGAAGCTTGGCCGTCACTTCAACACGACCATACTTTATAGTAGCGCCTTTTCTGGTGTTAATGCGGCCGGACTTGGTTGGAGGAACGATGGTTGCGTTTCCAATGGTGGTGTTGGTAGCCGCTATACAGTCAGACGGCTGCTGTGAGGTGCAAGTTCCATCTTTCAAGAGATCGATCAAAGCGTCGTTGTTGACCAAGTTTGCATCCTGGAGTGTCGGCTCGATGAAAAGGTGGCCACCTCGGACGTAGACGTTCTCGTCGTTTCCGGTGGTTTGCTCAAATTCACCATTCCTACATGTCCCTGTTAGCTCCGATTCGAGTATCAAACACCAAAGGGTCTTTTCTCACCCGAAGCCACCGACCTGAACCTCTTTGGTCCAGACGGCGTCGTTAAAAGTCGCAAAATTGTCCTCAAGCACCAGACAGTAGTTATGCTTGACCACGCTTTGAAGTCCATCCCATACCAGAAAGCCAGAGATTCCTAAACCTACTAGGATTCCTATAATCGGGATGATAGTAACCCATTTCTCCTTCGGGTCTTTCTTGTTAAGCCATGGCTTCTCTACCTCTCCTTTCTTTATTCTTCGAGAGTAGAAATATCGTGGTCCAGTAACTCGCCCGGGAGCATCGGAGCTCTCGTAGCTAGAGGTTGGCCGCGAGATGGCTGGTGATGCGAAAGGGTTGATACCGCCTGTTCTCCTTGAAGATTGGGAGTCGACCCTGTCATCGCCAGAAGGACTCCTGTCTGTATTAGGAGTACCTGGTCGGAGAGGCGTGGGCAATGCCGACGAGTTGAAAGAAGAGCTGCCTGCTTGATGCTGCTCCATTGTGCCAAGTCTTTAGGTAGGGTAGCAGCAGAATCAGGTTGTTGGGTTGAATCTAGAGACTGGAATGCCGAATCTGAAGGAAACTAGGTATGTGCACTGATTGTAGTAAAGACTCGAGTTAAACGAAAACCAAGTAACCAAGTGACCAAGAAGTGAAGCAGGCAAAGAGGAGAGTATTGTCAAGCATCGATCAATGCCAGAAACAAATATATTCTTAAATTCAATGTTTTGTTTGGGGAGAGGGCTGGATAAGAGAGAGTAGGTAGGTATGTACCTAGATACCTCCTACCCATATGTACCTATGTTATCGAGAATCGACATGTATGTACGGTATGTATGTATGTACATGTAGCCATCAATTTCGGCGTAGTTCGTGCCTACCTTACCTCTTAACCTCTCGCAGCTTCTAGACCCGAAGCTATTTGCTCAATGCTACTACTACTACTACGGTACAGCTCGTTACTGCTGCTTCGTACGTGATATGTACATACCTTGAGATGCAGGGGTATAGATGTGGGGTGGGGGGCATCAGGGGTAAGACGAATGCTTTATTTCCCTATCTAGCCCAACAAGGCAATAATTGGGTTGTTGTTAGGAGGTCCTGGTAAGGTGCCCACCAGAAGTCGCCCAGAAGTCGCACAGAAGTCGTATCGCCCAGACGAGCCAAGCTGATTGGGCAATCCTAAACTGACAGAATTCAGTTGGAGGGACCAAAGGCGCGAGTTTGGAAAATTTGGTACGCCACGAGATTACGTTCTGCATCTGCATACCTGATAAGAATCAAGGCTTGGCGCTAGAAGAGATGGTGAGCAAATTGTTTATTTTGTTTATCCTCGACGCTATAACAATGATGGGATTTTTGTCATCGAAGTCTTGAAGTTCATTTCAACGTTGAGCCGCAGAAATAATAATTAAGTGGCGCTATGAATAGCTTATCCTCGGACGGGACGAGCCTAGACCAGTAATTAGATCCAAGCTAGACTAGTAAGATGAATATTGGCCGATTCGTGTTGTATGCGCCACATCATAACCGACAAGGAAGCAAGTTTTGGTATGCACTTGATAACCTGTGGCTAGCTTAGCCTCGGAGTATGGTCTTGGGTAGGAATAGATGCATGGTTCACAACTTGCAGGAACTCCTCATCGGTTGAATGAGGCGCATTTCAGCTTTCCTTCAGCTTTCTTCTGGTTCCGTCAATGGGTCATTGAACCGACAGAATATTGAATATACGACATCGTGGCCGACATTAATGGAAAGTACCGGACAGTATCGCCCGGGCCCTCCTCCAGCGTATTGATGGCCAGACCATTCAGGTTTTGCTGTTGCGTTTTGCTTACGAAGCGATAAGATAGACCGGCAGACCGGTCAACGGTTCGACGAGGGCCCTTATCCTGGAAGAGCGTTGGTTAGGTGGGCTACTATAATTAACATTAGACGAAATGAGGTATTTTTCTAATGGAATTCTTCTCGACTACCTCATATCTGCTTGCTTTGAACTGGACGGGAATAGTGAAAGTGAGTACTGCTCTGTATGCGCGTTGCGGTCCGAAGAGTAATCGAGCTTCGATAATCATGACTTCAGGAACTGCATGACCTAGGCAGCTAGGTAAACCGCTCGTGTGGATGGGAGATGCAGAGCACTGCCTACATGTGTTGTGTGTGGGTTTCAGGGGTCTCATAACGTTACATTTAAGAAACCCTCGCTCCCATGACGGGTCTTTTTACGGAAAGCTGGAACATAAAAAATGATCTATCAACATCCCGTCTTATAGATTGGTGCAGGCGGTAAGAAAAGTAATGGAGGTCCAATTTAGAGTGAAAGACTCCTGGCCAGAGAATTAAATATTACCTTCGTAGATTCCCTTACACGTGTCTATTCACGGAGCAAAACCTACGGCACTCGATTGGTGTAGCGCTTGCATGTACCCATCCTCAAATCACAGAATATCATTCGTCGACTAGGAGGTACCTTAGGTACAATGTAACGAAAACATGAAAAGAATATCTCACTAGGATGGGTAACCGGACGACACGTAGATGTTTACAGAAGGCGTCTAAGGTTGAAAAGAATGCTCTTATCGTCCAGCATGCAGTATTCCGCCTCAAACGTTGTGGCAGATGGTGAGATAGGATCGAGATTATCTACCTAGTCTCTAACAGGTGATTAAGGATATATGAAGTTCTGATAAAAGCTAGGTAGCTATAAATGTTGAGGCACTGTGAATCTTGAAATTCGTCAACCTACCTACTAATCAAGCTTTGTAAAACATACCTAACTCTGCCATAAATATGCGCAGACAGGATGGTCGGTAAGCGTCCCTACCTAATAGTTACAAGAAGATAAAAATTAACCGGTACAATAGTGAGTAGAGCTAGGGTGATTGGGTTTTCATGTCGTCCGGGAGTATTCTCAGCCTTTATCGAGCGCTCTGAAATATGGCATTACGAAGTGAAGCATGTGAAGTTCTAGAAGTACCTATGGAGGAGACATTCACCAAAAACGAGAGCCATCCCATACAACCAAGATCCTCGCCTGCAAAAGGCATGCCATATGATATAAATACCGAAGACATTTAGCTATAATGAACAGCCTACGAAGGTCATGCGTGGTGCCCATAAGCGATATCTAGTATAAAAAGATACAAGGAATGTCATATGAGTGAAAGAGTGACTTATATAATAAATAGGATACTTTCGACTTGACGTTCCTATGACTGCCTAACATCATATTACCAGAACAACACTTTTCTAAATCGCATCTTCGATTTTAACTTATCACCCATTTTCGTCTAATCGTCCTGCCGTCGCAGATGAGACAACTGATTACTACTAGGTTAGGTAGGTACCTAGTTATAGAAAGGCTTGACAACTACCTCTTTTTAGTATCCCATCTAGAAGGTCTCCAGACTAACTACCACTCTAGTACGATAAAAAAATGAATCCCATAAATACCAACATTACTTTACATCCTCCTTTCAAGAAAACATTGGAAGTATGAAGCCTGGAGCTCAGATAATAAGCAATTGTGGCCTTTCATTGATAGTCAAGTGATAAAGTGATCATAGATCATTAGCATAATTAATACGTATATTAAGTCAAAACCACATCTACTCAGGACTAATCGACCATCATAGTGTATCGTCATCGGTTTGGTTTCACCTTAGGTATGCGTGAAGCCCTTCGTGAGGAAGTAGATCTGTTGGAGTCAATATATTTGTCACGTGTAGCAACGAGTTAGAGCTCGCGGCAAAAGAACGTACGCACGTTGGTACCTACTGAGAGACTCCCTAATTGAGGAGGGGACTAACATTCCTCCACACGAGGAATTTTCTGTTTGTTGGGCATATCATAGAATTGTCTTAACCTCCCTAGTCAGTCTCCAGGGTATTCCTAGCACCTTACGGCCTTTAAAGTTCGTCTGCATCGCCTAAGAGTAGAAACAAGTTTCTTACTATTAGCTAGTGATAATCATCACTGAACATCATACCATAATAGCTAAGTAACTGAGATATCATACTCTTAATCTAACCTCTAACAGATTTCTTTCCGTTTTACTTGGCACCGTGAGTGTCATCCCTTGTTCCTAATCGTCGGGTACAAGGCAGGTGGTAATCGAACAGGTGGGCTTCTCTGTCTATAGAACGAACCACCATCATGAGCCCCGCGAGATGTCATCCATAGGGTAATACAACTATTCAAAATCTCAGCTTGTCGCTAGTGAACTACAAGAATACATTCCAAAATTATATCTATAGTGTCCAGATAACCTCGGCGATGGACTTTGTTTTTAAAGGCATAATACTGTTAAATCTTCCATTGTATGTAAAGTTTCACAGCACACAATTTACATGGCTACGTCTACTCAAAGCTCTGCGAAGAGTCGAACTAACTTTCATACGTAAACTATTACTCCTTTTAAGCACTGGGAGTGAGACACCATGATAGCGACACTCAGTAAAAGACTGACTTTGAGAATAATTGACTAGGTATGGCCTCATTGTCTCGTACTGACTTTCCAGTAGCGACCATCTCGAGGCTCTAGCAGCCAAACCACATTAGCCAAAATTGACAGACGAAGAAGGGATAGGATCATGTAGGCTACGTCGAGTTCATTTTTCGGTATAAGAAAACATATCTTGTTGAAGGTAAAGTAGACAACACTGTCCTAATAAACTCCCAAGTCAAATAAGCAGGATTGATAGGACCATATAGAAGTCTAGGATTACGAATAGGATTGTGATAGAAGCTTGAGTTGATAACTCAAATGTATCTGTCGTGTGACTTTCTCATTGAATGCTGAGGTAGTCACTTCAGATAAGCTTCAAGTAAGCCTCATGTGTGTCATAAGTATGAGCCATACTCTTTGTCAAGTAGGGTCCTGGAGATCGTGACCTCGGGCGTCTATGCAATTGCCATGAGAGCTTTGGTAAAATACATGAGTTTTACGGACCCTCGTTCTCGCTCTCGCTGAAGACGCCTGTATTTGTGACACCAGCATTACATGATAAAGCTTCGTCAAACTCTGCCGAAAATACCCGATCAAGGTCATCGCCTAACGTCATTATGTACCTGTACATATGAGACAACGGCCTTGCCTTTGCCACCAAGGCTTGTCATCTCAATTCAGTCCACTTAAATTTCGTCGTACTCTAGGCAGATTTTGTGCTACTTAAGACCACTCGTTGGTGGATCGCCAGAGATTTTAAACTACCTATTATTGCTACTATTAGGTAAGAAGCTCGTTGACCGAACAATGCCATCCTAAAATCAGCATGACTCATGGAGGATAGTATCATATATTCGGATTTAAAGAGCACTGCATCGTGGACTTACGTGTTGCCCCGGCACATCCGACATATGATCAGTCCGTCGGTTGCATGTTAACGCCAGAGTTGCTTGAAACTGTCACTGGTCAATGAAAAGAGTCAAAGGGCTGGAAGAATGTCGTATCTGCAGGACTTACCACACTGATTCAGAAAAAGTACGTTCTCTAGAGCACGCGTGTCCGACCTAGAGCATTAAGAGGTACGATGGAAGCCACTTGGTCATTCGGTGATAAGATTTTCTGTCTTGTATACCAAGAATAGCTTTTTTAGTGCCGAGGACATTATATGCCTTGAATCGGAGATAGACTTAATTGATTGACGACCTCATACAGCGAGGCAGTGCTCACCTGTAGTTGTATCAGTTGAGCCGTAAAGACTCATTCGCAATACGATGAGGAGTCATATATCAATCTAAGCAACGGAACAACCCCATTGAGCTTTTGGTGATTCGTTAGCAATTCAATTACTGTTAGTTTCCCGCCTCTAATTGTGTGCCTTACAGCGATGAGTCTAGGCGAGCACAGCGCGATTCGTTTTCTAAAATCCCACTGATGGCAATTATTACTTGAGATTAATTCTCTCCAATTATAGTAACCATATGTCGCCTTATCATAGGACTTGAGTGTTTATTGAGGATTTCGCGTGATATCTTGTCTGGTTGGCTTGGGTTACCAATAATAAGCTTTCGTATTAGGGGCCGTCCCATTTCACATGTATAGGCGAAGTAGCCACATAGCCTACCTAATCTATGAGGCCACTGGTGAGGATAGTTACCTACCTCCTATGTTTAACATGTCTGATGAGAGTATGGAAGTATCGGGTGATACCTAAGCATTCAAGGTCGATAGAGGCAGTATCCTCATTAAATTCCATCGTGAGCCTTTATACTATGTTTCACCCTACACCTCTAACGGAATTGTTTGCCTACCTGGGTCCCTAATCTACCTAGGAATTCCGTTATAACTGTTTGATCTAACTAAGGTTATATCCCCCAAGAAAATTTTGCATCGTCCACTTAACGTCATCTATCTTCTGTTCCAGCATGGATATTCAGGGCTCTGTAAGTGTGTGCTCTCTATTTAAGGTAATCTGTATAATATTCATTCTTCATTGGAAAGGGGTCACAAACCACAAAAGGGAAATTCCTGAGTAGGTATCGATTCTCGATCAAAAGCCTGTTTTAGATTAGATAATTTTTGGTTCTACTTAGTTTGTGACTCTAAGAAACATTTGCAACGAGAGTCGTGGACTCCTAAGAAAGGATTAAAACGCTAATATAATTTGGAATGGCAAGTTGTACTTGCTTATTGCACCTAGGAGGTAACCATCAAGAGTTATACTTGTAGGTATCAGAGTTTGCCTAGAGATTCCTTGGTGATATTAGCACGCCGATGAGTCCCTAGGCAGATCATCATCCTCGGACGGGCCTCACCCCATTCAAGTCTCCGTCAAATCAACGTTCCCATATACCACGGTATCCGGATCAGTGGTTCTTTCGTCATACCTCGCGAAGTTGCCTAAATATTGATCAAAGCATTCACTATGTGCTAAGAGTTTGGGTCATTACAGCCAACAACTCTACTTTCGCTGGTTGCGTGGACTTTGATGTCGAGACAAGCATTTAAAGCTTAGGTAGGAATATCCTTGAATACCTATCTACAGTAGGTAGATATTAGGGTCGCATGTCATCAATATCATCAATAGACTCGGACATCTTACCAGTTTCACTGTCCAGCGGCGTGAGCAGACACAGTAGACAGGCAAAGGATTTACTAGGAAGAAGCCACCTGGCAGTGCTATAACCTAGAGCGAAGAAAGCGACGTAATATGTCAGATTGAAAAAAGAGAGCAAGATGGCATCCACATGATGACAGCATGGCACCTATCTAGGTAGGTACCCAATTCAAGCTATTCAAGACCTGATGTCCCCGGTCTATTCCTCATGACACGTTCAACCGGGTGCTTATCTCGTTTTAAGACTCCTTTTTTTTTTTTAGGTTTGTTTGCGCACTTTGCTTTTGTGGCGATCGAAGCATGGGTCGGCGTCCGTTAAGTATATCACCATCATCGTGCAGATTAATGGCGCGGCCATTAGGGAGTACTTGGAGTGCTAGCCACTTGGCCTTGTTGAAGGAGTGGGTATTTCGAAATGCCATCTTATATTTTTGATTACTCCTTAATTTTCTACGTCCTGTTGAGCGCCGCATGAGTTATAATAATTGTCAAGTTTGCCCAGATCGAGAATGTCATCCGAAGGTACTTGAAACAACTCTTTTCACTAAAAGTACGTGGAATGAGGCGTAAGTGGTGTCGGGCCGCTTGGCATTGTCCTAGCCGGCGGCATGACTATGGCACGTCATCGACGGCATAATTGATACGGCGGACGAGGCTTCGCGTCGCGAGACGTTAATAGGCGATACCGGACTTAGAAATGGAAGCACGGGACCTTCGGTTTTCCAACGCTTGCCGGCCGTGCATGTACCGTACGGCACATCTGCTGTGTTACAGTAAGACCATCCGTCTCGTGACAGTACATCAGATGTAAAAATGAGGCAACTGGGCTGGGACATGGCGAGAGGGTTGTATGTATTTTTAAGCGATGAAGGCTAAGGGGGTAGTTAAGTTAAGCTTGGGGGCAAGGTGCACGGGTGTGCCCTACGGTCGGCGAGGATAAGCATCCCTATCTAAGATAAGTATCTGGATCTGGGGCCGGAGATTTATCATGATAATGGCAATGATTTGGGGAGTGAATCCGATTGACCTAGACGTGGGTATTGGGGTATGTCAAACTTCCGGGGGACTCTGTAAATAGTAACTGGGCACTTCGTCAGCGTTTCGGATTAACAGGTACCTTCGTTGAGATCCACATTGACAGATTAACAGGTAATAAGAACATGGTTACCATGAAAGGGAGAGACAATGTAGATCGTTGTGCTTTCGGCTGACGTGAATCAATTGCAGGTCGCGGCCCAGATTGTCGAGGATTATGTTGGGGTTGGTGAGACCTATGACTGATCCGAGTGGAATGCTACCTCTTAGGATGTAGGGCTGGCAGGGATACTTGATGTACGGTACCTTTTTTCGGATTCAAGAAAATTGCAGACCATGACAAGAGTTTACGTCTTCTGTTTGACTCCCTCCGCTACCCATTGCCGTTTCTAGTAATATCGATCGAACATATCATTAGAAGGAATGCATATTAATGAGTAGGGACCTAACCTTATAGGAAGATATGGAAGTCGTAGTCAGATCCAGCTGTGTGCGTGTATATGTATAACTATCTAATGAGTGACCGATTGGTTGGTTTTCTTTATCGTGGCTAAAAAAGATCGACAGCCCCCACGCTGTAAGTAAACGAGTGTCCCATACGAAAAGAAAAAGTAAATCATCAGCCCCAACTTAGATGCCTCTGATCTCCCTTCCATTAATACCTCCATTGTCTATCATTGGAGGTTCGAAGCCCTGTCAATCTGCATGCAACCTGTGCAAGCAATGCCTCCGAATGCCGCAAATGGCTCGAGAAATAACCTCTAAAATTGCGGAAAATCAATAGCAACACAAATCCATCGTACACGACATAATAATAACAATAATCCCGTTCTCCACTCCCCCTTTTTGCTGGTCCCCACTGAGAAAAAAGGGTTCTTCCGTGAGGAAGGATGCCGCCTGATCTAGTAATTCTATTCTATTCTATTGCAATTGAAAACACCTTCCAATGACTTGTGGTGGCCCAAAGAAATGAAAAATGGGAAGATACAAGAGAAGGGAAGAAAAAAAAGGAGGAGAGGAATACCGTTCGCCAATGTGGTGATGAACCCCAAGATTCTATTCTATAGATGAGAATGGTTGACGAAAACGAAAATAATGAGACGATATAAGATCAGGTGAAGCAGAAAAGAAAACTTCGTCAAATAGCGGTCCGTAGGGATGACATCGTAGGACTGTGCCCTACGCTGTGCAACCAGAGCGTCAGCATCGTACTACCGCGCGCCAATCGCGTGTGTTAAAGGGTGTCCGAAAGTATAACTCGCTGGTGTTCCCTCAGTAAGCACCAGGAAGCTGGCCATACGAGCCTACGAGCCGTTCACTTGCCGCGTCGAGAAGGATCCCTAGAGATTCGAGACCCATATGAACGCTTTATATGATGCGGGCCGAGCGACCGAATTGTCATTGTTACCCGGCGTTGTGACTTCCGAGAGGACGATCTCATGTACAAGGGATAATCATTTCGACCCTTGAAAGATATCTCATAGGTTCCTGTCTTGGTTCTAGACATTGGCGATGCTCGTGTGGAATATACCCCTGAGATTGCTGGTGTCATGATCGTTGGCGACGAGTCCTCAAGGGCATCCCACAAATCAGGGCGGGCCTTATTGAGTTGCTTTAAAGCTGATACCTGAAGCTGGACTGGGTCCTTCCTCAAAGTCTCAGCACCATCATGCAGCAATCGACATGATGATGATTCGCTCACGGTGCAGGAACCGAGGTCTGACATGTGGGGATCTGATTCGTTCTCGGGGGCTACATTATAGATGAAAGTATGCAATTTCGTTTCACCTGCATTTTCCAGCCCATGGGTAAGCTTATTATCGTATAACTCTTTCTGGAAGTCCAGATTTGCTTTTTTGTGCGAGTCATATGGCGACATTGTCAGCTTGAGTAGCACAAAGACACGTGTCTCGAAAGCCAATTGTTCGGAGAACAATCGCATAAACGGAGCCGTATCAAGGCCGCGGATACCGGAGCTGCTGTCGTTCCGACTTGTCTCATAAACCAAAGGTTCAGACGATCTGTGTGGGCTAGGCGGTGGCGTAGGTACATCCGGCCGAGGGTTTACGGGTCCTGGTCTAATGGATGACACTTAGTTAGATGCGATTCGTAAACTCTCTAGGAGCGGAAATTACTCCGCAGAAATACGTAAGATCCTAAGCCATGTTTCAAAATGAACCATGGCGAAGGAAACTAGGAAAGGATGATTGATACTAACCTAGGTCCTGGAGTAGGCGGTCGAGGAGGGTAAGGAAGGGAGACCGGCATGTCCAAGGCAAACCAGATGTCGACAAGTCGAACAGCAAGAATAGAGAGCTGCTTAGCCACGATTTTCTGAAGCCACTTCGTTTCTTCTTCAGAACTTGGACTAGGTGGCGGTGTTGGTACCGGCGGACGGGGAGGGATTGGGGGTGGCCGTGGAGGTGGTCCTGGAGTTGGGGGACGCGGTGGATCTGGAAACGAGATTATCTTAGACATATCCATATCCATATAGTCCTCAGTATGATTATCCAAGGGGAAACCGAATCGTCCTGTATTGCTACGGCCCGTGGAATAGACTGGTGCTGAGAGCAGGTAAGAGGGGGGGACAGAAGTAGAGAGACGTATCATATCGTTAAAGTTGACGTCTTGAGGAGTCTTCGCTGTTTGGTAAGGTATGAATCTGGGAAGATGAAGATCTATGTGATGATGGCGAGAGAAGTCCCATTCAGACATGCTTCCAAGTGACTGATTTATAGTTTCCCATTGACTTGCGGTAGATTCGCTCCTAATAAGAAGGAATAGGGGCACGGCAAAGGAAGCAAAGGATGTGGGTTAGATGAACGGGTCGGCACGTACCGTAATGGATTCATGATCCCACCAAGGCAATTGTACCAAGAGGACGTCTCGTTAACAGTGCCATAGGAACAAAATAGCCCACCGTGTTTGCTATAGTAGAAACCCGGACCAACATGTTGTCAACCGTGGTCCTCTCCACCGTAAGTTGCGTGCTTCCAAGAATCCAATTTTGAGATGGGAAAAGTTGAACCTGCGCCTCGATTGTGTAAGGCTTGCGGCTAGGCTCTCTCACACCTGGATATTGCTGTTTCGGAAAGGGATGAAAAGAAGAAATACCTTCGGGGCGCGGCCTTAGTACTAGGGTCGCTCGCTTTCGTCATCGCTTAATTGACGGATCATAGCAAGCCGCCGTCCCCATCAAGGTCATCCATAGTAAATTGAGTATGGAGTTAGGCATACTGTTCGACATAGAACCCTCAAAAAGACTCGAAAATTGCACACGCATTAGGCGTCTCATGGTCAAACAAGTAGGACTGTCTCACGAATAAGGATATGAGGCGCACGATATTACTCGATCTAAGCTCCTGGGTAGCACGAATCATTCCGAGAGTATCTGAAGCACGTACATAGCTCGCTCGATGCAAGGTGTAAGGTATAAAATTGGATTACCCGATTCCGAGGCGGAGACTTCAGCTCTAAATTCTTCTCAAAAGGCTATAGTTCTAGCTTTAGGTAACCACCCACTCGAACATAGGCAACTGATGTAACCATGCTCGGTAACACAAGGAACTAATCATGCGGCTCATATCAGCCTGGAAAGAATTGGCCCTCGTCGTTGGTCGCCCTACGTATTTCGAGCCCCATATAGCCGAGCTAAGCGCGTGGGGTGGCGGTTGTTGGTTACACTATCGCGAGATGACTGACTGAGTGAGAAATAGATGACTGCCGCAGCCGGTGCCATTGGCTAACTGGTCGGTGAAGCCCCTGATTGGCCTTACTGAAGCCATACGTCATCCAAGGCTACAGTCTTCAGCTGGCCTACGGGGCCTGATCCTACGACAGGGACACGATTAGGTTCCGAAGCTACGACCACAGCCATGACACGAACCCATTCAGTAGTACGGTTCGATAGCCTATGTATCATTTGTTAGATACCGTCTTTTTTGGTAGATTC
This sequence comes from Hypoxylon sp. EC38, assembly GCA_002120335.1. Lineage (NCBI taxonomy): Eukaryota > Fungi > Ascomycota > Sordariomycetes > Xylariales > Hypoxylaceae > Hypoxylon > Hypoxylon sp. EC38. Next base: position 73,329 of record KZ111264.1, read on the forward strand.
TGCGAGGATCGGGATTTGAAGGGATGCCATAAGAGATTAAAGAGCTCGTTCTTTTGTATAGGTAACTTACGCATGCGCTATCCCGCGCTGAAGTACGACATCGCCTGGCTCACAGAGAGTCTCGACGGTCTCACCGTATGTGCCTCGACCGTCAACCACGTCAAACGGTTTGGGTGGAGTCAAAAGGCTTAGAGTACCTTGTAAAACGACAAGATAATCAGTAGAGGTTGTACGATGCATCGCACCCTCCGAATTTGGGGCAATGTCCAGATAATACATGTTGATGCCTCCTGGCACTATAAGAAACAAACTGGGTCAGCAGTTGCTATTTGCGGGACGTGTCAGCAGCTGAGTATGAGGTCCGAGGACCTATCATAGGAGATGACAACATCTCAAACTACCCGAATAGGCAACGTCCTTGTGCTTGGGGGTTGAGGACAACAGAGAAGTGGGGATAATTCCTCGTAATAAATTGTCGGGCTTTGACATACGCACGATTCCCATCCCCGGCACCTGATCGAGTTCTATATGACCACTGTAATATCCGTCAACTCTTGTGTCAACTCACGACATCATTGCCCCTCGGTGAGTTCCAAGGTTGATATTTGAGATTAACCGTGAGAGGCACAGGGTAAGACTCACTGTCCATCATTGCTGGTGGGCACCTTCTTGCTAGATGCTACGCGAGCTCTCAATAAACTACCTCCCGGGATAGGATCAAGTTTGAGAGTTTCCACGAGGACCTCTACGCCGGGCTCTGAGTTCGGCTTTGCAACGTTTGATTTCACAAGGGGAAGGTTCGAAGCAGTGATGCGCCTCGGGGCTGGTAGGTGAGTCGGTGGAGTCATCGTGTTGGGTAATAGTGTTCAACCTTGAGGGTCGCAAATGTTTGTATGAAGTAGGTATGTACGATTAAGGAAGTAAAGAGGCGTGAGTCACCCATACGATGAGAGTCGTACAGAGCTCACTTATATAGATTTTCGAGACTCAAGGCTTGGGTGGGTAACTAAACGAATTAGCACTAATCTGAGCTATGGTGCTGATGACAAATGAAGTGAATTAATCAGCAGCAGATCTTCTTCAAGACCTTACCGATCGGGACAAAACGCAAGGATTCTTCACAAATAACTAAGAGCTGAGGTTTGTAAGTGAAACCTGAATTCGGAATAACGATGGAGTTAATCCCATGAAGTCCGCCTTGGGATCGTGGCACTCTGGCAACTCTACGAGGGACTGAGGACTGACTTGCGTGGACGACTAGGGTAAATGGCAAATCCTATAGGACAAAAAGTACCACGGTGACTTCTTTGACGATCCATCTATTCGGTAAGTAGGTGGGACGATCGTTTATAATCAACGGATGTCATTTGCGTACTTCAGTGCAACACTATCGCCCTCCATCCAGTCGGAAGATATGACCTAAAAGGATCATGAGCAATCGACCCCAGGCAGCGTAATAGAGGACAGATAAACATACTACTACCAAGTTCGTAGTATGCCATTAAGCGGCGAACAATCTCGGCCATATGCGTAAACCTTCCCTACCATGACCTGGTATTCCGTTTTTCGTTTTCCCTGCCAAAACGCCTATCTAAATGCAACAAGCCCCGTCATGCCTACCTACTTAGGTATCCTAACTTAGCGATATCCTCTACCGCGACTACGCGAGCGACTACGACCTCGGAAGCTATCATAGCTAGGGCTGCGTCGTCGATCATCGTCATAATCATTGTAACTGTCTCTTCTTCCACCCCGTCGTCTCGGGGGAGACCGGGATCTGGACGCGTACGATCCCGAAGGGCTACGGTTGCGACGGGGAGGGGATCGAGACCTTGAGTAAGAGCGAGGGCGGTAAGTGTCGAAGTTATCACGGCCTGACCGTCCATGTCGCGGGGGCGAGCGCGGCGCTCTTCCTCCGCCGAACCCAGCTCCCCTTCCACTACCAGGCCCAGTAGCACTAGCTCTACCACCACCCCTGGGGCCAGGCGCAGGGAGCCGGGGATCAATATTTGCACCTCGGCTTGCAGTCGGCGGAGAGGGTGAAAACTTGCGTCGGGGTAGGACGATGGAGACGTTGATGACTGTACCATCGAGAACAGCTTCATGCATGTGGGCGATGGCTGCTTCGGCATCGGCCTCGTGGATGTAGAGAATGTAGGCTGTACCGCGGTTTGTGTTGACTATAAAGATATGAGTCAGTTGATCTGTTGAATCCCATCGTAGAGAAGCCACTTACACTGTCGATTCATCGGCATATCCAGGTCTCGGATAGGGCCATATTGCCCGAAGATCTCGCGCAAGTGATCCTCATTGATGGTCTTGGTCAACTTTTCAACAACGATCTAGTAGCAAGAATCAGGTTAAAATTAGCATCCATAATAAAAGCGAAGGGTGATCACTTGAGAGAAGGGATGATAGAAACGTAGACAGATATAACTAGGGCGGATTGACTGACCTTCGTACTGCCTCTAAGAGGGCTCTCGCTTCTGCCCCGCTCGTCTCGGTCACGACTCAAACTCCTACTCTCACTACGGAGTCTTCCATTACGACGGGCAACAGGAGACGGCGATCTAGTGAAGGAACGACGGCGACGAACTGGAGTTGGCGATCGCGAATAGCGTGACTTGGGTGTCGGGGAACGCGACTGGTACCGATCTCGAGAAGGCGACCGATAATCCATGGTGATGATGAACTATCTATCGTCTATTATTCCAGGGTTTAGCTCCCTTGTAGAGAGAGAAAATGTTATCCAGTTCAATTTGACTTCAACTTGAACTTGAGAAATGGATACTGTGGAGTTCCGATCCTGGAGTAAAATAGTGAAAGATTGTGTTAAGCAGTAGGTGTATGCACATTGAAGCTTTCCCCAAGTTCGTTGTTAGGTACTCAACAAATAGGGAAGGTCGAAAACGTCCGGAATAGGTAAAGCCTTGATTACGTAAGGATACTACATAGTAATAGTGCAGCAGCCACAAAATACATGTATGTATACAATGTAGGTACAAAAATCACTGTAATGAGATGTACATGCGTACCTACCTACATGTAGGTAATGCATCCAATCTCACCCGCAAGAATAGGAGACATCAAGTATGATTCTTACGCTTCTCGTAAATATCATTGGTTACGCACACGTCTGCAACTAAAACAACAGACTATAAACCCCTTTTCTCCTTCAAAAAAAAAAAGTATAAAAATCCTAATACACGTATCTGAAGTTAGGATTCTCCCTGTCCGTCAAATCCTCGAAAGCGTGAGCCAATCTCTCATCGCGTGCCTCATCAACGCCCGCCGCGGCCAACTGGTCCCGCTTCTTGTTCTGTCTCGTAAGATAGAAACGGAAATATAACAGAATGAGGACGAGAAGACAATAGCAGCCGAGGTGGGTTGCGAATGCCGTGAAATATTTGGGAGATTCGCGCGAGAGGAAGACTTGCGGACCGATAGCATTACCTGCCGACCAGAAGATGAAGTTCGTAGCTACCACGACCGACTTCTTGGTTTGACCGCCGACGTTTCGAGACATCATGGAAAGACCCAACGTTTGCGCCGCCCAGAAAGACAACGTAATGTAGTAGCAGATGAGCAAGCCCACGTGCTGCGGGAAGGTATTGTTGGGAACAGTCATCAGTAATATGGTGCCCACGAACGATCTAGGGTAACAACGTCAGCTATAGAATTCAGTATAACCGGCTTAGGGTGAGCAGTGATACTTACGGAATAACAAACCCCAACATAGTCAAGATGTTCTGGTTGAATTTCTTCACCAACCAGACCGATCCCAACAACACGATGATGATGTAAAAACCAAGAACCATAGCTAGGAGCTGCGTTTGGAGGTTTGTGAATCCCAGGCCATCAGAGATAATCAGGTTCGCAAATGCGCCGAGGCCACTAGTCGGCAGAGTCGTCGTGAACTGAATCCCGGCATAACACCATGTCTGAGGATCAGTCAACGCATCCCACACTTGCTCCTTCTTGAAGACGCGATTCTGCAGACCGGTCTGGTTTTCTCGGACGCGCTCGACCATCAAGTGCTTGTCCTCTTCGCTGAAGCACTTGGCACGCATCGGAGAATCAGGCATCCACCAGAGTACAAAAAACCCAAAGAAGACAGAGATGATTCCATATGCCAAGAACAGCCATTGCCACGACTTGAGAGGGCCATCCGTGATCAAGGTAAAGCAGTACGCGAGAAGTCCACCGACAATCTGCTGTGCACCATTCATCATGTACCAGTAAGTCACTCTCGAGGCCTGTTCCTCGCGCTTGTACCACATAGCGGAAAGGATTACAAATGCTGGCTGGCAAGCCGACTCGAAAAGCCCCAGTAGCGTACGGACGATCACTAACCCGACAAAGTTCTTGCAAGCAGCATGGCAAGCCAAGACAGTACCCCACGCAATAATAGAGAAACTGAGGTACTTGGCAACTGGAACGCGAGCGATGATATAATTCTGTATTTTCAGTGTCAATCGATCGTTTCAACCATCTAAGAGCCTTATACGAAGAGGGCAGGATTTGTTCTGACCTGTGGATACTCAACAATGAGGATAGTTATGTAGATACATGTTGTTAGCCACGAGAATTCCTGGCTCACTTTACCAGCAGGAGTACGCATGCCGGTGTCTGCCGGGAGGCCCATAATCGAAGAGAAGGACAGTGTGCCCTTGTCGATAGCCTGGAGGAAGTATGTCGTGATCATGACGACAAGGACTCGCTTGTCGATCAGCTTTCGGAGTCTAGTGCTTTCTTCGGGTGATATTTCGATTCTGACAGCTGACGAGTATTTGGCGACCTCCTTGTCGACTTTGCCATAGTCTGCGTGTTCCCCCTTCTCGTCTATATCTTCGACTGCCGAGCGAGCCCGCTCTACTTCTGCCATCGAATACCTCTTCAGGTCATCGTCTTGGTGAGGTCTCATAGGCTGGACAATGTCGGGATCGGGTACTTCTGTGGACGACATGGTGAAGATAATGGGTTAGACCTCTTTGGCTGCGTCCAAAACCAACTTCCTTAGCAGTTTTCATGCAGTTTCGTTCAGCAGGTCTAGCCGCGGTGAGTGGTTATACACCTGATAGAAAATAAAATTCCACTTGCGAATGCAGAGACGAAACAAGATGAGATCAAGAAGTGGGAAAGAAGTGGCATTTTTATTCGCATATCGCCCCATTACCTCCCGATATTATCGTGCATAGAAGCCTGTCTTGTTTTGGCGCTGCAACATCGTAAGCGAGCTATCCAACAAGGGGTCAAAAGGCCGACCATACTATGAAAGTTCATTCGCCTACATTAGCCCGGGCTAAGAACCACATTGTCGGATGAACACTACGGTGGGGTATAACGTAGGAATATCGATTCAACGAATCACTATGTCGAGCAATGTCATAGTGCCTGTTCTAATACTAAACTATCAACGGATGATCCTGGGCAGTCTGGGGCTTTCTGGGGACCTGCTAGGAACGTGCTGGGGTCGATTCTCCAAAATCTGGGGGATGGGGGAATAACCCCAAAGCGAACAATCTGGAGTACGGAGGAGACTTGACTCGAGTGAAAATCCTGCTTCTTTCGGGTGAGATGAACTGGCGACAACCGGGGTCTTCCCCTCAGAGAGCTAGTCTCGGTGCTAGCTAAACCGAAGTTGTCGATATGTTAAGAAAAGGTCGGAGACAGATTCTCCATCAAAGAGTAAGCTGCAACTATGCAACCTAGAACCAGTCGTTCTTCGGTTTAAAAGTTTTCCGGGCGCGCTCTTATGTGCTGCGTCGTGCATACAGGTACCATAGTAATGAGATAGCGAAAGTTCGCCACACGTAGTATGAGAGTCTTGGATTGATGTGGAGTAGGTATTGCGACGATGTGATATCCCGATGACTGGAGACACTTAAGACGCTACCTCCACTACGATACCCATGTGGAGTAAACCGAAGGTGTACCACTCTTGACTCCTCACGAGAACCTCTACGTGCTTCATTTTTAAAGCATTCTCAGGTAGTGTCTACGATGGAAATAGGAAGGAAACATCGATATTGCTAGAACTGCAGAATTCTCGAACAGTGACATCAAACGGAAAAGGAACGAGGTTTATCCATATAGCGATCCCACTAAGCGTTTCCTTCTAGGCCCTTGTACTGAATCACGCATATCTTAAGAGTCCGCGCTCACATTTCCCAAGATGCCGGCAGAAGTTCACGGTATAAAATCCAGCGACATTCACGCTAAGATCCAGCTCCTCATCGATGGACTTGTTAACATTAAGGATAAAACGGGCGAGTTCCTGTTAACGCTAGAAGATGGCCGTGTGATCGATACGAAAGGATGGAACGACTGGGAATGGACTCATGGCATTGGCCTCAATGGGATCTGGGCCTACTATTCGTTGACAGGGGACGAGAAGTATCTTAAGATCATCGAAGATTGGTTCGCGAACCGGTTTGCCGCTGGGGGCACAACCAAAAATATTAACACTATGGCCGTCTTCTTAACATTAGCCTACGTTTATGAGAAGACGGGCAATCAAACATACCTCCCTTGGCTAGACAGCTGGGCCGAGTGGGCATACCACGACCTAGAAAGAACAAAGTATGGCGGCATGCAGCACATCACATATCTGGAGGTGAACGACCAGCAACTATGGGATGACACGCTCATGATGACCGTCATGCCTTTGGCAAAGATTGGGAAGCTTCTCAACAGGCCACATTACGTTGACGAGGCGAAGCGGCAGTTCCTAATTCACATCAAGTACCTGTTTGATACGAAGTCCGGACTATTCTTCCACGGGTGGACATTCCACGATGGTGGCCACAATTTCGCAAACGCCTTGTGGGCAAGAGGAAATGCGTGGTTGACCATTGTAATCCCTGAGTTCCTAGAGTTGTTGGATCTACCTCCCAATGATCCCATTCGGAATCACCTTTTGGATACGCTTAATGCGCAGTGCGAGGCCCTCAAACCGTTACAGACCGCCTCAGGTTTGTGGCGCACGCTTCTCGACCAACCAGAGGAAGAAGGCTCGTATGTTGAATCAAGCGCGACCGCAGGATTCGCCTTTGGGATTCTTAAGGCGCAGAGGAAGAAGTACATTGGGAAGCAGTATGAAGCCGTAGCTTTGAAGGCGATCCAAGCGGTGCTGAACAACGTCGATGCTAATGGGGAGCTCCTAAATACGTCATTTGGCACAGCCATGGGACATACCTTGCAACATTACAAGGACATCCCAATCACGAGCATGCCGTACGGACAAGCCATGGGTATTATGGCTTTGGTTGAATTTTTGAGGGTGTTTATCTAAATGGCAGCTCAAATTATTATTCTAACAAGGTGGTTGGTCATTTAATATGTGTCCCGGAAACTCTGATTATTGGTGATATCTAGTCGAGGAGGGTCTTCTTGACGAAATCGACTTCGTCCGGAGTCCCACACACCAATCCTGCCGTCTCATTCAGGTCTTCTAAGGACCTGTCTAGTATATCTGTTCCGTCCGCTGGGTCTATGGCCTTCCCTCCGACACACTCAATGATCAGGGCAAGAGGGAAGAGCTCATAGAGACGTCGTAATTTCGCCTTACTAGTCGCTGTCACTGGCGATATGTATATACCATGGCCCTTAACTAGCGCATGAACAACATCCGGGACGAGCCCACCACTGTATCGTAGTGTGTACTTGTTCTGTACGTAGTGCGAAATGAGGCTCATATATTTGTCATTGTCCGCCGCTGCACGGAGATTCGCAGGAGCGAAGTAACGGGTCTTGAATGGTTTTTCTTCTAGTCGGACAACAGGCCGGATGATTTCGCAGTCAACTGCAGCATCATCGCCAATTCCTAGCTCAACACAAATTGGGTCAGAGCCGGGCACGCGTAAAGCCACAATAGCTGTAGTGCGCGGCCCGTAGACACCAAGTATAGCGGCCACCTGTTTACTTGCCGGTGGTTGATTGAGCGCCGTTTTCCCTTGCCAAATACCAATGATGGTTCCCACAGTCCAGTTTGGCGCTATAATAGAGCTCCCGTCCAGAGGATCGAAGGCGACAGTGTAATGTTCATTGGGAGGAGCATCGGCTTGACGTCCTTCATGGTTTTGGGCATCCCGTTCTATTGGGTCCTCTTCGCTACTGGCGGTGACCACGAGCGGGCATCGAGAAATGGCGCTTCGTATGCTATTCTCCGCCAAAACGTCCACATTTAACTGATCATCGCCGAAGGCATTTGAACTTCCGGCTTGCGAGACATTGTGTGACCTTCGTAGGGCTGTTCCAATATCCGAGATGCACTCAATTAGTTTTGGTAGGACCGACTCAACCAGCCCTTTATACTCATGCGAAGAAATGGCAGATTGAAGATGACGCTTCCAGCTCAGGTCAGCCATATTTATCTTGGTGATTAGAAGTGTCTCTAGACGAATATTATCTAGGTTCTTCTCTTCCCACCGAAGCCTGCGAAGCGTTATCAGCAGTAAAACCCGCAATCCATATGCAATTAAACGGATCGCTAAATACCTCAAGCTTACATCTTCGCACTTTAAAAACATGACACCATCGCGAGGGTGAACTCATTTGAAGTTATCTTAAGCTTTAGAATGCAAGATGCTCAGCCATGTTAGATGTGGGGGATTGAGAACCAAGATTCCTGGTTCAGTGCGTATCTGACCACAAAGGAATTAGAGTCAGGAACCTGCGAGCCGCCCCAAAGTAGGAATCATAATGGCAATTCGACATTGGCAATAACCCATACTGTTGAGGAATCGATCGCAGTCGGTCGACTAGCATGATGCGACGGATACGTACTTCGCTTCACCCTCGTCGGCAAAACTGTATCAATATCTTGCTAACTACATGTAGGTACCGATTAGTCTGCTATATCAAGCACTGGTCAGTTGGACATGATATGCAGTAAGCCGCATAGGAGGTGCTCACTTTGATCAATCCTGTGATATTAATCAGATGGCCAATATCTACACTTAGGATGGAGTGAGGGCGGAATATGCCATCCTGGATACAAGCGGAGTTGGTACCAAAGCTGGATACCTACCTACCTAGGAATTGCGAATCAAAAGCCAAGATGATGGTATAAGAGGTAAATGAACGTAAAAGTTAAGTAATGCAGTCGTTCAAATCAAGATGAACAAGACGTTAACCGACGATATCCATGCTGCAAGAAACGGGAACCGTTCGAGTTATCAAAGCAGCACTTCCGTGATCCGTTACCCGAGTTCCGATGATGGAGCAGATGATGGGACACATCTAAGCCCCTTTTTCTTAGCTTCAAGTCATTTCTTAAATACGTGTTTGCTTCGTTCGAATGCATTTAGCTGAAGTTGAAACATAGAAGTAGTTTTATAGACTTGCTCTTGAGAGATATTCCTCGTCTTTACAATGCCAGGCCGTACCCAATCTCCATCGGAGAATAAAGATGCGAATCAACGTGACTTACTTCAGGAATATTCCATATCAAGAAACGGGTTTCTTCCGGAGAGAGAGCCATTAAGACGCTTACCGAATCCCTACTATACTTCGTGGGAATCCTTATTGGAAGATCTCCCATCACTAATAAAGGAAAGGACGATCCGAGACGCCATAGATCACATATCGATACTTTCAACGAGTAAACTACACACAGAGGAGGAATGGCGTCGAGCCTATGTGGCTCTGTCGTTCTTAGCCCATGCGTACATCTGGGGTGGCGAAAAGGCATCCGAGGTATGAATACGCCGTACTTCAATTGCAAATTGAGTCACTAATAGACAAGTAGGTGCTTCCTCCAGCGATATCCGTCCCTTTTCTTCAAGTCTCGGAGCACCTCGGCCTTCCACCAGTGGCAACATATGCCGCACTTAATCTATGGAACTTCTCGTGTAATGGGTCCGACTTCCGAGACCTCGATAAGCTAGAAGTATTACACACGTTTAGCGGCACTGAGGACGAGTCGTGGTTCTTTTTGGTGTCAGTGGCAATGGAAGCTCACGGTGGCCATATCATTCCGATCATGATCCAGGCTCTTGAGGCAATTCGATATCGACACTACTCAACAATAATTAGGGCACTAGATCGATTGATCGTCTGTATAGGGGAGCTTGGTAGGCTCCTTGATCGGATGGATGAGAAGTGCGACCCTATGGTATTCTACCATCAGATACGCCCGTTTCTTGCCGGGAGTAAGAACATGGGCCCGGCGGGCCTTCCAAATGGAGTCTTATACCAGGACAAAGACGGCATGCTCAGCTGGAAGCAGCTGAGGGGCGGCAGCAACGGGCAAAGCTCACTCATTCAATTCTTCGACATTGTTCTTGGGGTCAAACATACATCCTATGGGAATAGCAAGCGCACAAGCCCAGAGATATCTTCAGGGACAGGCGAAACAGGAACGGGTTTCCATGAAGAGGTCCGCTCTTACATGCCAGCTCCGCACAAGGCATTCCTAGAACACGTCTCGCGCATGAAGAGTCTTAAGGAACTCGTTAACGAACCTGGCGAATCAGATGAACACAGGCAACTGCAGCAGTCATTTCAGGCAGCCACCAAAGCCCTTGGAGACTTTCGAAATAGGCATATGCAACTCGTGACAAGATACATCATTGTACCCTCGAGAAAGCCAAATCAAATTTCGACTGTCAATCTTGCCACTACATCATCACTATCTAATCGAGGAGCAGCGAGGGAATTGACTGGAACAGGTGGCACAGCTTTAATACCATTTCTAAAGCAGACGCGTGATGAGACATACTTGACAGGCAATCTATAAAGTCAGGGAGATAGAACAGATAGAATGGAGTTTTCCAGATATATTTCGAATAAATTGTAGTCTATTGATAGCTCTGTAATAGAATGGTGTTGATTCAAAGGTCGCGGCGGATGTACATGTTAGGTAGTGACGGAAGTCCGGTTATCCGACGCGTTGATTAAGGTACGTACCTAAATCCATCTTGAACTCGGCTCTTTTCAGCAGCATCCGTACATGTACTTCCGATATCCGCCTCATTACTTAGCACAACTTGGCCATCGTTAGAAAAAGACATAACATAATTACAACCTTCTTACAATAAACGCGTTGTGTTGTGTCCATGGAGCTCGATAATCCAGATTCTATGGGCAATTTAAGCCGATACTTCTTATTGAAACGACATGAATTCTCCGATAACCCGTATCCGAGTCGCTAACGCTTGTGATGTATGTAAACAACGTAAAGGTAAGGGAGTATCCGTTCCGAACAACAAATGTCTGCGTTCCGGATGAAAAATACAATAATGATTAACCGAATACTACGTACATAGTCAAATGCGACGGGAATTTGCCTTGTGGTTACTGCAAGAGTCGACAGCGCAGCTTAACATGTCACTTCTCTCCTACCGCTCGTCGCCGAGTAAGAAAGCCGCATTTGCCTTCTCCCGAATCTTCTGGTGCTCAGTCATCCGTTCCGTCATCCGCTAGACCCGCGGCGTCTCCCGACATTCCCGACATTCCCGCTGCTCCCGTTGCTCCCATTCCCTCGGTAACATCTTCACGAACATCGGATGACCTCACTCACCGTAGTTATGTCTCCGCTGAGGAAGAAGCAGACGTCCCTCGGGAAGCACGTTTGCTATGTGATGCGGGGGGCAAGTTGAGTACGGAGAGATCTTTACCCTCGACTTAGAAACACCCCTTGTAATTAATACCTTTCACTCAGTTTTCGTTGGCGATTGTGCGCCACTCTCCCTTTTCCAGACAGTCCGCCAGATCGTAACATCCCGAGTGGATCCGAACGCCTTTACACCTCAGACAAGCCGGGTTTCGATGTTAGAGAATGCTTCTTCCGATCCGTTAGTCTCAATTAACGGCAAAGTGCCATACGTAGATCCCACTGGTATTGAACGGCTAGTCTCTATATTTCTATCAGTGGTAAACTACTTGGATCTTATCGTGGTGATTGATATATCATTCTCTAACCCCTTAGCACAGACATCCGGCTTAATTGATCTCTTCGAGAATGATCACCTCGCGGACAACGTATCAACATGGGCTACTAATACGGAAACCCCCCAGGATACCACATCTGCCGTCAACTACCTTGTCTTAGCTATCGGGTCGCAGTCAGTCGACGAAGGATCTGCTGCTGAATATTTCCAATATGCGAAAACCTTAGCACTGTCATGTCTCGGTGGCGATCTAGGGATTGAGACGGTCCAGGCCTTCGCCCTTGTAACGTTATATATGCTTCGAGCATGTCAGATCAATGGCTCATTTCTTTTCTTTGGTAAGCTCTATGATATATTGGTTGGTTCATCTCGACGCTGAGATCAAAAGGCATTGCTGCACGAGCAGCCTACTCGATCGGTTTACACAGAACAGAAGTGAATTCTCGATTTGGATCTGAGACGCACATTCGAAGGTAGGATTATCATGACGACAAAATATTGCTCGTATTGATTTTCTCTAGGGATCGTCTTTGGAAAAGCTTACGAGTCCTCGATTTGTTTCTAAGTATATCCATGGGCAGACCGCCATCCATGTCTGATATAGACTGTACGGTGCCTTATCGAACCTTAGATTCAAATGGACAAGAGGAATTTGACATCTTGAATGCTTCTGTTCAGGTCCTTTCAATCACCGAAGAGATCGTTCTCCAGGTATATTCTAGAAGAAAGATCTCACTTCAACTTACAGAAGGGATCTCACGACAACTTCGAGATTGGTCAAACAGATGGCTCCCTCGGCTGAAGCGAACCATGGCAGAATCACCACGAGAATATGAGGTAGACGTCGTCGGTGCGTGCCAAGTCATGTCCTGCTATTATTATGCTGTCATGCTAGTCACCAGACCGTTCCTCATGTATGAGATATGTAAACGCTTACCGGACCGAGCTACGACGGCGGAAGTACCTAGCAGCAGTAGTGACAATTCCGGAAGAGCTAGGCTTGCGAATGCGTGTATTGATGCAGCAGGTCTAATGTCCGAGTCAGTAGTGGACCTCGTAAATCAAAGGCGTTTAGATGGGCGCATGCCGTTAATAGTGTAAGTAGATTGTTCCGAAGCCACCATTCTCAGCTGATCGCCCGCAAAGATCCTGGTTGTTCGCTTCGTCGCTAGTACTTGGAGTTGGCCTTCTTGGAGGATTCGGTCGCATACTCGAGAAATACGCAAATATGTCCATCGCTGCCCTGGAATATTTAGCAGAGCACGATGCGCATGCTATGCAGTACTCGCTCATTGCGAAGTCGTTATTATCCAGCGCATTGAAGTATCTCCAAAGGAAAGACATCGATGAGCGCCTTCGAATTACGGAGAGTTCGTCGCAGCTATTCGGACTAATACCAAAGGAACATCCACCTCGAGGAGATTTTATACCTACCTGTGTAAATGAATCGAGGGCTGTTGCCGCTGAACACCAAGGGGCAAATGTGCCTCAGAGCTCATTGACTCATGAGTTACTCGCATCCCCCTTTCATGATATCGACCCGGCCCTCTTATCATTGGGCTGCTCACTTGACTCTTCGTCAGGCAGCTTTTTAGGTAGGGACCAACAGGATCAGACTGATCATGTTTTTGGCGCGCTCAACCTGTTTCCTCTATTGGATGGAAATGGCCATATAGATCTCGCGCATTACCTCTAAGGATATATTGGTGTTCTACCTTATACAATAGGACTGTTGTAGGTAAAAAGCTCATCAAGAATTATGCAAGGATGTTCTTGGGTAGTACCTACAGTACATAACATTTTCACATCAGCGTTACGTAGTACATGTAGATAGCCCATTTGCTCGTTGACGTCATTGGGTCAAGCTTTAATGCTATACAACACCACTCTTCCTCGCAGATTTTATAATGGGTATATTCTAAACCATCTACGTAGGAATAGTATATTTGGTTGGTTAAAGTCATCATTTCTGCGAAATGCCAATTGGATACGAAGGCTCAAAAATCCCAACATGTTATGCAACATGCAGCATCGGGCACAAAGAGAGTCATACGCTCCCGTTAAAGTTAAAGGCCATCGCTGATGCAGGTTTCGACGCCATTGAGCTGTCTATGCCTGATTTCTTAGCATATGGAAAGATGCTTAATGGTCGAGAGCCCGATCCGAAGGACTACGACACCCTAGTCGAAATTGGGAAGGCAATTAAAGCACAAGTAGAAGAACACAAGCTCAAGGTTCTCATGCTTCAACCTTTCGCAAACTTCGAAGGATGGCCTAAGGGTAGCGACGAGAGGAAGGATGCGTTCGGGCGTGCAAAGGGTTGGATGCGTATCATGGAGGCTGTTGGAACGGACATGTTGCAAGTAGGATCATCTGACGCTCCCGGGATATCTTCATCTATCGATGACTTAGCCGGCGATCTAGCCGAGCTAGCGGACCTCTGCGCAGCCAAGGGACAGCGTATTGCGTATGAGAACTGGTGCTGGGCTACGCATGCCCCGAGCTGGAAGGATGTGTGGCATATTGTCGAGAAGGCCAACCGCCCCAATCTCGGGCTATGTCTAGATACCTTCCAGAGCGGCGGCGGCGAATGGGCAGACCCAACAACGAAATCTGGGTTGATCGAAGGCTTCTCGCGAGATGAGCTCGAAGCTAGGTGGAAGCAGAGCTTGGCAGAGCTGAGCAAGACGATCCCACCCGAAAAGATCTACCTTCTACAGATATCGGACGCATACAAGATGGAACCCCCTATAGAAGCGAAGACAAACGAGGAAGGATTACGGCCGAGAGGTCAATGGAGCCATGACTACCGGCCCCTGCCATACGATGGAGGATATCTTCCCGTGCAGGATTTCCTTAGGGCGGTAATGGGGACGGGATTCAGAGGCTGGTTATCCATTGAAGTGTTCGATACTAAAGGACCTGAGAAATACTCGGATATGCTTGAGTTTAGCAAGAAAGCCATGGCGTCACTTGAGAAGCTGTTGCAAGGATAGGGATTACTTATATCGAGGACGGCGGAAGCCACATGCTAAATGGACTGTCGCGGTAAACTCTTGTGTTTATATTAGTCGGAATACGAAGTTGTCGCACTAGAAACCCAATATCCTTTATGTGTCATAATGTATGGAAATATTCTACCACGAGAATTGTGGCTCGGTATCTCTTATGCATTCATAAGCTGAAGCATGCATAAGTATAATGAAACAGACGGTGACGTCGAATGATATCGTTTATGATATCAATGTTACTTAAGGTACATGTAAGTTGCTAAAAACATACGAGGAGCTACAAAATACTGGAAGCGGATAAGGCATTACCTTATCTACAGTCAGCAAACAGGGGTCGGAAATGATATGTAAGGCACCATCACATCACTTTCTTAGTGATCGGCATTCAGGCAAGAATTCCAGTAGTGGAAGCCGAATGCTAGGTATTCTCACCGATATCTCGCCGCCGACGAATCCGCCTTATCTCCATAGAGCAGCATACGTAAGCTGGATGCATTAAAAGGGGATTCCAAGCTTTCGACCTTGTCACTCTTTCATTTCAACCAATTATACGTTTGAGAGGAATCGAATGTCGTCTAGAATTTCCGCCAACCGGGAACTTAATTAGGTGCTGCCGGCATTTTGTAACAATGAATAAGCCAGGCCAAGCTTGAACAGTGACGCTAGGAAGACCCATGAAGGCGTGCGAGCTAGGAAGGGATCCCTCGGCGATAGGAGTGAATAGCCTCATAAAATTGCACAAAGGAACAAAGGAATAGGAAATCCGTCAGGGGTTACCAGCTCATCAATCGCAGCTAAGGAGATCTTCTAGACCAGGAACAGGATAATATATCTTGTAAACAAAAGCAAGATATAATAGTGAAATCGCTTGGTATGCACTCAGATTGCAAATTACAATATCATGCTTGCAGCTCTCTTATATAGAAATGCACAGCCCCCAAGCTCTCGTATGCGGATCTATTCATGCCATGTTACCACCCCCCGGCTTCTCTCCACGCTTTCCCCCGTCAATCACATCAAGATCCCGCCCCATCGGTTAAAGTGAGAGCCGTCTCACCTACCTAAATGGGTAATTCATAGCAAATTGGAGAATCGTGCGCATAGGTCGGGGATACGACTTATAAGTTTCTTGTTGACCTACGCGTTGAACTGTTTATGTTATGATTGCTTCCCTCACCCTATCTTCCAGCGCCTATCCAGTAGGTGTGAGGTAATAAGTAGTAGTTGTAGTCGATAGCCATGAAGTTCTCCGCTGTCGGCGCGTTGGCGCTTGCTTCATTAGCGACTGGCTCTAAGTTGGCTTACCGGGATGACAACTCGACGACGACAACGACCGCCACCCCAACTACCACTGAACCATGCGCCATTGTGAGTGCTGAGTGGGCTTCCCAGATCGGTGCGACAGCCACTCCGACTATTGAGGCGTCAGTTGCTTACGAATGTCTCAATTCGGTACCAATTGATAAGGATGGCGCTCTCAAATACATTGATGAGCTAGCCCCTTACGTCGAGTGGCAGTCGGACACTGTGTTTAAGAAAAACCCGCCGCCTGATTATTTCTACCCTCCCACGGACATTTGGGGAACAATAGCTGAGGTGAAGGCTGACATCACCGCGGACAAGTATACCAACGAATACGCGTGGCAAGCGGACTTGTACAAGAGGTTATTCGGACCGGCGCACGATGGCCATTTTGTGGTGTATTCGGATGCCTTATCCGCTGCTGTAGAATGGCAAAGACCTTTCGCCCTAGTATCGATTAGTGAGGAGGGCCCCGACGGTTCCGCACCAGTAATCAAGATATACGACGATGTAGTGTCCGGTGTTGAGACTGCATCTGTCGTGAAGCTCATCAATGGAGTCGATGCGGCTACATACATCGAGGATTGGATCAATCAGGCCGGTGGTAACCAGGACGTTGATGCAGCCTACAACTCCATGTTCTTCGAGAAGGCATTCGTGGCTGAAAACCATAATCAAGGTTACTTTCAAACTGGAGGCCGCGTAAGGTACAGCTCACTATCCAAATCTACTTCTGGTCGAGGATACCAGACTAACCATCATACACAGATATATCTACCCCGGGAACATCACTTCCTTCACTTTCGAGAACGGGACGGTGCTAGATCTGCCGAATATTGCGAGATTGAAGGGATCCTGGCGTACTGTTACCGATGGGCCTTCCTTCTTTCGACATTTCTGCGCTGGCGCAACTTCCAACAGCCTAGCTTCATCGACGACTACAACGCAATCCGCGACCGCAACACCTGCAGCCACGAGCGGAGTTCCCGTCGTAGGTTATCCGGATCCAGTCATCGTTTCGAGCGACTCTTCAATCTCCGGATACTTCATTGACCAGTCAGGATTCGAAGATGTGGCTGTCCTTGTCATGCTTTCCTTCGAACCCGACGACCCGGTTGAATTCCAGCGCGTTGCTCAGGACTTCTACGCAGCTGCCGTAGAGGCTGGCAAGAAGAAGCTTGTCGTCGACGTACAGGCCAACGGTGGTGGTTACATCTTCCTCGGATACGATGGCTTCCGCCAGTTGTTCCCCGATATCGTGCAAGAAGGCTTAGGACGATGGCGACAACACCCAGGCTTTGCGGCTGTCTCTCAGGTGTTCTCGGACATCTCTGCGGATTTCGACCCGAATACCGCTTCCGTCGATGTTATCAATGCGTACGAATCTGTCTTCAATTGGCGGTACGACCTCAACATCACTAATGGAAACTTCACGTCCTACGAGGACAAATTCGCACCACATGAGTTCGGCGGCGACAACTACACGAACCTCATGCAGTGGAACTTTAACGACCCGTTAAGCACGAGTAATAGCACCTTCGGATTTGGCACCGACATCACAGGTTATCGTAGCCGTCAGAATTTTACGCGCCCATTCGGCGGCCCTGAGAATGCGGTGCTCTTGCTCGACGGGTACTGCGCATCAACATGCACCCTGTTCTCCGAGTTTCTGAGGTCCAACGCAGGCGTCAAGAGCATAGCGATGGGTGGACGACCGACTAAGGAAGGTCGCATCCAGGGCGTCGGTGGTGTTAAGGGTTCGCAGAGCTACGGTTTCGCGGACGTCTATTCGCAGGCCCAGACGGCACGTGGTTTCACGAACGATTCTGCCATTATCGAGACATTAGATAAATATACGACATACGTTATTGAACGTAGCACGGCTGCTAGCTTGAATGTAAAGGATCAAATCCTCCACGGTAACATCGAGGATGGCATCCCGGCACAGTTCGTGGTCGAGGAGTCCGACTGTCGGCTGTGGTGGACCGCCCCCATGATCACCGACATGACTGAGCTGTGGAAAGCGGCCGCTACAGCGGCCTTCAAGGGTGGCAAATGCGCATATGGTTCTATCGACTACCCGACAAACGCTACCACGACGAAGAGGGCCGGATCTGCGCCAGCGCCTTTCGGCAGGCCGAGATTCACGGTCCCGAAGAAGATTGGAACTTTGGCTCTGCCATCGAAGCGGGACGTGGTGCAGAAGAGTCAAGTCTTTATGGCCAATCAGTTTATGAAAGTCGTCGACTAGAATATTCCCCCGCGCCTATTATGAAGTACTTTATCATCTGCCTTCATTGGATGTAGATCCGCCGTCTGGATGTAATGTAGATTTGATAATGGTCAAGGATATAAGATACTGTGCCATAAGATATGCGCTATGAGAGCCTAGGAGCGGCTGGATGACGATATCTGAACCGACTGTTGATCAAACTTGGTACGAATCGTATCTTTTTAGGCCAATCTGCGGCCTTAACTGGAAAAGGTGTAGGTCATTAACCTAACCTACCTCTCGCTTCCGTCTTCCGTCTTCCACCAAAAAAAAAAAAAGTCTCTTCTCATCGCGTGATATGCCCGCGTCAGGGGAGGGAGGATTGTGTTTTGAAAATCTTCCAAGGAATCTAAATCGCTCAAGGGAGAGGGGGAACGGAGGAAGGACGGGTATGTTCGCCATCACCAACACTTTATGCTGACCTATGCTTGGTGATCACAACATCATGCCAGGATCTGCAAACGTATTCGTCTTCCAAGGAAACACTTGCATCTGGACGCGAGGAAGTGGGGGGCCTTTTTTTTTTCTTTCGAGTATGCTCATAGGCCTATAGCGGTCTTCGCCCGACGATGCCGCTTCTCGTAGATCCTTCTTACTTATCGTATAGAGTAGAGTAGTAGATGTTGGAACTTAGTGTCTAGTCTTCCTTCTATCTTCGGTCCGTTGCATCGATCTTGCGGAGTCAGGTCCACGATTTGGCGAAATTGGAGGTGTGAATATGAAGCTCATAGGCGCAGATGCGGCTACACTATAGTCGTCTTTTCCAGCTGCTAGTCATACTGTAGATCGACAGGCGGTTACGTAGAGAAGGAAAGAAAAAAAAAGGGATTGATGCAATGGACAGTAACAAAATAATTTTAGACTGCAGTCTCGTATAGACCTTAAGTCTTTCTTTCCTTCTGAAGGTATAACGCCTGAATGTACCTTAAGTGTACTCTTTTTTACTATATAGTATAACTCGGAAGTTGGAGTCCGTCGCAAACTCAAAACCTCATTGGTACATGTACATTCAAATCTACGTACTATAGGGTACAATTCAACACGCCACCAACTACATGTACCTAACCAACCCCTCCAAACTTTGAAGCACGAGACTAAAATCAGCCCTAAAACAATTTAGAATTATCTTATCAGCATAATGCCACACATCCATCAGCGTTATCCACGTGGCCATGCGGTCACATGTTGTATGCGCGTCCGTACAACATCTCCGCTACTACTCTTCACAATGTCAATGTACCTCGTGCAACGTGTAACCTGAATTTGAATGGTTTCTTAAAGGACCAGTTCCCCTGTCAAAGATCGCCTCATTCGCAAAGTTATAGTAACATTTCAAATTATTCCTCGTATGAGATATGATATATTACGTAGGTAGATCGGAGATACCTACTTAAATATCCCAATCAGAAAAGAGAATGGATGGTTAAAAAGTGTGTGCGCCTCCATCATCTCATCAGGATCCATCGCTCCAGCGCTCATCTCGAACTACACTAGATACGTGCTTGGAAATATTCCAGCACTTAAACGCTAGGATCGGTACTTTGGACGAGTCAACGCAAGAGAATACTAGCCGCCACTACCCACTTATGGACATCATATAGTTGCATTAGGGGGTGGTTTGGCCATGGTAAGCCACCTAACCCATAGCGCCTACTGGTCCTTGTCCCTGCAGGGAACAAGGGCATAGAGCCACTGCATGCGTCCTGCAGAAAGTCTAGAATAAGAGGAAACTACCCTACGTTACAATGAGTTGCCTGCGGTCGTGTCCGTTGGACGAGTTGGGAGCCCTATTGTACAACATACTATGTCATATAGTGGTTCGTTGCATACGGAAAAACGTCCCTCTCAACGACATCATCGCCCATGCGGATAGCCTAGGGAGGGCCGAACTGTCAGTATTGCAGGATGCGTTTCGAACGCGGGTATGGTCCAGTCATTGTAGCCAGTAGGAATCGGACCGTTCTAGCCTATCCACATACCGTTTTTCCCCAGAGTGGCTCTCGTCTGCAAAGCACACGCTGCAAAATGCAACTTTGGCCGCAGCATTTGTTGCACCTCCCATTTATTATCCTGTCGCAAGGTGGGATCCATCTGCTGCCTACTATTACATTGTACCTGTACGCGCCGGGGTTCCCTTACGAACAACGTGTTCGGGTAGTGCCCGTCCTACCACTTGCGGCTTTTGAATTTTGATACGGTAGAAAAGAAGAGAAAGAAAGATTGGGGGGGTCTCGTAGAAAGATCTGACCACCCGAATTCGAATTTCTTAGCCGTACATGGATCGGCTTCCAAGACAACTTCGGGGTGCAAATGGGCAGGACTTGCCGAGGACCGGCGCGGTAGTGTTGGCTCAATGGCCCGAAAGATGTAATACCGGCATCGCTCACTGGACATCCAGTTAACATGTTACCCAATACAAATGCTGACGGGCAATGTCTTTGAATGGTATCCCGGCTGTGCTGGAACCCCAACGTAGAAGAGAGTCGTAGGTGCTGTGGATCCTCCGGCATTTTTGCACCACCTAGGACGACAGATAGAGGAGCACAAAGCGACACGCGCAATGAGACACCAACACAGCAGATTCTCTTTAAATCACAGTTGGAAGACATCATTCGAGCCTCGTCGGGTAAAAGAGAGACGGTTTAGCTCCTATTCAGCCAGTAAAAAGAGTTGTTCGACATGAGTCGTTCATCAAGAAAAGAGGAAATGGGGGCGAAGGAACAACACGAGGTAGGTATAGCTCCAGCTACCTTGTCTTCAGGCTTGGCGACTCATTTTTTAAATCCCTAACTAGTACCAGGTCGAACACACTACAGGGGACAGCAGCGAATCTAACTCAGACACTGATCCTGTAGATCCAAGGCTAGAAAATATGCCCTTTATCGAAGCTTTTGGTCACCACTATCACATCTCGGGCAAAATCTTCTTACCTTTCGATGAGCCCGAACGGAAAAGATTAGAAGTTCAGCATAAATTATATCGGCATTGTCTAGATGGCGCTTTAACTAGTACACGGCTGCCGCTCGACATAGCTCAGATTGTGGACCTAGGTACTGGAACCGGGGTCTGGGCTATAGAGATGGCAGCCCGCTATCCTCAAGCTCAGATCACCGGTATAGACGTGTACCCGATTCAGAGACAGAAAGGAGTCCCGCCAAACGTAAAGTTCGAAATCGACGACGTGGAAAATCCGTGGAAATTCCCAGACAACTCCATTGATTTCGTCCACGCGCGAAGCATAGCCGGTGGTGTACGAGATTGGCCGGCGCTGCTTCGTCAGGTTCACCAGAAGCTTAAACCAGGCGGATTATTCGAGATGACGGAGATTGCTCTTAATATCCTCGACTTTGACGGCAAGTTCGCCGAGGCAGATCTGTGTCCCGAGTTTCTACAGATATTTCGAGACTTGTGCGACAAGGTCGGCATGGACTTCAACCCATCACCGCATGTACCTGAGTGGTTGGTCGATGCCGATTTCGAAAAGATAGTTCAGCGCAGCGAGATTCTTCCGGCTGGTAGTTGGGCACAGGATGAGAAGATGAAGGCACGACAGAGTCTGATGAACCAGATTACGACGGAACACTACGGTACGGTTTCCTTATCCACCTTACACGTCCCCATCCTCCCAGCATACTATCAATATTGGAGTTCCGAATACTTACAATAGGCCTTGCTAACTATTTGAAAAAAGTATTGGACAATCATTGCGGGTTGTTATTTAAAAGTTGCGGTTGGACGAAAGAGCAATTTGATGCTATAGTGCCCACGTTTTGGCAGGAGGTCCAAGCAGCGAATATAAGACCGTACATCACAGCGTGAGTAAATCCTGTAAGAATTCAATTCGATTCGTATTAATGAATAAACCGCAGCGTCTTCACCACTGCGAGGAAACCTCGTAGAGAGGAAAGTGCATGATACGGTCGGGTATCCTCAAGAGCCGTCGTGATTTTCAACATCACTCCCCTACCTGTTACAGGAGGAAGGAAATACCTCTTTATATCTTCTAGATGGAAGAAAAAAGAATTTTCATGAGGGAGTTCGGTTTAATGCGCGTATGCTCTAATATAAGTACCGAAATCACGGCAGCGTGCAACCGAACGAGGACTTTTCCTGCTCACTACGGATAGCTACGTCAACCTCCTAACTAGGAGGAGGCTTAACCCTATTCAGAGAGTTGTTTAAGACCGGCAACAACTGATACTCCATTTCAACAATGAGTAGAGATCTATCATATTCTACAAATCATTTTTTGTTGCCACAGCTTAGTAAGAGGGCTAGCACATCCCGGTCACAAGGAGCGCCAGTTCGAATGATAAGCACAAGCCTCTCAAGGGCCGCCCACAGTGTGGTCGAGGTCATAGCGGAGGGAGGGCTGCTCAAGCTGCCTGGATAATATCTTAGCTTAGAGGGAGTGTGTTAGCTACCTCTAGGTAGACATACTTGCGTGTAAAACAAGACACTTGCCTGTGCAATACCTCGGTTTGTATCTCACCGCAGGATTCACATCGTGTACATACATACATAAGGTACATACGTACATAGCTAGACACCTCCATACATATATCCCCACAATCACCAACAGCGCGTGAATGCTCTCGCTGAATGGTTCCTAATCCCGACTACCATACCACACGAATCCGTGGTTCATGGGTCGGTCCGAGAATTTGCGTTGCCCGTCCTATACATTGTCAGTCCCGTAAATTCTCCGCTAAGAACTTACCAGTGTGATTATGATACGGATATTGGAAAATGGAAACTTTTGTGCGCATGTCTCGGAGTTAGGTAGCCCTTGAAAAAGTAGCGCTTCCCCTTTTGCCACAGATCGTCTACCCACCCTTATTTGTTATTGCTAACACCATGAGACGTGTATAACCCATACAGCCCATACCAACAACCCAAGACTGAGAGAAGAGTGGGATAGTGCGCCCGACGAAGGACTTGCTGAACTGGACAGATTTTAAGGCTTGACTTGACGTAACTTCTCGGCAATATGATGCGGCATTTGAAAGATTTCAATGTCTCAAACGGCCTCTCTGCTTGGTACCGGGGATGCACAGGGCTTTCTTACGATTACCAGCGGGCAAATGAGTGGACGACACAACGTGAGACGGAGGCAGACACGACAGCCAAGGTTGTGAAAGGTCATAATGGAACCAATCGGCGGACTAGCCCAATCGCTGTATAAGGGACTCTTTTCCTAAATCATCGACGTACTTGATGTAGGAATCCTGTGGGTTTCACGATAGGGTTCTCTTGTCTCATTCACACGCGATGAGCCAAGCCAACCTGTTATATTCCACATCATAAACTTGCTCCACCTCTTCACGAAGGCTCTTTGCGATACCGAAGCAACGTAAGACCTGTGTCCTACACGGGAAAAGCCCGTTCCAAGCCATACGAACCTCTAAAGGTGATGGACCGGGTTTGAGTCAAACTCGGCATGTGTTGCTTTTGTCGGTTCGGTTCTCGCCAAGTGGCTGACGTGGCGGGATAATCAAATATGACCAAAGGCCTAGAGTTCTTGGAGTAGGTATATCGATACCCTTTAACTCGCGTGAAGCTGCCCCCTGGGCGCCATGCAGTAGACTAAGCCTAGATCACGGTGAGAGGCGCATGATAACCCTAGATAGGTAAAACTACACCGAGAATTAGCCAATTCACCTACCTAAAAACCTTAGTGTTTCCAATGTCCAATACAACCTTGTGGAGGTTATTCCGATAACACGTTTATACAGAGAAGATATATGTTTTTGCGCTCGTTGAGGGAGTATTCAATCACGATAATGCCCCGTGCTTCGATTTATCGGGATCTCATTCCCGCCTCAACCCCAGCAATCGGAGCAAAAAGCTTCAAATAGGTATACAACCCTTGGCAACAGGGTCAGGGTTAGCTGTTACTCGCACGAATTCATCGGGTCCGGACATCCATGAATTTTTTTTTTATCTTTCTGTGAAGGATAAACCTAGACTCTTCCCATCCTTCGGCCCCTTACCCCTTTCGAGCCAAACGCCCTCCCGAAGCCTACCGCTAAAAACGACGAGCTAAAATAAAATCGGAAAGAGAAAAATAGAACAATAAAAAATTTACAACACTGGGATTTGCTAGGCGTCACCGACCGAAGTACCGGTCTGGCAGTATCTGCTTTGTCCTTGGGAGAGCGGATGGGATTCCGAACTTTCTAGATCCTATGGTCGTATGTGGTGGCGTATAATCTGGTTGCGTTATATAACTCAAGGGCTATCATTGTCTAGTCAGTGAACTAGTAACCTACGGCTGACCGAATCCCAGATCGAGGGGTCAGGTTCAAGTATGTCGATATTTCGTCATTCTACCGTTACACGAATTACTCGAACCTGTGGTTGCCCATTAGACCCATCCGTAGAATGAACTTTACCATCATGACCAAGAACCAGACGTGCTACGAACGATGCTATGCGTGGTTCGTAAGTACTTCGCAAGCCCAGAAACATTTCAACGCCATCATTATTCATGCATTCTGCTCGGGCCTCGTTTAGCCCGCACGATACCCAGGAGACCAAGGCTCAAGCATAGCCTTGTTTCGAATACAGATATCGTTCATTCATTCTAGGCCGCGCATCCTTAATAGTCAATATGTACAGAGAATAGATATTGAATATGGAATCACGACTCCTCCTTGATCTTATCCTGATCAATCTTGAGCGAAAAGTCCACATGCGGCGTGCCTTGGTGAATGGAACTGGTAGAGATAATGTCGATGTCTAAGGTAGCATTATGGAAGTAATTAGCGAGAAGATAGCACAGCATAAAAGGCAATCACCAGACATAGAACTCACCATTGTTAGCGTAATCAAAGACGTTGTCCTCACGTAGGCCGCCCGAAACCTCGATCAAGAATTCGCGCTTGCCCTTCCACTTCTCCCTTAAGCTCTTGGCCGCAATTTTGACGCCTTCGCCGGTAAAGTTATCCAGCATGACAATATCGGCACCGGCTGCGATTGCCTCGTCGGCCTCCGCCTCGTTCTGGACTTCGACCTCGACCTTGAGCGCGAACCCTCCGACCATCTTAGCAGCCTGTACGGCTTCCGTGATACTACCGCGGCTCCAAACGTGGTTGTCCTTAAGCATGATCATAGAGCTCAGATCCATACGGTGCGTGTCCGCACCCCCGACTAGCATGCCGTACTTTTCGACCAGTCGAAATCCCGGCGTCGTCTTACGCGTACCCGCTAGTATGCCCTCGTACCCCGCGCTGCGCAAACTTAGCAGCATATCGCGGCTAACGGTAGCAATACCGGAACACCGGGCCAACAAGTTCAAGCCGACTCTCTCGCCCAACAACAGACCACGCACGGGACCCCTCACCGTCGCGACCTTCGTCTTTCCCGAACCATCCTTAGGGCGATTAATATAGCTCCCCTCCTTCGCGTGCCATTCTACCTCGCAACCGCACTGTTTGAATATCTCGGTGAAGAAGGGGATTCCAGCAATGATGCCGGCGCTCTTGCCCCAAAGAGTAGCGGTACGCGGGTGCTCTCCGACGACAAAACCAGCGTAGTCGTAGGATGGAGTGTCCTCGGCCAGCCAAGCCGTGATCTGGGCCTTCCAGCTAGGCGGGAGGAGGTGCTCTAAGGAGCCGTGATAGATGGGCTGGTCTTTATGCATTGGGTTTAGACGAAGGGACGTTGGAAATAGGTTGGATTGGTTACACGGTTTCGGGGATTCAATTTCGTATAATACGGCAGGATCGACTTGCTGCGAATTCGGATGCGTTGTATTGGTTCGGGATGAAGTCAACGATGCAGCTATGTACTTTACGTACATGTATCTACATGTAGGTATGGGGATCTGTTTGAGCCGTTTCAACCCGCTACGGATAACATCCTGGGAAATTATGGCGGGGGCGGGGCAGTTTTTTTATAGGTCCAGTACTAGTGGACATACACGGGCTGCCGAATAATGCCGCTATGGGTCTGTACCAGGTACCATGAAAAGACGGAAATCACTATAATAGTAAGAACCGGCTGGTAACATGAAGTTAAGAATCTCACAAAGGACCATGTAGGTCGTAGTAATTTACATTTTCATCCGTTACGTATCTACCTAGACTTCCCTTCAAATCCTCTACGGATTTGCTTCAGTCTCGTTCCCTCCTCCACCTAGCTGATCACCACCACGACCACGACGGCGACGGTTCCGACCCCGACCACGACCACGACCACCTCTTCCTCGAGAGGTTTGGGAGCCTCGTTGACCACCAGTACCTTGATGGCCACCACGACTTTGCTGACTCCGGTCGTCTTGCTGACCTTCGACCCCTTGGACTCCTTGAGTTGTCGCAACTCCCTGATCTGGTGAGGCGGCTGGGCTTCCCTGATTGCTTGCGGCGGCCATCTGAAAAGCTGTAGGGAATTGTGACCAGAGCTGTGCGAATTGAGCACCTATTTCTGCATAGTAGTCGTATTCGGCTGATGGATGCTGTGGTATCAATTGCTGGCCTGGTCCCATAGGCGCTGCATTACCCTCTTCGGTAGCGGTATAAACCGTGTTCGCGCTCTCGGTACTGCGATGCGAATCTGTGGTCGCGATTGATGTGTTGGCCGAGGACGTGGATTCGCGCCGACTCCCCTGCGTGAAGCTCATCTGGCCCGTCAACCTGGCTTGATCGATATTCTGGATTGTCATCTCGACGGGTTGGTACGGAATCAGCGGCTCGAATTGCATGGTGCATAGAGTTCCGTCCTCCAGGTACTTGGTAACCCATGCACGCCAAACCACCATCATCAACAAGGCCGGGTTCCGATGTCTAAGCCGGATCACGAGCTTCTCCGGACTCTCCTCGATGACCTCTCCATACTGAGAGAGGTCCCGGAACCGTATTCCGAGTGGGCGTAACGATATGGATCGGAAGTAACATGATACCGTTGATGTTCCGGTAGGTGAAGTAATGGGATCCCGGTGAAGGGTACCGACCATCGATGGATCGTTAAGATTGTGGAAAAGCGGTGCTGTCTGGTCCTCTTCCATGTTGGCTAGTACCATACGGTGGTCCGTTTATTTAGAATGATTGGGTCTGGATTATGAAAATACAATGGACGATGATGAAATGAGCCGGGCCGAAACGAGTGATAGTCAAGAAGGTGATGTACTATTGACTGACTAAAGAAGAGAGGGGATATGTGGAAAGAAAGAAAACTGATTTACAACAGATAGGCCCAAGTGAGTTGCTGGAGGGCAGACTGTGTCTGTGCCGAATTTGTGGGCAGAACTTAAGAGTGTCAGCACCAAAGACAGTTATAAACAGATCCCACAAACATTAAGGTAGTGAGTAGCCGTACTATCGTCAACTCTATCGACGAGCTACCAGTACACGCCTATGCTAGTACATGTTTGTCCACGCCGTTAAGCCTTGGGTAAACTTCCTACGAATCGTTACGGTTTGTCCCTTACTATATATCCTAATCTCATCTTCATTGTCACTTGAGGAGTACTGGCTCTGAAACACATATAAGCATTTCATCACTCAAAAGGCTCCAGTGTTGCTAAGTCATGAAGCGTTATTCACGTATAGAATACTAGAAGTTTGACCAATTCAACTGTCCTTTCTCCTCCATCCCTAAGAGCAGCCTAGACGAGAGTTTCTATTTGCACATAACATTTCTAAGGCTCATCTTACCTAAGGCTAAATCCCCAAGGCTGGGCTAGGCCAGACTACCGCCACATATAACTAGTAAACTTAACATTAAACTCAGTCCCAATGCTTGCTTGACCCATTCCTGACCCATGCCAATCGACAGACAATTAAGGCTGGGGAGCAGGGGCTAAGTTAAGCATAGTTGCCACCAAAATGATGTTGCGGCGAACCACTGAGATGGCCAGGTTATCCGCTATTTGTGACTTCACAGGATATGTGTGTCCGGTAGTACACGGCCAGCCTCCTTTGATTCAGTGTAAAGGGTTCTCTGTTCTACTTTGATGTTAGCTAAGAAACAGGGCTTATTTGATGTGTGCTAAGACGGCTCAGCCAAAACGAAAGAACCATTTAATAAACAAGGACGAATATTTTCGTGGCAAAAACGAAAGAAGTGTATTCGATAAAAATCTGAAACGAAAATAAGCGAAGGTTGAGAATCAAACAGTCGCCTTGAGTGGAGAAGAGAAGAGAAACATAGAACGCCGCCAATGCGAATGCTAAAAACGAAGGAAGCCTTTATCATGCCATGCTGTGCCATGCCCTACCCATGCCATACTATGCAGAAGACATCAAAGAAAGAAGAAACGAGGAAAAACACCTGTAAATGCTCATGAACCCAAACAAACCACCATTCTAGAAGAAACACCCCGTGATGCAAAATAGTCCAGCCTCTAAAAAGAAAAAAAAACGCCCTCTATGGCATATCCAATGCCTTGGTAACAAGCCCGCGAGGTAGAAGGGTCTAACAGATCAAATAGATGAGAAAGGTAGAAGGAGATGTTTAGTACCATGTTGGCGTCTGTGGCCAATGTCGCAGCATATTCTCAACGGCCTGCGTCCATTCGTACTCGAAGCACTGGGCAAGTTGGTCGGCCTCTTCTGGCGTAGGATCCCGGCCACCCCACATCTCCTTTCGCCATGCGTCCGCTTGCGCGTACGTAGGGATCAACCCTCTATATTCGGGGTTAGACAATACACAGATCGACAAGAGCAGACGAGGGAAATAGGCATTTCAAAGAATTGACCGCATAGAGCAGAAGATGTTAGGCTATAGAGGCTAACTTACTCGTCACGTATCTTCACTAGACATAGCCACGCTAGATTCCAACTCCGGTTCGAATTTGGATCGTTTCGGACTAGATGGTGAGCTTGGTCCACCAATTCGCCCGATATGGGGTAGTTCTGTGTCAAGCCTCTCAGTTCCGTCAAGAATTGATTGCTGTTAACATAGTAATCCCACGCCGAGGTCATAGGTGCTTGGAACGCTTGAGCATCTTCCTCATTGTCGCAGCTAGCAGCAACTCGTTCGATACGGCAGAGCTCAGTGAGTGTGTTAACTCGGTGGGTGCGTAGAGATTCAATGAGTTGCTGGACCGAAGACTGCAATGAGATATGTTAGTCGCTTAGATACACCAGCCCCGGGACATTAAGAGGTCATGGGTAGAATATCTACCATGGCCGATGTTGAGCTGCGGGATGGATTTACGAATTGAAAGCCGTCACGCACTTGTCTGCCCTTGCCGCTGCGAGAGCTTCTATGACTATTGCCAGATCGTGATGAAGACATAGTAGATATTTTGATCGCAGCTTTCAAGTGTCTCTCGAGCGTCTTGAAAGCAGGGTAAGTCTCAGCCTGATATGCGTGATCTTCGTCTTCGGTAGTAGTAGTCTTCAGAACGAGTTAGTAAGACCACGGGCTCAGCTACAAGCAAGAAAGACTAGTTACCGTTAAGATCAGATACTTCTATGCAACCTCTAGAATGTTGATTTCGATGGAACTGCTTGATATGCTTTACTGTCCATCAGGGAGAGTTGACGATGTTTATATCCTAGAGGATCCAGTCGTCCAAGAGCCCTAGCCGTTGGGATAGTCCGTCCACCGTCGACCCCAAGCCAAGCACTCGAACGGTTTGAAGCCACTAGAGCCACCCGAGAGGGTAATGCCTAGTCAGATATCGAAGTTGAACTAAGATTATAATCCGGATGAGCTAATCCTGGAACGCGTGCACATGTGCAATATGATTCTAGAAACTATATTGAGAAGACAAGTGACTAGCATCACAATGGAGTCGTGGGGATATTGCGCCGGCGTTCGACCGTGATCGATGACGGATATCATGGGAGACGTTACGGGGACGCCCTACCCATGACTGATGGTCGGCCATGAGGCTATCAACATATGACGATGAGCTTATATAAAACCACACTACATGGTTGGGTTTACTTAAAGACAGGTATCTTACTAGGGTGGAAATAAACCCAGTGACAGATCAATGATGACTTGGAACTTAAAGCCAGATAGGACGCCTTCTGACCCTGCTCACCCAGACCTTGGGCTGATGCTGACGACAGTCGATAATCGTCATACGGGGGGTTGAGGTTGCTAGCCCGTTGCTAAACTAGCTATTTCTATATAGGTAGTATAGAAATAGATATGGAGGTGAACCGGAGAATCAAGCACGCAAGGAGCTCGTGTCGGTGAGGATGTCGAGGTGGCATTCTGATTGGATACCAATAGGTAGGTCTTGGGAAAGACGAAGCTATTTGCCTTTCAGATCTAGCGGAGAGGCTCGATAAGACTAGAAAGGAAGCTGTCATAATTGAATAACCATGGTTTCTAAAAAGAATACAACTGACTGCCAATGGGGTTCGAGTATTCTGCTTCCGTACATAGTTAACCTTCTCTTGACAAGCTTAGAAACAGTGCTAAGCCGAAGAAGTAATTGGGCAAGTAGGTGATCGGCTATTCCGTGGTAGAGGGAAATGCTCACCCCTTGTCCGTTGATGGTTGGTGAGAATTTAGCGGCATAAGGCTGGGGAACTGAACTCGCTTGGGACACACTGTGATTCGCACTTCGGCGACTGCTTTTCTACCGTAGGGACCCTTGTTCGACAAGACATTGCTCCTGGTCGTTCTTCAGGCTGTTCCATAAAGCCGGGGATTAAACAGAGAGCTAAGGATAGCGACGATGTCGAAGGTCCCCAACGAAGTTCGAGTTGCTGGGAAGTTAACATGGTCCAGCTGGGCTAGAGCTTGATATTCTAATCGACAAGATACCTTGCATTGATATGACATTCTAGTGAGGCAGCATCTTGACCAATCTAATGAGAATTACTGGATAGTGATGATGACGATGATGATGGAATGTTAGGACATGTTCGCATATGTTTCTCCCTCTCCATAAGAGTTCATGCGGAGATGTAATCAATGGTACACCACGGGGATCGTCTCCGGGCTGCATCATGCATGACGCATTCGCATAGAGCATTGACCAGTCTAGGAGGCTCAAATAAGGCCAGCAAATAATGTTGTCGATCTCCCTTTTTTTTTCCGAGTGGGTGTGATATAATTGGAAAGATTTGTAATGAAACATCAATTGAAGATTTCTGGGTGTCAGTCTGTGCTCACACACTTCCCAAGGTTCATATTGATGATCTTGACTTCCCCTGTCTACATACCTATCCACCTAGGATCTGGTAGCCCATAGCTGGAGATTTCTAGAACCCGGGCTGTAGTCTTTGCTTTGACGGAGATGGAATGGTTCTGAGGCGGGTCATCATCGGCGGCCTCGCCAGCGGAGTGCCCCGGTTAGAGATAGGAGTCGTGTTATACAGCCTATACTGTGAGGCTGCTGACGAAGGATCAAAGGAAATCTGTCGTCAATCCGCGGAGGTGGTTCCGCATTGGGTGAGCACAATCGACGAGTTCCCAAGTTGACGGGTTTTGAACGCGGGAATTTTTAGGTCTTTGCTCTTGTGGTCAGTGCTTTTTTTGAAGGAGCTGAGCCCGACTACTTGGCTACATCGAAACTCAGATCCTGAACCATTTTAGTGAAGCGTGAAACGAGCCAATGGGAACTTGTGTTTTGATCAAGCTGAGCTCTCGCTTAGCTGGTAAGGCTGTGGCAGTGCAACTTAGTAGAGAACCTTAATTTTCCATTGGTCTAATAGCCGCGATGTTACTATTCTAGGAATCAATGTCTGTGCATAATATATAATATGCACCATATACGGTAAGTACAATATTCAGCATGGGTAAATATGTAAGTTTACTATTACTATTCAAGTACCTACGCATATAATAAACAAACATACCCATTTATATTAAGAATCGAGAACGGAACAAGCGCATTCCGACTTGTCTTCTTCGACTATCATCGGTGGCCAGTGCGCCGATTATGGCTTCACCGGATCTCAAGAAAGCAATTGTGCATAGTCATGCCAGAATCGGCCCGGCATGGCGTTAAGGATCTTATATATCTACCTCATGACCGAAAAAAGAAATGCGAATGACACTTCGTCGGGCTCTAACTGTTGAAACCGGTAGATTCAACCCAAACTCAGAGTTGCATGTGCTAGGGCGTTTAGTTAGGCTAGATTCCAACACCCCTTTTCCAACGGGAGCAGCCGTTGCTTGCACACCACCATCCGTTAATATTCTCTTTAAGCAACCTTGACACACTTACCACAGGCCTCTTCCGACTTGTTTCGGCCGGCTTAGGCCATCTTCATAGCCACCACCACACTCGTACAGTCCTAGCCTATTAAGAAGTTGAATATCGAAATGTCGGTTTAGATAGGTAGATGAATATCGCTTCTTGAAGACACCACCATTTGGAATCCATGTGTAAGACAAGACAGTAAGATGAGTGGCTTCATTGTCTAAGCCTAAAGACATGCGTTTTGTGCGTAGCCTTCAGATACTCATCCAGCTCTCCTAATAGTGTTAAGAATGTTGGACGTATCATCGTATCGAGACCCATTGTATCAGTCATTACTACGCCCTATACTGTATACTGGAAGCGAATTCTAAAGATTGACACACCGACTAATACCTGTTTCATCTTGGCTATCGCAAATTGAAGGACCACCAGTATTTGATTTATAAGGCGGGTGGTACAAATCGATTGCTAAGCATAAGTTCTAAAATTGATGCTTTATAGGGATCAACCTCACCTCGTTCCACCTCTATGCTACGTATATAGATCTGACCATTATCATTTATCGTAATCATCGCAGCTCTCGTCTGTCTACATCTAGACTGGGATAGATAGCCCAATAGCTTGGGTGTGCAATCTCATCTCCTAGTCCTACTATCAGACCGAGTGAAGATTGGAGGGTATCACTCATTCTCCTAAGAACGGTTTTCTTCTCAATACCTGAGCATCAATACCAAGATTGGGGCACCGGCAGTAACGGGAAGATCGTCAGCACCGAGTCCTACCAAGTACTCGGAATTGCACTTTATCCTCAGTTCATTCCTTGATGCATAATGTGTTGGATATGGATCAGTCGACCATGACGTCTTGGTTGACGCTATCGCATAACAACCGACTACTCCTCTGTCGGTGTCCGAGGACATGCGGGATAAACGTGGGATTGAGAGGCTGTGCGAATTATTATCTTTTCAGGAGAGTTACCGGCGCGGCGGTTCCAAATAGAGTTTCACGTAAGCAGATATCATCGATTTCCCCTTATCTTTGAGGCTGACGTCTGCGAGATTACGCGAGGCTTTCGCCAGCGTCCTGATCAGCTTGCGTGGTTTCCGTGGCTTGCGAATCTTCTTCATAACCATCATCGGTACTTTCAAGTCCTTCGCCGTGGATCGCATAACTTCCGAGCCATCCAGCGAGGGCCACTCCTGCGAATAATCCCCAAGCAAGGGCTTCACCCTTTGGTTGGACATGAGTCGAGACAGTATAAAGTCCACCTGAGAGGAAGGGGCCTACACTTCTACCGGCGGCCGAAAGAGTCTGTGCCATGCCGTTGAGCGTTCCTAAACTCGCATGGGTCGGCGCTGAATTTGTGATCTGTCTAACATGTTAGCCATCTGGTGATATATTTTTTTTTTGAGAAAGGATGCCTACCAGTAACATGACGCTCGATAGGCCCCCGACGGCACAAATGTTCTTAACAATGAGTATCA
Organism: Hypoxylon sp. EC38; assembly: GCA_002120335.1. Classification (NCBI taxonomy): domain Eukaryota; kingdom Fungi; phylum Ascomycota; class Sordariomycetes; order Xylariales; family Hypoxylaceae; genus Hypoxylon; species Hypoxylon sp. EC38. The sequence goes on from KZ111264.1 coordinate 107,408, forward strand.
CTCCAATCTCCAAATACAGCGATATTTTGCTGTCGCCCACACCGAACGGGGGTTTTGAATCCACGTAACCAACAAACGGCATGAGGGCCATAGTAATGGCAAAACCAAGCAAAGATACTCGGTACGACCTAACATTGCCCAGATGAGACTTCAGTGGCCCGAAAAGGAATAATTGGAAGAGGATAGTAAATATTCCAGCAACGGACAAGGATACCCCGATAACATCCGCATGTAGGTCTCGCCCCGTAGGCGGCTCTCCGGATGCGAATATAGGGTATAAACTGTTGAAAGAGCTATTGGATAGTTGAAAGACCAAATGAGTAGTAAGGAGAACTATCGTTGTTCGATTTAAGAGCTCGCGCCAAGTTGTGGTTTCATGTGGTGACTTTGGATCGCCTTCGCCATGCTCTTCTTCCTGGGGTGGTAGGAGGTTGCTCTCCTCCCCGGCGACATCCTCATTTGCTTCACTCTGCTCATTTTCTGTGTCTCTACCTCCGGAAAAGGGCCATGAACGTGTGGATGCATCCTTAGCTTGCTTCGTAGAACTAGATAGCCATGGGAGTCGCTCAGTCCAGCTAGGAATATCTGCTTGGTCCTCTAATGTTTCTTCAAACCAAATGGCCAGTACAATCACGCTTAACGCGAGAAGCGAGGCTCCTAGTATATTCGGAGCTAGGAATGGATAGGAGTCTTTCGCGATCGTGCCAACCAGCAGTCCACCGAGCGCGGGACCCGTGATACTACCCAAGCTGTACACAACAGGTAACCACGTAAATGCTTTGCTCTGATTGCTACGATCCGTTAATTCTCCTAGACACGTGGGCACCACAGCAGCGTTGCCGTTGAGCAGCCCCATAGCTACATGTACTGACACAATATGGGCATATCTTGTGCAGAATCCAAATGCCGCAAAGCAGAAACAGAGCAGCAAGGTGCCTAACAACATAACGGGTTTACGTCCGACGATATCTGATAGGTAACCCCATAGGAGATTTGTTGCGAGTTGGGCCAACGCAAATGCGGATGCTAATAGACCAACGTATAGGCCAACTTGATCATGACTAACACCGGGAAACGATTCGATCATCTCGGGGAGATAGGGTGATATGGAATTGAGGGCCGTTTGCTCGGATAGGGACAGCAGGGCTAAGAGGGCTAGCTGCTTGATAGGCAATGGTGTCTTTGCGCCATGATGATCGTGGGCCTGGGAATCCGAAGAAGTAGAGCCCGTGTCAGGTCTTCGGCCGGCGGACCTCGGTGGCGGCGTTGGAAATGTTTGGTAATGATGCTGGGAAGATAGACGGCGGAGAGTTGAGGATAACGCTCGATTCGATGGGAGAGTCGGTAGAGGCGAACCCGCACGAAAGCTTCCTATAGAGCCTGACCTTACTTGCGATCTACCGGGGCGCGTGGCGGGCGTGACGGCCGGCGCAATGGTCGCGGCGTGTACCATCTTACCTGATGGTATTTCCGAGCTCGCAGGTTAAACCGAAGGAGGGGGAAACTTTGAAGGACCATTCATGACCTAACCTGACCCGAACTGGCCTGACCCGATCGATCACCAGGGATGAGTTCTAAATAGAAAGAAGTTGAGTCCGTCCATATGCGTAAAAACAATCAAGTATAGAATTCTATAGTATTATTCCGCGTGGGACTACATACATAAGGTATGTATGAAGGAGGAAGATTGAATTGTCAATGGAGGAAAAAGTCTCAGGTGAGACGATTGGAGAATCGGAGATACGATCCAATGATGTAAAAGGTTCAATTCGTCACCACATTTTACCCTCTACCCATCTGCCCATCCTACTTGCCTTTCTAAGGGCGGGTGCGGGCGCTATGGATAGTTTACTGTTAGCTTAAGGGTTTAGTCTGTATTGTCCACTTTACCAGGGTACCCTATGGATCTCACGGTGGTTGGTCATAGACCGCCGTTACACCGAAAGCTACCCCACGCTGCCTGTCCATGAGTTGTATCTACGGGTTAATTAACTAAAGCTAAAAGATGATTTGCATCTGACGATACACTACATTTCATAAGGGAAGCAAGGTACGTCAACGACTACCCGGGACGCTTCAATTATTTAGTTCCAAGAAAACTTGTGAATCCATGACTATAAGAGACTCATCACAATTATAGCCATTGCAGCAATTCCTGACTGTCTTCTAGTTGTACGTATGATGCAAAGGTTCAATCTCGTCACATCCGATCTAACCAGTCTTACCTAACAGCCAGCCCCCCAGCCTCCTGAATTAGAAAGTGGGGGATAATATATGGATACCTCGCGCGGGGTCCCGTTAATACATACATCCGGATGTATTCCTACCGTATATGTAGGTACATAGCAGGTAAATAGCAGGCAATCCACGCAATCAAGTCCCACGCTATGCTAGGCGCTTCCGCGAAGATCACAGCAGCTGTGCGACACTCCAACTTCTATGGGTATGAGTAGGCGTCTCCATCAATACGAAGAGGAAAAAAAAACACTAGTATGGCGCTCGTGTAACACAAACAGCAGTTCTCAGCTCGCCTCGTCAGAGGTAAGGTAAGAGAAATATAATATGTGTATGTACCTAGTGACTATAGAAACGCATAGGTGAATCAAGGACATCCACACAATTACTCAAGACAAACGTTCTACCCTATGTTTGTACTCTGGAAAACTACCTAGGTATCCTATTCTTGACAAACCATGCATAGCCAGTCTAGACCCTGTATCGTAGCGAAAGTCTTCTTAGTCTTGTTCGATTAAGTGAATGCGGTTTTGTTTCATTCCGTTTCGAGTCGTTCTCATGATCAAAAGGGTAGTCGCTGACTGAAGATTTCCCCGTGTATATAAATGCTAGCTATTCGATGTTCGATAGCCAAAACCATATGCTAGACAGTCTCTATCATGAGCGATTAAAAATGAGGGTAATTAAAGATATGGGAGACTTCGTGGACCTTAGCAAGAAGGCCCGATGACTCCTTGAGAAGCTGCCGGCAAAAAGCATATGCACCTGAGAAAGTCTCAGGAACAGGCCCCATCTCATCTATTCTTTCTTCCAGCTAAACAGATTCGACAGCGTCGCCGACAATCGCCTCTTCTCCTTAGGACCTCCAATCGGAATCTGCTTAGGATCGACATCCGGACCCGTGCCTTGGAGATGAGACAACGGGCTCTTTTGCACCGTACTATCGGTGCGAAGGCTGGGAGCACTACTGCAGCAAGTACTCGACAGTTGTGTTCCGTTTACTCCAGTGCCATTGACCTTATCAGCGACATCGCAGCAAGGTACCAGCACACTGCTCTCGTTCCTAGTACTCGGCACGTCTAAAGCCGGGTTGCTGGTGAAGAAGTCGGCTGGGCGCAGATGGAATTGGTGGATCTCGACAGGCCTACGCGGTCAGACATATTAGTATAAAACTCATCCCAAAGGGGCGAAAGGGGACCGTGCTCACATCACAGGCCAATCTTCAACCCGCGGGTTATGCGTAAGGCCGAAGACGCTCCAGACCACAGGACTGCTCTTCTTTCCTGACCCCTTCGTCTCGATAGCATCATCCTCTTCGCGAGCCTCTCCATTCGTCGCCGTCGCGTTCGCATCCTCGCCCTCGTCGCCAGCGTCTACGAACCAATCCCCCCTCTCGACCATCGTCTTGACCCCACCTTCCTCGTGCTTCGATTGATTCGTAAACTCGCCCGCAGCCCACAGCTCGCCGTCCCTGTATCCAGTAAACCAGAGGTGGTGCTGAGCGAACGGGGCTCGAGCGGCCTGCACACTCTTCTCGTCCGCGAGAAGCAACTGCGTAGCGCTGGGCACAAGCTTGTACCCGACATTCTTGCCACTCACGGCATTCTTCTTCGTCGCGTTCTCCATCCTGACGACTCGGTTCAGCTTCGGTTCTGCATCCTCGAACCCGGCGCGCTCGACGCTGCGCCTACGGATTTCATACCCATTGCCGTAGGGGTTAGTCTCGGGGTTCATGGGTATGGGGTGGCTTTCCTCGATAATAACTGCCGTATCACCTGTCTTGTACGAGTCGATGGCGGGGTCGATGCGCACGGCGAAGATGTGCTGGTGGTTCTGAGCCAGGACGCCTGGGTTGACGACGTTGCCATAACCTGAGACTTTCCCCTCATCAATGGGGACCACGCTCACAATACCCGTGGCGCGAGTTTCGATCGAAATACCACCCGCAGTATCCAGCTTGTACGCGAAAACGTACTCATAATTCGCTAGGGTCGCGACGAACTGTACAACCAGTTCACGTAGGCGCGTGACCACGGCTCGTCCTGTTCGGAAGTTGGTGTGCTTCCAGCCGATGCCATTATCTTGTTCGTGCAAGCAAATAACGTTCTTAGCTAAGTCCGGCTTGCCCTCCGAGTCTGCCATTACAGAGTCAAAGTAGTGAATTGCCCCTAGGCAGTCGCATCCTAGCTTCAGATTGTTAGCCGCGCGTCCGATACCACCGTCACCGAAGTCGAAGGCCTGCTTGCGCTGGAACGGCGGGCGCGGGTCACCGTACGGGACCGTCATTTCGGAGAATGATAGCCGGTATATTATTGGCCTGTTGTCATAGCACACATCATGGAGAACAGCACCTTCGCGAAGTGTGAACCCAACACGGAAGCGCCATTTCTGCCATTCGACTAGATTGTCGCCGTGGACTTTGAAAGAAGCACCCTCGGGCTGAATGACGTTAATGGGTTTTTGGTCGGTGCGGAATGGTCGATCCAAAAGCTCGGGAACATATTCCGCGGGGCCGCAGTTCTCAAAGAGCTTCTTGGGTTTTACCCCGGGAGGCGGAGGGTATAGGCTATCGCCAACTCCTCCCGTAGCAAGGCGGTCGACTCTCACCAATTTCTTGGTGGCAACGTCCATCACCGGAATAATTGGCAGCGGGTAAGAATAGTGATTCGAGTCAACGTTGTTCTTTGACGTATCCCTGGCGTATACGAGGCCCTGCATGTAACGAGGGATATCTTCGTCCACATCTGGGCCACCATATGGCCACGGATCTATCGTGATGACGAAGTTGTCTGGTAGGATGAATTCTTCCAGAGCTGCTTTGAACATCTCCGAGGAGAGGCAAGCATCCTGGAACATGGCAAATTCCAATGCCGTGTAGCTAGTCTGATACCGCGATTCGAACGCCTTGGTGCTTCGAATGGCACCAGCGTCGACATCGACGACGGTCTCCGTAAGTTGAGCGTTGCTATCCTTGATCATATCGTAGAGCAACTTGACTTGTCTCGGTGGGATGACGTCGGGAACCCGACCCTCATGCTCAGCAGCGAGAAAGCTAATTAGCTCATCTTTCTTCGGCTCGTCGACAATGGCCGAACGGAACCACAATACGATGCCATCGCCACCTTGAGCCTTGACGACTATATCCCGAGCTTTTGATAGCTCATCAGGTGAGAGGGGTCGTAGAGGATGGGGTATAGGTGATCCCTGATCGGTAGCCATGATGTTTGTAGTTGTTATTTATCCTGTTCTTTGTTTTCTAATGCTAGATTTATATTCTAGATACTAAACAAGCTACCAAGTACCTAGGCAGACAAAGACTTGTCACGATAGGGGCTTGTTAGAACCAAGTCAATAATATTACTAATTCGACTAGATAAGTAAAAGTAACCCTAGCCCGAGCTCTACCCAATTTATAGACAATACCCTGAAGATCCGGGAGGCCTCGGGCATGAACAGCTATAGGCATTGATTGGATAGGAGATACGGTTAGTCTAACATGGAAGATATGCAAGTATGGATGTGATCTCTGTCGGGTTCGGTACCAAGGCGAGCAGGCCATTGTCTTAGATCAGAAGACCGCCACCCGGTCCGGGTACGGGTTACAGCGGTGCGGGCATAGGCGGGGTAGGTGTCTTAGGGGGAGGAGGAGACATGTGTGGTCCCCTAAGATCCTAAGACCCTAAGATCCATCTACTTGTGGTTAGAGGGGGAAGATATTCATACTTCATTCGGTCTCAGACACTACCTAGGTAAATCATCCATGTCATCCATTCGCACTTGTTCGTTCAAGTGGGGTCGAAGGCACCATATTTCTTACCCTTCTTCACTCTTCCTCACCCAATTTTTAATCTCTGTTCGCCCTGCTTTTTGTGTGACGGAGTTTGACGCCCTCCGATAGCTTATCATTATGGCAGCTATAAGCGTCAGAAGCTCTCTTTTGGGCAAGTCCTTGCGAACCTCTTATTTTCTCCTCTCCTCTCGACTGCCGATATCCGTTTGGATCAGTTGACAGTCAACCTGGAGGAACGTCTTGTATTCGCCAAGCGCCTCGGCTTCTTAATTTAAGTTTTCCAAAAGACGGGAGAGTCGCACATGGCGATAATCTGCATTGGAGATCAAACGCGGAACGCATCCTGCCTACCGGTAGTTTGAAGACTACTTAATTAGGTATTCATACGCTACAACGGTGATCTACCTACGTAGACAGCCCACGCACGCCCACCTCCATCATTAGCCCTGGTGCTTCAATAATGGAGGGGTGAAATCACAGATTTAACAGCCGACTCCGCCCGATTCAGGCTTGAACGCTGGGAAAAGCCGGGTCGACTTACCAATGATCGACCCCTAATGCATTCAAACCCCGGCTTATCACAATGTATTCAGCCGCATGTGCGTGGGCTGTGCCTCTGTGTGACCATCCTGCCATTCAGGGACGTATAGGAAGATTGGGTTGTGAATTATGCATGGTCTCTAATGGGGACAGCCCATATCAGTTGAATCATATATCACGCATGTCTACTTCTCAGGCACCGGACTTACTTGCGACGAATCAGTTCCTGAACCTTCTTATATCGCCTACCAAGCCCCGACGGTGTCAGACGTTGTCAAACCTTGGACTTTTGCAGGAGTGTAAGCCATCACGGACTTTGTACGACTGCATTTAACTTGACAGGATGAATATGCCGCAAATGTGATTGGTGCGATTGTGTATCTATCTATCTATCTCACTAGCAGAACGTTGGTCATCTGACAGTCCACATCAATCCCCTCTCCCTCCGGGTCGATGTGTAAGGTGTGACTTAAGTACAGCGACTTCAGGGTGACAGGAGGTAGAACGGAAGTTCGGCAGACGTTGTCAAGAGGAACGGTGTGAGGGGGGATAACATCGTGTCCGACGACATCACTCGCTCGCCGATACATTGTGCGCGACCAATGACAGGATAATCACTCCTCCTCATCTTCCTCGGCTAAGTAACGAAGCTGCGAAAGACCGTAGGTGCCGCTGACAGTAAACATGTTGTCTTCCTCTTCCCACTTGAGGTTGACATGAGGGCCCATGATACGAAGAGAGCCCCAACGGATAGATGCCTCGACTTCGCCGATGCAGCTCTCGAAGTCGTCAATGGGGATCTTCTTCTGCTTCCACTTCTTGCCCTTGCTGTTGGTAGCCTCGAGGCGGAATGCTCTAAGAAAGACGGCAGCATTGGCTGCGCCACCGTTGTACGACCATCGAGCTCTACCTGCGCGGCAGGACGGAGTCCACTTCATCTGTCGCTTGATCTGGCGATAGACTACATTGCGGAGTGCGTAGGCCTTTTCCTGAACAACCTTGGAATCAAGTTGAGCGCCATCAGGTTGAGGAGCAGCATTTGAGGCTGCGGCTGTAGTGGTAGAAGTCTTCTGCTTCTTCGAGTTCTTAGGAACAGCTACGGAAGCAGGCTCGATATCTTTTGCAGTTCCTAGGTATCCTAACTTAGTATTAAAGAGTCCATAAGTAGAAGTTGGAACTTACGCTTGGGCGCCATCTTCGCAGATGTGAGACTCGAAGTTCGACTTGATAATGCTGAGAGACGCGAACAGAAATTGTCGGGCAACTTCTGGAGGAGGCTGACGCTTGACGGATTGCGAGTCTGCCTGCGAGAAGGTATCGGACCCAAAGAATGGAAAGAAAGGATTGTAATTTTGGAGTGTCCTATTCAATGTTAAGAAGTTTTGGGATAGCCCTCCACTCTTTCCCTATGTAAGTGTCCATGAGATTTAGGTAGGTGCGCGAAAGTATAGTAAATAAACAACTTGGCAGGGTAAATGAAAGCTGCGCGTTGGACATTGCTCTTTCCCACGCTTCCTACCCAGTAGCCGCCACCACTATGTATCATCCACATTTAGAGAGGTATCAACTTCCCTGAACACCGTTTGAGGAGACACACGTATCTAGACACAAGGATTTTACACCGTCTCCTTTCCATACATACATACAGTCTGGTCGTCATATTCCGCTATAATTGGCCATTAATCTCCTGTCAAACGCTCTTCCCTCCCGTAACACAACGTACCAGTGCCCCTCGCACCGTTTGCTAAATCATTGACTACCTACATGTACATACGCCCATATTAGAAAACTGCACAGGTTCAGATCGAGAAAAGTATCACGTGTTACTCTCTTATAACTCTCCATCGAGACGACCTCGGGGAGCAATTAAAACCTCTTGGGGACTACCTTAGCGGACGAATCTTCTAGAGTATGTAGGGCAATACTCTGCAATATTTCTTGATGGATACTAGATCCATCCTTATAAATCATCTGTTTGATTGGCGATTGATAGAGAAGCTCGAAGAGCAGCAATTGTGACCCCAGGAAGCACTTCCAGAAACAGTCCGGGACAGATTTACTGGTACATGTACCTATCATAAAATAATTTAATTTCATTTGAAGTCGTATATAAAGGGTATCTTTTTCACTCAAGCTACCATACCATCCCAACAGAGCAAACATCACCTAACCAAATCAGCTCTGCTCAGTCTTCTCTCCTGTCTCCATCTTGACAGGATCCTTCACGGTCCGTGGTGTCTCAGCACCGGATGCCGTCTTTCCATCAATTGCTACGGCTTCATTCTCGGCACGGATAGCCTTAACATGTCGCTTTCCTGACAAGTCAAGCGAAATAGCCTTGAAAGTCCGCACTAGCGTCATTCGTCCTTCAAAGACAGGGAACAGCCCGACAGCACCCAGGGAACAGAAGATCCAGATGATACCGACTGTGACCCATCCAGTGAAGAATGGCTTCGAGAACACGTAGTTGCTACCATACATTGGGAATGGCCACAGAACTAGGAACGCGAGTGTAAGGCCCACCGTCGTCCATTTCGATATCTTGCTAGCCCGCATCAACTTCGACTGCTCCTCGACGAGCTCGTTCGCTGTCTCCTCGTGTCCTCCAACCGTCTGCTCTAGATCAATACCCGCCGTCGCAGCGAGATCATGGTCATCTCCTCGGCGGATGGCCATCATCGATTTCCAGTCGTAGTTATCCATTCCGAATAGGAGCGTAAAGATGGGGATGAGAATGAGAGGCGATAGAAGCGCGACAACATTTCCGGCAAGCATGGGGTTGTTGGACCCCGTGCATGCGACGTCTAAAGCACCACACTCCTTCCGAGCCGTGACAAGCCAAGCGATCAAGGCGAAAGCGAGCCCGAAGATAGGCGATAGAGCAGCCGCCCACTTGTTCTGGCCCTTCCATACAAGCGTCAACGTGGCGGGTATCACAGCCGACGAGATAATGCAGCCCATCATGAGGTAGAGGTAGCCCATTGAAATTCCCGCGTAGTAAAGACCAACCGAGAATGTGGAGATGAAAAGTGCATATGCCACGACGATGACGTGCGACATGTAGATGAGGCGCCTTCCGCTAGCGTCGGGCTTAAAATAAGTACGGTACAGATCGTAAGTAAAAATGGAAGAGACAGCGATCAGCTCGGACGAGGTGGCAGATGTAACAGCCATGAACACGATGAGAAGCGTAGCAACTGCACCACCTTTACCAAGAAGAGCAACAGCAGCGTAAGGAAGCACGAGACCCGCCGAGACATCGGCTTCAGACATACGGTTGGGATAGGTCGGGAATGCCGGTGTGCCCTCCAGAGCCAAAGCAGAGAGGCCCATGGTCGTGGCGGTCAACCAGGGAATCGCAAACCAGCTAAGACCGCCAATGATATATCCAGGGAGAGCATGGACGGGCGAGGCAGCAATGGCCTTGTTGTAGTATCCGTTGTCAAGGAACACAGTACCAAAGTTACCGACAATGTTGATAACGAAGAATATGGCTCCTTCTCTCGAGCGCATAGTGAGATAGCTACCTTGCGCATTTCCCTCGACTGGATGGTTGAAAGAGGCTTCGACTAGAAGATCGTAAACTGCCGATGGGGAGCCGAGTCTGTCGGATGAGGCGTAGGCCGTTAATGAGAAGACGATGATAATGATAAGTAGGATAAAGGTGTGAATCCAGTCCGTCAAGATCGTCGCCTTCAAGCCTCCAACTAGAGTATATGCTATGACACCGACGGGAAGAAGGTATATAGCTGCGATTGTGGGCATTCCAGTGAGAGCGCTCACTGTAGCCGAACCGCCGACGACTAACATGAGGCTTACGAGGATGTTTGTCGCAAGGCCAAAGACCATGAAAACGAGATGGGCGATAGTTCCATAGCGAGCCTTGATTCTTTACCAATTGTAAGTCTCATGTCTATTTTAGCCAGCCGTCGGTCTTTAGAGCTTACACTTCTAGGAATGTATGCGCGTTAGGAGCGCGTCGCTTCAGCTCGATCGCCAAGGTCGCAAACAGGAGAATCTGAACAGTTGCTCCCGATGCGTACCAAAATGGACCAGAAACACCATATCTATAGCAGACACCCGAGCTCTGTAAGAGTGTAGCCGCCCAAGTCCACGAGGACACGACAGCAGATCCAACCAGTCCACTCTTTACTGTACGGCCAGCGGTGTTGAACATTTCAGACGTCTGAAGTTCCGAGTTGTATCGTTTGAGGATGAACGTGACTAGAATCTAAAACCGTAGATGAGTACATGTGGCCTACAAACGAGAAGGTAAAAGATACACCAAGCCATCATTGTCACGAGAAACTCCACCAAGTAATATCGCCAAAGTTTAAGAGATTTTAACGAGTCGCTACATACCATCCCAAGAGCAAACCCAAACCCAAGTCCGAGAACAATGCCATATCCAACACCCTGATCTAAGGGCGTCCCGACCGTTGCGGCCGCCATTCCGTGTTTTTATTGTAGGGAAGATCCAAAGACGCCAATTCAAGCTGAAGGGATCATTGAAGAGACCAGCGATGTGAGACAAATACGCAGTCGAAGTTTCAAAATCGCCGATGTTGGGATCAGGACATGATATTATATAGGTACCTACCTAATCTCCAAACCTAGATCGCGTTCATGGAACTCTATCTGATGTATAATATATATTTTTCTTATCAGTACCCGAGCTCCCCCCTCGAAGCTCCCCATGCATGCCCCAGATTGGCGTGCTGATATCAAGGCCTGTGTGATGGACCAACCCCCGCATGCAGGGTCTCACCTGGAGCGCCACAATGGAGGGATAATGGACGTTTGTCTCATTAGATATAGATAATTATTCTTGAATGGACCTATCACATTCCAGGCCGGACGGCTGGGAGCGCCAGAGTATGCCGAGATGGGAACCATTGCAGCTCTTGGAAGTGCTGCTTTCCGATATGGGGCTCTCAAGACGTAGGAATTGTTGCGCATCGTCCGTTGCTTTTAGAGTTTTGATCTCGGTGAATTTCCCGAGGTTAATCAAGCTACCTCTAAACGGTACTTGGTAAGACCTCAATGGCGAATCGTCAACTCAGGTACACACATGCTGTACACGACGTATGTAGGCTGTGTACATGGTAAATCATGCTGACAGAATCGGGCGTATACGGACTTGAGCTGCACTTTTCGTCTCTGAAACCACTCCAAGAACATGCAAACTGATAAGGCCTGCAAATAGAATTGCAATGTCAGATCCAAGACAAAACAAAACCAGGGTAGAGATCAATGAGGCCGTAAATCTGTGACCCCCATGAACGTGTAAGCGGAAACTTATCAGGACGAATTGGCCAATCAGAGAGCCTAGATTGGTGGCAGGGCTGATAAGAGATATGTGGGGCAGTCAAATATGTAGGACTCCCTGCCCGGCCCTTTGACATTACCATGTAGGTATTGAGCTCTTTGTGTCCTATATCATTGAGATTAGACAGTATCCTTAGGTAAGGTGTATAAAAGCAAGATGAAATATTGTCCGATTGGATAATTTCGAAGCATTCTGTTGAATGCCGGGGAGAAACATGAGAGATCGCTTATCGACGACTTTACGTCACCGAAGTCCGTCAAAGTTGATCTGTTTATTGGTGGCCGAGTCATCAAGTCACTTCTAGGCAGGATAATGCTCCAGAAAGTTTCATATGAAGCTATCGATTCATGTAATTGATTAGCTTGCTGCAGCACTTGGATATTGCAAGCAATTGGTAATATTTGATTTAATCTGATAAAGAAAAGTTGGAGCCTCAGGTAGCAGAGTGCTATTGTAAGATCAAGGTATCTATGGTTCATCGAGTTGATGCCTTGTGTCAGCATTCCACTATATGGAGGGCATATGACCGTGTGTATATAAGTGTGTATATAAGAATTCATCGGTCGAGATGAGTTATCATGGACTATTTAAAAAATCTAAGGATCAAAATTCGTGATATTCTTCCAAAGGTTTGCCCATTGGATGTATCTTACATGGTCCGTGCGTGCATGGATAAAAATTTTGCATATAGGCTAAGTAAAATCACCTTCTCACCAAGAAACAGGTCGCGTGGTGTAGTTGGTTATCACGTCAGTCTAACACACTGAAGGTCTCCAGTTCGAACCTGGACGCGATCATGTCAATTCGCTTTTGCCGGTGCTGTTATTTTTTGCTCACATCAGTATCGCGTTCTTCTCTTTTCACCTTAATGTTACGTAGGCTTGGAATTTCCCTATGACATCAGGAATTAACTCCGTTTTAAATCCGACTCCAAGTGACATAATTCCCCCTTTTCTTCTCTTTCCCCCTTTACCCTACTTCAATTCTCTCATAACTATGTAACTTTATCAAGTACCGTAGAAGCAATAAGATCTAACTTAACTCTTCTCAGACTTAATAACACTCAAATACCTCAGAAAAACTACTGTCACAATTACTATATCATATTAAGTCTAATTAAACTCTGTCCCTGAATGCATCGAGAATCTAGGAAGGACGCGCAACTGTTCAAGCACCGCATAATGTTGAATATACGATACATGTACATCTTCCATCCTAAAATACCTTTGTACATCTAACCATCCGTGAATGGGAAGATAGACACTAACCACATAGGAACCCCCTTCTTGTCCGTACAAGTAGACCCGTTATAATGATTAGACTTTCGTAATGGGTCTAGACATTAGGACAAGAAGTATTTTACTGAAATTCATAATGTCGATACTTTTATTTAGACAGTCAAGTGTGACGAGATCGTCGCCTGCCTTGACTTGCCTTTTCGTTCTTCCAACCGAATCAGCTGGGCTTAAAAGGCTGCAAGCTTGTGACCGAATCGAGGTAGAAGTATGTGTGATTATCGTTCGGCGGCAACTCAACTTCCCAGTAGAAGGTCTTATCGTCGGACACTACCAGCCTAGCAGTAACCCTGAGGAGCGCTGGGACCCATGGTCCACATACAGGATTCGGCTAAGAATATGATAAGTAACGTAACTAGACTATGACATATGAACTCACATTGTCAATGTTTGGCCCGTTCCGAGCGTCGGGGGGTTTTTTTGGTATAAGAACCTTAGAGACGACGGGACCGGAGGATGAGTGACCCATTTGCAATATTATACTTTAGGAATTTGTTGATAAAGTTCCAGGGCCTATCTTTTATTTTGAGGAGGGGTTTTAGGATGAACAGAAGATATGAATACTTTCATGCAATTTTGTTGGAAGAAATTAAGAATGTTTACTTACGGTATTGTAATTAGAGAGATTCTGAGGTTGGTGTGTAATATTTGATGAGTTCAATCGTGCCTAATACTAAGGGTCCTTCGTTATGCTGGATTTTAATAAGAACGGTAAAAACGCCCAAAGGTGTTTCCTATAGCCGCATCGGCATAGGCTCCCAATGATTGAGCCATATTACGTTAGATATCAAACCACAAACAATACGTAGCTATGTCATCAAGACATGGGAAGAGTCCTTCAGGACAAACACTACAGCAAATTATGCGCTGTTGCCAGTGACTCTCCCTTATTTTGCTAGTCACGTAGTGAAATAACAATGTCCATGTGGAACCTTAGTTAAAGAGACATGCAAATCTAACTTGACTATTTTCCCCCCGTGATTGTTACACTATCCAGGAGAAAACTTCACTCAAGGCTACATCGTCAGCATTAGATTTTGATAGGCAGTGATAAGTCAGAACAATTAATAATTATCCACATCCTACATGACTTGGCAAAGCCAGGCTCCGACGTGGCATATTCTGGTCTAATGTGAATGGTAAAATCCGCATATCAAGTCTTAAACGTTCGTTTGTTCTTGACTTGTAAGATTCTTGGCAAGAAACCAGTCACCGCGCTGCTATATCTCCCTTTTCTAGCTTCTAGTAAAGTCGCTTAAACTCTGCAACCGTTTTCATTAGATACAACGTACCCGTCCTATTAATCGTAGTCACATATACCGTACCTGATCAACCTAGTGCGAGCCCTGGATTGTTTGGCTCATGAACACAATGAGAACACCCATATATCTGCGCTCTGATTAGCCCATTATAAAACTCTTACGTGCTAGGGAGACCCACGCTACAGAGCCAGCAAATATTTCATGCCTCTTTGGACGCGTCAAAAACTTGAGGCAGGAGGCAAAGAGACAAGTGAAAGCAAGTTGGATGACCATAATGCCGACTAGGACCACCGTAGTTATCTCGCCCTTGCTTAGGCTGTATAATGGGATGATTGGAGCCACAAGCAGGATCATCAGAGAAAGACCTAGGAGTATGGCTCTCAAAACCGTTGACTTCCATCCACTCATTACTATCATACCAGGATATTTGCGCGTCTTCTCCTATAAAACAATAAGTATGTTATTTTGAACTCTGTTAAGATCGTTAAGCATACTGGGTTTCCAAAGATTTTCTGGATTCGACGAATATTAGTTTAAACATAGTGGAGAGCTGTAATATTTTCTCTTTGATAGCATGAAGTACTAACCTTTCTTACACTTCCAGGATTATCACGCAGAAGCTTGCTAATGAGTCTATCCAGCGGGGTGTCCTCCCGTGGTTCCACGGTTACTAAGTCCTTTTTATGACAGTAGTACACTTCTTTCTCAACGATCGGTGCGTACGTTTCGAAGTAGTTTTTTATATTATTGAAATTTGTTTCCGAGGGCGCTTCCCTGAGGGAGAACCATGAAGCATTGTTCATGGACGTTGCTATTTTTTTTCCAGTTAGATATGGCCTTCTCACATATAATATGCCCTATGGTTATTTTCCTTGTTCTTGCTTACTGTATCTTTCGAGCTTGTTCTCGATCTTTTGTAATAGCTCAATGCGTTTCCGCGAGTGTTGATCTCCGGCCTCTCTTGACTGTACACCATAATCTTCGCATTCCTTCTCAAGCGACACTAGTTTTTCCTCATATTCTCGTAGCTGATCTTGGATATTAAGCAGTACCCTTGCTTGTAGGTAACCGAAACGGCGGAAGATCAGGTTATTTCGGTCTAGCGCCAGAAACGCCCCAAGACGTGGATAACCTTCTTTATAGCCATCCACTATTTCAAGTCAAACACACATGTTTCGCTGAATAGGATCTCGTAGGATGGATCAACTTACATCTCTGTTCAACAATACTTAGCCTGCCTTCCGTAGAATCTTGCGGTTCCCGGCCGAATGTTTGTCCAAGGCTCCTCGGGGCGCCATATACGTCATGCCTTAGCCCGGAAGTAACCGCGTCGGCTGGGATTGGTCCTATTACTCAGCATTAAACTGAAAGAGGGAGAGCAGATAATGAGATAGAGTCATTTGTTGACAGCCTAAGCTTCATCGATAGAATATGACAGGGTCTAACTATGTAAAAACATTATGAGGGCATTTTTTTGCTGAACGTACCGTGAAGCGAGTTTTCCATTACAGATTGCCCACTAGTAGGATTGTTGAAAATCTGTTGGGCTTCAAGATCAATATTGGTGGTCATGGCTGCTATTGAAAACGTCGTCTGGTATTCAACTTTCTGTTCTCTAAAATTTTCAGATCCGCACTAGATCAGGGACCACAAGTATAAAATATTGAGGAGATGTTCACTGTAACAAGGGGGTAAGATAATAGTTCTTTCCAGACCTTATCACCAGGGCGAGATCATTGGAGACGGTGTGGTTCACGAAATTCGGCTCCCCGAAGTGCCGGTGGCACGAACTCTAGGAATCTATGTCGCTCGCCGTTTAAGGGCCACACCGAAGTCCTCGAGCTGTAACACGATGCACTAGTAACGGGTTCCTCTAGCCCTTATGTATGTTGTGTTTGCTATAAGTTATGAGGTCCAGGTTACATTCATTGGCCACAATATCCAATAGTTAACCCGTGTGCTGGCTCGTGATGTTGTCGGATTTGCGTAACCTCGATTAAGACTAGGTCTTGCTACATCGTAATTCTATTTGAGTTGAATTATTCTATTTATTGTAACCTAACTCGGATCTTACAGTGAAGGGAGCAGATGCATTACCTAGCTGGTCTACATCTCCACCCTTAGTATAGGCCGCGACGTATTAACAAGTTGCAACTTATGCACGAATGGGTCACTTACGAAGCTGGAACTTGCCCGAATCTATATTGCGCCCATCCCATACTACCTTCATGCAATGTCCACGTTCTCTTGCCCGCGTCGTCACCGGCGGCACCGGCTGCAACGTAGACCGGCATCAAGTGGTCAAATCGCTGGAAGGGATTAGCCACGCTCTCTCGACCGAGTAAATCAAGGAACTCACAGGATGAGCCTGTCTAGCATCCGGCCGTTTGGCAACTTCCCTCATGCGCGCCTGATGTTCGCTCGGTGGGGACTCGACAGCGTCTTTCAACGCCTCGTCAAACGACACTGTATAAGGCAACGGCCTTGGATCGCCTCGTGTCACCATATAGTCCCTAAGGTTATGCACGGACATTCCAGCACCAATGATGACGATGTTCTCGTCGCGCAAAGGAGCGACAGCTTGCCCCAGGCGATAATGCATGTCAACGTCTTGGTTGGCGTACAAGCTTACTTGAACCAAGGGGACATTGAGAGGGTTATCTTTGGGGTGGAAAGCTTGAAGGCGTTAGAGACGCTACCTATGGGTGAAGCGATGAGAGGAGTCCTACCGACATGGAATCCCGACCATACTCCGTGGTCGAGACCTCTAGTCACCCCTTTTGCTTTGATTCCGGCTTTTGTTAAGAGATCGATAATATGAGAGGCTAGTTCGGGACTTCCCCTATTTGGGTACTGAGCTTTGTAAAACTCAGGGGGGAATCCGTAGAAGCTGTTCTGATGAATAAGCGTCGTGGCGGAGGATGATGATAAGGTGAACGTACTCGTAGATCAAATCTGTGTGCTCTGCAGAATTCACCTCGATGAGATTAGGTTCGGCCTCCCAGTGGCCTGAGAAGACTACGACGGCTTTAGGCTTCACCCTCTGGGTAATTTCTCTCCCTATGTTTTGTAGGACTGGGTAGACGGGATGGTCCGTCCTATACTGCACGTCTGGCTAGCTCGCATTGAATTAGATTATGATTGATATAAGATCAAGCGACATCTATGGCTTACCCCTCCATGGCTAAAGAAGTATACTGGGGGTCTATTAGTCGCCATTGGTTGTGAAGAGAAGTACGATGAAAGTTGATGATGTGATAAGAATGAGGGTTTCCAAGTGGAAATAGGTAAGATGATACGAGACAGTGGTGTTGAGAAAAAGAAAGCCACGACTGCGATAATGAATGATACAATTAGAATTGATCTCGTGATTAATCTAGTAGAGTCCATAAGGAGTATGAAATAGTCTAGTTTAGGTAGGTACAATTAACTCTGAATTATAAGAAAATGAAACAGGAAATAACTGAAGCCATTTGTAACACGCTCTCAGTCGGACGCCGAGATCTTCGGTGTAAGTCGCTAAAAAGACGTCGTTATAGTGGCTGAGTGGACGATTCTTCAGCGATTACCAAGGATCGGTCAGCATCTATGGGCTGGAGTTTGCCCGGTTTAGCGTTCCAAAGTTTAGGGACATCCAGGGCTGCTTGCTACCTAGAAGCTGGATTGCGCTATGGCGGTGGGTCCATTAGATACCCGTGGACATGTAACCTAATTCACACTGTACGCAGCTAGCCGCAGAAGCGTGACTCCCGAACCGGATAGCTACAGCTAAGCTAGCCAATTAGATCTCAGTAATCTATGTATGTACTTGGCAGCTTGGGAACATACACGTACTGGACTTGCGTATCGGGAAACCCCACCAACGAATCTTGGGGTTGCCCCTCCATATTCCCTCAACTAGGTACCCTGTAAAGATTGTTCTAGTAACACTTTGAAACATCATCAAGGTCATCCAAGATCAACCAGGACATTCTATTCAACCAATTTCCCTAACACCGCTCTAGTTCACTTTGATCTAACGGATGCTTACATCTCCTTACCTATGCTCACCTAAAAATATCATCTCATTCGTTGTGTTATCTTTCATCACTGTCACATCCGCTGGCATAAAATCCGATTCCACCATGGCTATGCGACGAGCTCCACCGCTGTTATTCCCGGCCGCCGCCAAGCACACGGCTACTGTTATCTTTGTCCACGGCTTGGGTGATACGGGATACGGATGGGCTGCTGCTGTTGAGAACTGGAGACGACGACAGAGATTGGACGAGGTCAAGTTCATCCTGCCCCACGCCCCTCGCATACCGGTTACTGCTGTAAGTTGATGCTATGATAGTAGGTGGGACTATGAATGAAGACTCACCGTTTGAGGACAGGCCGAGGGGATGCCCATGCCTGGATGGTATGATATTGTAAGTGGTCGACTTTCCCTTGCTAATTACTAACTCATTATCGTCATTATGTATGGATGTCTAATGATTTATAAGTTTGCGCTGAGTGGGAAAACGGACGACATCAGAAAGGACCAGGATGAAAGGGGCATCCTTCAGAGCAGAGATTATTTCCATGGACTGATTCAAGCCGAGATCGATTCTGGCATACCTTCCAACCGCATCGTCCTCGGTGGTTTCTCGCAAGGCGGTGCCATATCCCTCTTTGCAGGCCTAACAGCAAAGGTCAAGCTCGCAGGCATAGTCGCGCTCTCGTCCTACCTGCCATTGGACTCCAAGTTCGCGGATTTCCTCAAGGAGAATGACCATAACCGCAAGACACCGATATTGATGTGTCATGGAGATGAGGATAATGTCGTTCCGACGAACTTTGGCAAGATGTCGTATGAGATGCTTAAGAGCCAAGGTTTCGACGTCACATTGAAGATATATCCGTGAGCTCACCTCATTTCAATTAGTCTTTCAAAGTTATCTATATTTATTAGCTGACACTTGATATAGGGGCATGCCTCATTCAGCTTGTGTGGAAGAGCTTGATGAGGTTGAGGCTTTCTTGCGATCACGTCTGCCGCCCGAAGCCGACAAGAAGTCAGAGCTGTGAGGTGTGTTAATCGAGAAATGCAATGTGGCATAGACGCAGCAGAAAAATATCTGTTGCTAGAAAATTGTTTCGCAGGCGGTGAATGATAGAGGCATTCAGAGACCCAATCGGGATTATTTGAGTACGAAAGCGTGTGGTTTCTCAGACTATAGAACGTCGGAGTTTTACTGGACGGTAGTTTACAGTTACATGTTGCAGATGTCTCAGTTTTTAAGCTCATCTGACATGTAGAAATACATATGAATTCCAACATGAAGTTCGCACCAACATTTCGAAAAGTTTGTCCTATTTTAGCATCTTCTTGATCGTTTCAGTCTCTGAGATGCTCAGTGAGGCATACGTACCTACCTAGATAAAGATACATGTATCTATTCATCTAGACGACAGATCAAGCCAGAGACACCCGCGTCTTCGAACAGCGATTGCAACTTTGAACAGAACACAGTAAGTACATGAATAGGGGGAACTACATGTATGTATGTATGTAGGTACTGCCTTATCTTATCGTGCAGTTGGAGATGGTGGAGTTGGGATCACAAGATAGCTACCTACCAGGTTAGCTAGCTGCAGCCATAAGCTCCAGCTTCTCCCCTCTAACAATTAAAGATAGCTAAGCTCTATTTATTAATGTTTCCGAAACAAGATTTCCTTTTCCACCAGGCGCTCAACTCTGCCTCTAGATCATTCTGTGCTTTCGTTGAGTCCGCTCTCACCGGATTCACTCTCCTCTTATCTCCTACTCTTGTCAAACTATGTCGTCTTCTATCCCATTCTTGTTGGACATTGCATCAGTATTAGCTGAATAGATAAACAGAGTCCATTGCTCCAACTGTTGCCTAAAGGAATCATCGCTCTTGATACGACTCTAACAAACCCACACAGCCTTTGCTACGCTATCGGATCTTCTGGACCTAGATACCGCAGAAGTAAACAAACCCACCAACCAGTAACATCACCGCAATTATTTTTTTAATCATCCTCGGATAAAGACAAAAGGCAACGAAACAATGACGACAGCAGCACCACCACCACACGGTCGGCCACGGTCACCATCTCCGTCTCAAGTCCCTCTCCCAGCCTCACCGACATACTCATACGCCTCAACAGCCAACCCACTCTCATCATATAACTTACCGCTTCCTCCTCCGCCCCGTCCCGCCCACGCCGTCCTCACAAAAGCCGACCTCGAGCAGTCACAGCAAGCATACTCAGACCTCCTCGCTACAGCAAAATCCTACCGAATTGCACTTTCATCCCTATCAACCGCCGCATCGGCCTTTGGCTCCGCACTCGAAGCATGCGCACGGCTAAAGGAAAGTCGAGCCGACGCCCTCGGGCCCCCAGGCGGCGCCAGCCTGACGAACAGCTTCACGACCAAGAACTCGTGCACAGCGGACCTGCTCCTCAGCGCGAGCGGCGTGCACCACCTAATCGCGAACCACCAGCAGATCCTCTCGGAGACCGTATACCGGTCCTTCGAAGTACCCCTCTTGCACGAGCTGGACCGCTGGCGGCGGGCCATCGAGGACGAGGACGAGACGTACAAGCGCGAGGTGGCGACGCGCAGCCGCGAGATCCGGAAGCTGGAGAAGGAAGGGCTGAAGCTGCACCGGCAGAGCCGGCGCCGAGATGTGGCCAAGTTCCGCGAGCACCTCGTCACGCTGACGAGTAAACTGGACGGGCTGACGGCGCTGCACGCCGACCATGCGCGCACGCTGCTGCGGGACTCGCAGGAGACGTCTACGAAAATCCTGGATGCGAGTTGCTCGCTGGTCCGTGCCGAGGTGGATATTTTTGAGGGCTTGGCGCGGAAGGGGTGGACGGGCGGCGGACTAGATGATGTGCTAGAGAGGGGCCAAGATCTGTTTGCGAGCGAGGAGGATGTGCCGGCTGCGGTAGCGGCGACGACGGGAGCAGTGGTAGGAGTCACGGCGGCGAATAGTGCTGGAGGAGACGGAGGGGCGAAGTTGTTTAGTATACTCCCGCCCAAGAGCATCCTAGCGAACGACGCGGCATCGGACTCGGGACGTACGGCCCACGGGCGTGCGGATAGTCTGTTGGTTGACGCGGAGGAGCCGTACCAGAGTCTTACGGGGGCTGTTGATCAGCGCCGTGAGAGGGAGGCGGATGCGGATAGCATATTTTCCGAGTCCAACATGGGTCGGGGTCTGCGGCCGTTCAGTCCGCAGCCTATACGGCGACGTGCCACGGACATTATGATGGACCCTGAGTCACTACTACTAGGCAATGAAGAAATTAGACATGAGTCTGAGGACAACGATGATGACGATGACGATGATGAATACGACGCGGCGACTGTTAAGGGCTCAAAAGATGCGTCAGCCCAAAGGCTAGGATTGGGTGGGCTAAGAATAAGGACAAATGAGAATGATATCGAAGAAGCGGAATCACCATGGAAAGACGAGGGATTGCGGCGGAAAGGAGAGAGTTCTAGCAGCAGTAGTAACAACAACAACGAGGGCGTCTCACGGCCATCGACGGCTAAGAACGGGTTAGATAAGAGATAGCCTGGTTACGGGTGTATCAGTATTAGAGAACTGGAAGGCTACACAAGGATAGGGAGCACATAGATAATGTGGGATGGTTGACGGCCAAGAGCCACGGTGTACACGTATGTGTAGATGTATTGATTAATACATTACTTTTTGCCGCAGACGAACAGGTTGAAATGAGCATATAAACGGCATATGTAAGCTTCATCTCCATTTCTGAATTACAGTATTTGCTCTCTTGATTTATTCGCGTAACTAGTCCTAAGTATGCGTGGCGTCCCGTCCATTCGTGCCTCTTTGAGTGCTTCTCTGAAAACAGTGCCACGTCCCGATTATGCGTAGTATGCGACTCCAGCACCAAGAAAGCTCCCTTCCATGTCCATTTTGCCTATACTAATAGTAGTGTCAAGTACAGCCTCATCCCTATACTTTATTGCCCTTGGGCACTGAACTCTAGCACATGCATTCAACTAGTGCTTTTGTCTGCTGTGCTCCCCAACTCCAGAAGAAATGATTATCCGGCTACCTCGTCTCCCCGTTATACACCCTTATAACATCCTGTAAAGTAGAAAGTGATTAAGCCGCCAGCGAAAAGGTATGGTATCTCATTCGTCCTTATCGCCACTAACGAGTTCGCGACCGAAGAGACCAAACCATAGATCAAGATAGAACATGAGCTTCCAGTACAGACTAGCTCTGTCGAAGTCGAACTCTCCGACCTCGTTTCGGGGCACCTCATTGCCGATCATCGAGCCGCCGAACCATCCTATTAGAGGGATCCAAGCCAGCAGCCATTGTTGAAAGGTGGGCTGAGGAGCCAGGGCTTGCTCGGCTGGCAGGAGAGTAACCCGCCGAGCCCCGCGGATTTTTCGGCTGTAAGCACCATCCGGCTGCTCTGTGCTCTGCGGTAAGTCCACAGCAGCACCTGTCACAGTTGCTGTCGATGCGGTAGCTGTGTCAATCGTCACGGTTGAAGTTTGAGATCCCGTAGGAGATTCGTGCTGTTTCGCTGCGGGTCGCTCGAATGCCGGGATCGAGGAGGACTTGGGGAACATTGTGGGCTTCTCCATGCGAGGTTTTGACGGCCGTCTATGTGTGCTTCGCGATCTGAATGGATCGATCATGCCGGTATCCCCTACTACATCGAGCACTGCAGCATCTTCCTTAGGAGGCAGTCCGTGATAGGGTTCGACGTAGACTAGATAACCGAAGATCTTCTGGGGAGAGGCGAACAACGCAGCTTCTGCTGCCTCTGCCGATTCAAACGTAACCTTGACCCAATGTTCCCCACTAGCGACCTTGCTGACCTTAGCTCGCTCGGCGGCTGTTAAGGGTTGCCTTCTTGTCAATGCGGGATCCCGTAGATCTGACTTGTACCGTCGCGCCTCGATCGGTGGCTCTCTCGAGTAGTCTTCACATATCCTTCCCGCCAGTTGCTCATAATGGTTAATAGCCGCGTACTGTTGCGCCGGCGAAGAGTAACCTCTCAGGATAACTTCGGTAGGCTCCTTTCGATACGTTGAGGCCTGTGCGGTCGACGCAGACTCGTCTTGCGCTTGTGTTGTAGTCTGCCCAAGGTAACTAGGCTTCCGCTGGGTGGCAGCAGCGGCGGCGGCAGTTGTCGTCGCATTTCCCGTGGCGTTAGAGTCCTTCTGTTTACTTGCGGCGAGGTAGCTGGCAAAGACTTTTTCAGCGCTTTGCATGGTGGCATCTTCGCGTCTCGGCTGCACACTGCCTGTTCTCGATCGAGACCTCCTAGTTGATTTGCCGAAGGAGCCTGATTCGGTCACCTCTCGTGCGCGCGTTCGCGGAAGGTTTCGCTGGCGATCGCCTCTATTGTTCGACATGGTGGTAAGCAAATCTGATACAGAGATATTGTTCCCTCCGAAAGGAGATGGAGAAGCCATTACGTACTCGCCCCAATACATGGCATAAGGACGTTGAATTCCATCTTCACCTGTGTACAGTTCCTCGTCTGGGACATTATGCAGGATCAATGGCCTCATTGTCCTCGTCCGTTCGTCGGTGAAAGAAAGGATAATCGGGAAATACAAGTGTACAATGGTCGGAATGCAGAGAAAGCGGACACGCAAACGGAAATGCCTAATAAGCGATGAATGTTTGGATGGGAGGTGGAAGCGTGGCGGGTAGTTACGAAAACGGGTTAAAATGATTGGAAAGATTTATCGAGTGGCAGCAATGAAATGTTCGCCAGGACAAAAAAAATACAGCAGCTGCAACGCGATTGTTAGTTAGGTACCTAGCAACGACGCTAGCGTACTTCAATTAGTTCAAATGCTGGTGTCTGCATCGTGCACTAACCGCTAAGTACATACATGTGGCTTAGGTACATATACCCATTTATTCCAAAAGCACAGACCACTCATTGTATGTGCCTCACGAGGTTAGGTACATGTAGCCTCATCTGGAAGTTACTCGGTACATATACCCACATGTGGCTGACCGAGGTCGACGTCACTTCCTTGTAAATTTCGGAAGCTATCGGTGACTATCGGCAGCTATCTCATCGCAGCTTTCAAACTTCACATTAATCAAAAGCTATCCCGAAACGGTAAATTCAACGACATCTACCGGCACCAACTCCGATTTCCACCTGTTCATCACCGTCACTGCCATATTATCAATCGAGTACTCCCATCATGTTTCGCTTTGTGAGTTTCAGTCTTTTATATGGTTTTGTTGTCAAAAGCTCAATGAGCGCTAATATATAAATTAGCACAAAACCCTCGACATTATCACTCTGTTTCACAAGGCCGGTTCTCCGGCTTCGACGAGAGTAGCAAACCTGTTAAAACAGGTTTCCGCCAATGCTTCAGAGACAGCAACTGAGGATCAAGCCAGTGATCACTCCCCTCAGACACATCCTAAACGCTCACGGCAAGAGTTTGAATTGAACATCACCGAGGACCCTCCCACCGCAGATCAACTCAAGACTATCTTGGAATACGTTGGCAAGAACAGAATCAGCTCTATTGTCAAAGGTGCGACAACGGAGAATGAGGCTTTGAAGAAGTTCAACGAGAACAAGGAAAGTTTCAAGCGGCCAGTAGTATGTTAACTCTCTATTGTCATATCTCTCCTCCCCCCTTCCAATATATGTAGTTATGAAATGCTAACACAGTAACAGGTCGTCGACTGGAATAATGGAAAGGCAGTCGCCAGCGAGAATGAGTCGGAAATACTCAAAATGCTAGAGCAGACCAAAGGTGAAGAGTAGTTTTTATAAACGTGGGTAGCGTCAGTGAGTCAGACAACATAAGGGCTACGGGCTAGTTTAATTGGGATTAGAGTCACGTCTAATTTGCTATTATCCTTGATTACTGTGGCAACTAGGTGGTGAAGAAACCTCCGACTTAGATTGTTGCAGACAAATTCGACACTGTTATGATCCACGCTCCTGCCCTTTCTCCATTACAGTTTATCCATGATTCTTGGGTGTATTACAAGGGACTGGGGCTGATAGGCATTTGCGTGCCTACCTACGTCTTCTGAAGCATGAATCTCCACTCTAGACAGTATATAAGGCTACCTAATAAAGATGAAACTCGAGCTATTGGATTATTCGTAGGTGGGTGTGAGGTGCCGTGAATAGGAGTGGGTTGGGGGTGGATATCGACCTCAGAGAGTTGGTAGGGTAGGTGCAATAAACATACACAGTTTGGATGGCGTTTCTTTGTTACGAAGATAGACTTAGGTCCATCGCGAACAGCATCTTGAGACCCAATCAGCAAATTCAGGAGAGTGGGAAATACGCAGATACCTAATATTTCAGCCGGCAAGGCCTGACACGTAGCTAATCTGCAGGCGCCGAATATCAAACAATAATAAACAGTGCACCGTACACACAATGCACCTACTTCCCTAAGTTCGGCGCCTGTGATTGTATGCAGGTGTGCAGTTGACCTGGCTAACAGCTGTCTCCTAACAAGGCGGCTGTTCCTATTCACTTACCACAGTACACCATCATACTTTGATAACCGCACAATCAGCCTCATCTTTCTATTTCTATTTAATCTGAGCTCCTCCCATCAGACCTGACTCTTTCTAACTTCTCTCCCCAACACCTTTCTTCCTTTACTCTTCCGACTCTACACTCCCGACTCTGCACTTCCGACTCCTACACTCTGCACTTTTCAACCTTCTGCTTTCTCCCGAAACAACCCCACATTTACATATATCAACATTGCATTCGACACTGACAGTGAGCAATCATCCCCTTGTCTCCGTCGTCGAGCTCTACTATTGCTCGTACATCAAGTGTTCACTTCCCTGCAGCCAACCATACTTGTATCATCTTCAAGTCGTGCTGCCCCTCTCGCGTCAAGATCATTGACAAGATACACCACTACCCTTCTCTCACTATTGTATCCTGTTATTGTTGATTCATTGCGCACACACCACTTCATCAATTGTTGCATCTACCCTTGACACATCAGTCACCTGATGTCCGTCGACATGGCACCGTCTTATGCTGGTACGGGTTTCACAGTACAGCAAGCCATTGAGGCTGCTGGACCCCCTCCCCCCCCTCAGGCCTACGGGTACGACTTTGCTTGGAAGGGCGAGCCTCCCCGAGAGTTCTTTGAGGAGATTCGCTGGGAGTATGCCCATGCCATCTTCTCTACCCACAATGGCACAACGCCATTCCGTATGGTAGAGAACCCTATGAACGTCCATGATGTTGTTATCTGGGACGCCGCCCAGATCCAAGCTTACGCTGACGCGTTACGTTCGAGGTTCTTCGACCGCTGCAAGTATATTCGAAACCTTGAAGGCTATGATGGCTTGTACATCTATTGGGACGCCCATGACATTTACCATCTCGGCGCTCTAAATCTTTGGAGAGTTCTTCATCACCTGGTTTTTGAAAATCAGTATTATGCCCAGGAACTCCGCGACACCACCAGAATCTGGATCAACAATTACGTTCGACGAATCCTTACTGACAGGGACAACTGCAAGAAGCTTCTGGATTGGAATCCGGAAACCGAAGGCATCCTGGATGTCTTCAAAGACGGCGAACTGGAAGAACTCGACAATCTTGAGCAGTTCTATCACGGCATTCTTCGACATGCCCTCTTGTCAGAATACATGCGACTCCGACAACAACATCGATCTGATTCACAGTTTCCGGTCGGAAAGCTGCCTGGTAAGCACTCCCCCGTCCATATATTCTCTCCATCATCAATTGACTGTGCCCACTAACCCATAAAAGCGACAGCTCGTGCTTACCCAGGACGTTCTTAGGAGACACATCCTGGGTCCCACGGAGACGGAAAAATCGTCAACGGTATCGTCATTGCTAACGGTACATCGTTGCCAACAGGTCCAACCGCTGAAGCGAGCCCCGCACAAGGTGTAGGCATGACTGAACAGATTAACATTGCTCAGCCTATGGCAGGGAGGAGCAAGTCAACCGCTGGCGAGCCGGAGCATCAGACACTAGTTCTACATAAGTTAACTCGCAGCGAAAGCTACTGCAGTGCTCCTACAGCGAGTGTTGAGTGCTGTAGTCTCAGCATGGTCCCCGGTAGAAACCTATACCAAGGGGAGCTACATCAGGTTAAAGACAAACTCACAGAGGCAGGCGATCCTGTGGAGGATCCTCTGGTTAACCATGTGGTTGAACATGCGAGGGAATCGGCCATCAATTCCGAGATTGATTCTCTACTCTCACCTACGGTGAATTCCTTCGTCTATCCCCCGAACGACCCGTTGTTCAACCCACGCCTCTACGCGTCTCGACGACAGCATGGCAGTCGAGCACCCCGTCAAAAAGTTCATCGGTTGCCTCATGGCCGACAAATGTCATCTCACCCAGGTTTTAAAGCATACACAAACCAACCTTTCTACATGCAGCCCAATGTTGGTCTACATCTGAGTATGTTGCCACGCCCTCCGCAGGTTCAGTATACGCCCCCGATTCAAGGAGCCGTAATGCGCCGGGACCATCTGGCTCAAAAGGGATTCATTCAACAATCTTACGTTCGAGCCTCTCCTATGTCGGCCCTCGTTCCTGTTAACGAACAGCCTTCCCGCTCTGTGTGCTCCCGTGAACAGCATCTCGAGGCCGAATCCAACGCATCTAGCAATGGTTCATGGCAACTCGTAGGACAAGATCCTTTACACGGCCCGAAGCGTGTGTTCACCAAGCACGGGTCACCCGACCAGACCACCGGGTGCACGGAGCCGCAGAACACGCAAAGTATTCAGAACACCGGGAATATCCAGAATGCCCTGGGAATTCAGAACAATGATCCAATCCAGGGCCCTGGTAATTCTAATCGCCCGCGAAGATGGTCTATCGTAAGGACTCTTCAGCCAACCACGGCTGTCACGAAGAATTCTCCAACAATCGGTCCAGAAGATGTTGGCGGTGGCGACAAAAGAAACAGCCATTTCATCAATCGTGGAATCCATGGCACACCCGAATCATCGTTGGAAGATGGGTGTGTTAACATAGCACAGTACGCAGCGAAGTACCCCCACCACTATAAGTTTAATGCGTGCTCCTGCAAGAGGTGTCGAAGGAATGACCGTACACTCCATGTGTCTGGTTTCGAGCCTCCTTTTAACGAAGAAGATTCATTCCTGGTCAAGGCGAAGGAATACTTCAGCCAGTTCGGCACTGTTGAGTGTGTGTCGTGGCAAAGGCCCTTGAGGGCCGTATATGTCAGGTTCGTTGCATCTTTTCGTATATTTTGCTTTATGTGTTCGCTGACGAGCCACCCTCTCCAGATTCGAGAAGGACCAGGACGCCCATGAAGTCATGAGAGCTGGGCAAGGCCAGAAGGTCCGCCAGCTAAAAGTGAGAAAGCTGAATATGGGGTTCCGCGTAGGATCACAGTACTTCACGCCGCTTCCACCACCAGGAACCCAGAACTGGTACGACTCCCGAGGACAGCCCTGGATAGCAGGGCCGACACACCCTTCTTATCAGCGTGCTTCATCGTCGGTTCAAGGCCGAGCTACGGTTGGAGTGAGGGTCGACTCATACAGAAATTGCTATCCTCGCCCTCCTAGTCACATCGGCCCCGTCCAGAACAGAGTCCATAAAATCCCGGAATCTGTTTCTTCTGCATTGTTGCCAGATGGTCCACGTAGACCATCAATGTCCCACCCTGAACAGGGTCATGTGGCCACGGGGAATTCTTCGCATACTTCAGTCGACCAGATGTCATCCCACCAGGTGGTCCAGAAGATTGAGAGTCTGAATCCTGGCCAGGGCAATCCTAAGTCCTCGGACAATAACATTGGAGAGGCTCCAGCACAAGATATTTCCCGTAGCTCGAGCGGCCAACGTTACTATACTCCTCCGGAGCATCGAACTGGAACGGTTCACAGGACAGCCTCCAAGGGAGTCGACCCTGTCAGTGCTTCCATTATGGACATCGACGACAGCATCATTGACTGTCAAACAGTCATCAGGAGGCCCAGGAAGGCTCTCGTCCGCCTGCCAAGCAATTGGATGAATCAACCTCAAGACGAGGCGCGTAACCATCACGGAGTGCAGCCCACAATAGGCGAGGCTAATAAGGGGAGGAACTTGCCAACCATGAGCCGTCATCAAGATCCAGGCACTGATCGAAGTCACGAATCCGGCACTTCAGGTTATCGCACGGCTTTAGAGTACCAGTCCAACAAGCCGGGTCCTTCTGGTACTCAAGCATTATCGAGACCCCCCCAGCCCACGATGAACCAACGTGGCCCTAGTCCCCCTTCCGTAGAGCAACCGCAGGAGCCCACCTTTCCCATGCCGAGCTTCCCACAGGGTTTCGTAATTGGCTCTCCTGAGGATATGCCTGCTTTATACCTTGCGCTGAGTGAGGACCCTAATTTCGCCGACAACATATTCAGGCAAGCTGGCATTACTAGCGCTACTGAGAGAGAGAAGCAGATCTTCCTTAGGGAGTTCCGCGATTCGCTATTGAACGGATCGAGCCCGAACATCAGCAATAACCACTATTCTGCGTTGCACCAAAATTTAACGGCCCGTCTCCAAGCAGTGACCGAACAATGTGACACAATACGCGAATCACTAAGGAATCAGGGAATCACCGGCTTGTCCCCACGCCTATACCCGGTGCCAACTTTCTCTAATCCCTATCCTCATGTTGGCACTGCCGCTAGCGGCGCTGCTATGGGACAGCAGTATGGTCCAAGCCCAGCCTATGTTTCCCAGTCTTCATCAAGACTCAATCCACAGGCGACACCTTTTACGTCGACAAATGTTAGCAGGGCTTGCTCCCCGCGGCCTGCTGCTCATCCTGAAAATACCAACCAAGCTGACGGCTCGAACTCCAATACTAGTACCGGTTCGAAGAGGGGGCGCAAGAGGCAAGCCGCACAAGCGAAGGTGACAGGGAAGCAACCAGCAGGGGGTAATGCTTCCAACCAGCAGTCGGCAGCCAGCGGTACTTCCACAGGTGGAAAAGGGAAGGGCAAGGCGAAGGCCCAACCCGGACGACAACCCAGCAACGCCCAGGCATCGGCGACTTCTAAGGCGCCGCAGAATAAAAAGAAGCCCGCCAACACTTCTCAGAAGCAGTCAGCTCCCGTCGGTAAAGGCAAGGCACCTGTTCTTCCGCCTCTTCGTCCGGCGCAACAGCCTCGCAACACTCCATCGCCGACAACGAAAGTCGCTAAGAACCAGAAGCCCGGCGACAACTCACAGAAGCTGCCAACTCCTGGCCCTGTCGGTGGTGGTAAAGCACCAATCACTCCTGACCAACCCACTGGCAATGACATATCGCCGACGACCATGAACCCTACCAAAAAGCATGGTAGTAAGAAGTGGACGTCAAAGAAGCGGGGATCTGGCCCTGCAACTACGACTGGCGGTCTCCAAGAATCGCCGACACCAGACCCTACAGGATCGGCAATACCTGCTATGACTGCCGAGCTACTTGCTGAGAGTTGGCCGGAATTGACGCCGATTGCACCGCCTGCGCACGAGTCTCGTCCAGCGTCAAAGAACTGGGCCAGCGCACCAATGTCGTACGCGAGCAAGAATAGTTCCGGCTCAGCCGCTCAGACACCTAAACAGGCTACACCTAAGCCATTCCAGACACGCAGGAGCACCACATCTGGTTCGCAATACACGCCAAGCCGAGCTCCGACAGGACCTCCTCGGACATTGACTCGCACTACATCTGGTCCCTTTTCGGCAAAACCTGAGGCTAAAAAGGGTGCGGCTCCTAAGGAACCGCCTGATGAGGAACGCAAGGGAGGTTAATTTTGAGTCTTGGACAACTATATGTCGCCGATGAACGAGTTGTATATATCGTCCATCCACGGCTCTCGGTGATTTTGTGTTAAGGATTGAGGAAAAGGAAGAAAACGATAATTGATGTTGGCATTAGGTGTTGGGTAACCATTGTCATCTTGACTTATTGGTCCCCTTACCGTGTACACCCTTAGTCACCCGGCTTGACTTCACTTCGATTTGCAAATCGCCGAGTTGCTGCCACTGTTTGATCGCACCGCCACAAGAGGTGAAAGGGACTGCAGGTATCGATTTGTCATCGTTTAATGCACCCCTGGGGATTTCTAAAGAGACTCACGGAACGAAAAAGAAAAGAAAAAACTGTATAGTATTTCGATTCTGCACAAGTTGGCAGTTCGGCTGTAATATCAGAAAGTGAGGATTCCGGACACCCTCAAACACCGCTCAATGTGACTGTCGAGTCACACACAACGGAGTGCAGACAACGGTCAGCTGCGGTTAGTCTGCCTGCTAGGTTCCGCGGAATGAAAAGACCAAAAAAACAGCATCCTAGGAGCTGAGGATATTCGAGAGACAGGACTCATTAGTCCATGTAATGTATAATAATAATCTGACAGTAGCTAGCACAAGTGCAGATAGGCTCACAAATTGAGATCTAATTAGCACAACTTCAAAGTTTCTCTATGCTGTAGACTTGAAAGACGTAATGAGAAATTCCATACTGGTTATAGTATGATAAAGTAGTAGTAAAACCATGGACCGACCATGTAGTGGTGGTAAATTCGTGGTTTGGTATTTATAAGGGTGAGTTTTGTTATAGTAATATCGCAGCACTATTAAGTGCTCGCTCTCCAAGAGCCTGTCTATAGGTATTCATGCGGCATCTTCACTCTTTACTAATTGGGTGACAGCTTCCTCGATCTGCTTGTCTGTGAGTCCTGTTGTATACCATCATCATGTTAGCAGCCTGTCCTTCTTGCCTCTGCGTATGAACTAGGGAAACCACTTCG
Source organism: Hypoxylon sp. EC38 (assembly GCA_002120335.1). Taxonomy (NCBI): domain Eukaryota; kingdom Fungi; phylum Ascomycota; class Sordariomycetes; order Xylariales; family Hypoxylaceae; genus Hypoxylon; species Hypoxylon sp. EC38. The sequence goes on from KZ111264.1 coordinate 139,681, forward strand.
TACCTTCTAATGACTTGCTCTTCTCCTTTCCGAACTCTGCCACCATAATTCGTCAGCACTTTCCACCACGGGTTATGGTTGGTAGAGACGAACCATATCTTGCATAGACCTTGGGTAGTGTGCCAGAAGCCTCTCGCAGTAGGATGGGTGTGAAAGGGTTGTTCTTCTTCATCGTAGGGTATGCTCTTGTAAGGAATGTTCTAGAGACAAGAAGGTAAACGGTCAGTTTCACTACTCTTATCTAAATGGGTATTGTAGCGTAGGATACTGTGAATTCGCGCTCACCTTGTCGCAGCACTACCCTCTCCAGTATGGCAGAACAGGAAGCGAACCTCCTTCAGAGTCTTTGTGAAGGCATACTTTGCCGACATCTTAGCGATTGGCACGTCGCAACCAAAGACGGCGTGTCGGGATGGGTTGTTGAAGGTTGAACGGCAACTGATTGTCAAGCTTGAGCTAATCTAATGTTTGAAGATGGATGAATTGACGTCGGTCGTGCATAAAGTTTCACTCCGATATGCATAAATTATTATGCATATGAGTTATGCGTATGTGTATGGTACCTAGGTAGACGGTACTTCCCAACATCCCTGCGTCCCTCCCAAAAATCTTAAATCTTACCCCCAATTGTCATGGTTATGACCCCCACTAGACCCATATATATTAGTGGAGACTCATAGATATTCCTCTGGCCAGCTCTAGGCTGCCATCTTCTCCATTCTTAGAGAATACAACAATTCTTGGCACTTTGGCACACACCATCCTACACCAATCTTATCTCCGGAGCCCCAACTAAATTTATCCAATTGCCCCATTATCGGACTTCCTCTTTATCCTGACTTATTGCTACAACTGTTAGGAAAAGGTCAAAGGAAATAGAGGCGACAACGGCTCAGGCGCACTAACCTTCATATCATCGGACATTCTATAAGCTTCAATTCCTAATTAGACCTCAACCCGATTCAATCCCTAAGGAACATGCCTGCCACAACTACCCTCTTCCGCGCCGCCCGGCCGGTATTCCAACAGTCCGCATCGCGAGCCTTCTTCCGCGCCAACTTCTCTCAGACCGGCAGACGCTTCGCGAGCACGACAACAACAGGCGAGGCTGCTTCGCAGAGCTGGTTCCAGCGCATGTGGAACAGTCCTGTGGGGTTGAAGACGGTGCACTTCTGGTAAGTCGGGTCCGGTCCGGTCCGATACGTATATACGTCACGTCACGAGCGCATTGTTGCTAACCACAAGCTCATTTTCGTGATACAGGGCGCCGGTGATGAAATGGGCGCTCGTCCTTGCGGGTATCTCCGACTTTGCGCGACCAGCTGAGAAGCTGTCGGTGACACAAAACGGCGCTCTGACGGCCACCGGTCTCATCTGGACTCGCTGGTGCTTCGTCATCACCCCCAAGAACTACCTCCTCGCCGCTGTCAACTTCTTCCTCGGCTGCGTCGGTATCACTCAGCTCACCCGTATCGCTCTCTACCGCGCTTCCCAAAAGAACCTGCCCGCTGCCGCTGAAGAAGAAGCCGCGAAGGTGAAGGAGGCTGTCAAATCATAAAAGGAGGGTCGAGATAACAAGTCATGAAATAATTTTGATGCTGAGTATGTGGACATTATGTTGAATCGAGGGTGGAGGATGGCTGCATACAGAAGTGCTTTCTGATGGACTTGGTGTGGAGTCCAAACCAAGCATTACATGAATACTTAAATATAGACTACGGGGTACCAATATTCACAATCTGTATTTCCTCAAAAAGAGGGGAGCATAGACGATGTAACGAGTAGGGAGCTCTCTCGCTGATTCTCCCGACCTGGTAAATTTGGAGAAAGGGGGGTTTGCTTGTACCACCACATCACTGCGCAATACATTAGCTAGGTTCAACATAAAGTTATCAATGTTCTCTGTGTGACGAGTGTCAAGGTACTTCTTCCTATTGCATTGATTACCGTCTGAACTATCACGGTATGATTAGTGTAGAAACGTGAAGGTGCTCGATTAACTCATGAGAGTACCCCTATCTCACATAACGATGACTATTAGACGAAAGTCTGATACTTGTATTGAGTCTAAAATCTTCGCATTATGCTGAAATCATGCGTCAAATGCTAACTTGACTTGGACTAATACCGTAGCGAAGATAGACCCTTTATTTCGAGACTGATCACGGCTAATGTAGCCGTTGATATAGAAATCCGCATGCTTGGCCTTAAGACTGATTTCTCGATTTATATCTAATCGCTAGTATTGATATGTAGACCAAGCTACTCAACCATTCGCAGCCTTAGGGGGCTCCTTGAATCAGTCTAGGATCAGTCAAAATTCTAGGCACGTTGCCCCGTGACCCGCCCGAGGGTGAAAGGATCGTTGGTTCTAAAAAAGACATATAGAGAGCCCATGCCAGATACGAATACCTTTACGGGATAGGGCTATTAGGCGGCTGATTCTTAAACTACCCAAGTAGCGAGGCCCTGTTGCGTCTGCTCTACTTAAATGGATCTCCTCTACTGTACGAACGTAAAACAGAGATGTGCGAGAAGCATGACATGGCAAATTATTCCAACCCGCCTTGTGAAATGGGTGCTGACAGCCATATTTGGGGTCTGGCATTGGGTGTGTAAGTGGGATACTTAGATAGAAAGTATGCTTGCTAAACATACATAATGAGACTCAATTAGATATGAAGAATTTGCTCATAGAATAAACAGACTTCATATATCCGTTCGTGACAACAACTAACTAGAAAAGACATTAATGGGAAAAGGAGAGAAGGGGGGGCCGGTTTCTAAAACACAGAAACCTGCAAAGGTATGAAATTTTCTAATGCCTTTTCTGTCAAGTAATCAAATTTATTTGCGTTTTCTAATTTAAATCAGAGCACTTCATTTTCCCTTCAGAATTTATAGACCCAACATCCCCACCAGCTTCTTTGTCGCCTATTATTGAAGTTATTCAGTTAGTCAAGTGAAGACGACCTGAATAGGGGCAGAGCGACCTGCAGACTTACCATGAACAACCACTGCACTACAGTTACGACGGAGTTCCAGGTTTTGGGTTCCGGGGCCACATTAACAATCTTGAACTCTCCATGTTTGCCCTGACATTTGTAGAACTCCCTAACCTCTGCGTAGTCAGACTCTTGGATACGCATATTGCCCAGATCATTAAAGTAGTTCATAACTGAGGAATCGTTCTCTTTCCCCAACTGCACCGATGGTTTATGTAGCTCGCGTTGGTGTGCGAAAACATGCCGCAGACCAAGAATGTGCCCGAGTTCATGGCAGAAGATATTAGTCAACCAACCATCGTTTCCCTGCACTGTCGTGAACAATGAGTTGTGCACACATAATCTCCGTTCCTTCGGAGAGTCTCCAGGGAAGAAAGAGTACGCGAAGTAAGGCTGGGTACGAGAGTCGGAATATACGAGCTGAAACACGGCTGGTTCATTATTAGCGACTCTTTTGAATCGAACCCCAATATCGCCTTTGTTCCATTCCTCAGCTGCACGTTCAAGACACGCAAGAGCACGACTGCCGCTTACATAGTAAGGAGCATTGCGGAAACTGTCGTCGTTCACATTAAAAGAAATTTCCGACCCTGGGAGCCATCGGTAGATAAACTCCCCACGTCCAATGTGGAGATAGATACTGTTGATCGAGACCTCTTCTGCCTTACAGTGGTATGAAGGAGCCTTCGAACCCGGAACATGCTTAGAACTGTCGTCCACTTGCCTAAGCGTAAGGTTAGGTTGTAGGCTAGGCTCAGCGATTTTCTTACGGAAGTCTATCTCGTCGTTTTCGGTCTTTGTGCCCATGGCATGCAGGGAAGGACAAGTCTGTATTGGCGAACGTTCGTTGGTTATATTCAGAGCTGGACCAAGGAACGATAATTCATTCCAAGCCACACCTTCCTCTGCCTTAGAATTAATCCTCTCATTGTTAGCCCTGGGTAAAGCCTCGTTGATTGAGGTCTGTGACGTGATCCGAATATGGACCGACAAATCCTGAAATTTGAAAGCTATAGTCAATCCCAGGCCAAATAAAGAGAACTCACAATATCTCAAAAGAACTTACCAAATCCTCACCAACATACTTTTTCTCAAACGTGGTCTTGGCATTGTCTCCTTGCTGGATGATCTTATCATCGACTGAATTCCGGAAAACATCTAGTTCGCGCTTATTGAGGTTGGAAAGGTGCTTGGTTTTCTCATAAGGGGTCTTGTATTTGTCATCGGAAGAACATGGGGAGGGTTCGTCCTCCAAGGGGACTAAAAAACAAATGTTAGCTAAGGCGGCTGGGTGGGTATGTAGGTAATTAGTTCAATTTAGTAACAGAGCATAGCGCAAATCATGCTGCCCACTATTTCTTAATAACGGGTAGGGACTAAATGGAACTTGCTTACTGCCGGCTGTCATGACTTTCTTACTAACACTCCGTGCTTATAGAAGCTTTGGTTTCGAATATAGTTGAAAAAGGACGAGGAAATCGAAGAATATATACATAATCATATAGTAGTAGATCTTGTAATTGTTGATAAAAGCTCGTCCATGATGTACGTATTCATGGCCATAAAATCAATCGTCATCCACCTTCCACAACTCGAAATTATTGGACCAGTTTACCATATGTACCCAAGCATACTATGGTACGGTACCTGGAAATGTGGGAGCGTGCACAGCCCTACAGGGCGGTGTACTTCACAGGTTCACTGCACTTTATCATAAAAAGTATATATGTAATTTATCTTATTGATAAACACGATATTCTTAATTTTTAAGGATTATACTACCTAAATAGGTAATATTTATATAGTTATATACGTCCTAAATATATATTTCCATATAAAATACATAAGAGAGTACATACTTTTTATGGTAAAGTACAGTGGACCTGGTGGCGCTCTCTAACCTTTACCAAGTAGGCGACTCCGTAGATCTTGGTTCACATTATGAGGATGCAGACCACCTATTTACCGTAAACACCCCAGCCAATTAGAGGTCGTGCGCCCTTGCGCCCTTATAATTTCAACTTTCATTCTCAGCCAATCCCAATCAGAGGTTGCGCTTTGTCAGCTCTCAGCCAATCAAACCTTAAATCCGCCGATCAGAGGCCCTCCTGGGGCATCCTTATTCAATTCACTCTGACACAATCCTTAAGAAAACTTAAGGCACACAATCCTTAAAAACTTAAGGCAAAACTTAAGGCACAGGGGGGGTGGTTTAGGTGAACCGTAGACTCCACATTATCGACCTCGCCAGCAGATCTAAACAACGTAGAAAGCAGTTGTCATACATGAATGCAAGAAAGTTATTTATTCCTGGACTATCTTCTATGGTTCCAAGCTCGTAGAAGAGCTTACAACCAAGCTATCTGTCCAACTCGGGGGTATAAATCCTCTCTATCGAGTAGAATTTTGGTATCTTGAACACCACACTCGACATTTTCCTCTTTTTCATCTTCCCGGCCTTGAGACCACAATAATCACTCAACTCGACATGCGTCCTCGAAGGTGGTTCTCCATGTCTTCCTGGACTTATTGCCTATTGCCAGCCCCAACAAGTTCATCTGATCATTCTATGAATGGGTCTTCTAGAGTTGACTGAATTCTTGATTTCGCAACCGGCTGGTACAGGTTTGAGCCCGGAAGAGACGAAGATCGGCATGACAATTGTTGCTCGTTTCCACGTTGATCAACTATAGGTTCTGCAGCCGTGGTCCGAGCATTCTACATCACGGAACACTCGCCCTCTTGTTGTTTGCCGATCTTGCTTCTGGAAATACGTTCGCGTTGGCGAGGGCCGTTCCTGCCAGATCGCTTTAGATCTTCTAGTCGTTCGCGAGCTTTGGGGAAATCTTGGCCTATATCGTTGTTAGCTTTTCGGTTTTCCAAGTTATAAGTTTGGAGATAAAGTTGTCGGGGTGAACATACTTGCTGCTCTCCAGTACCAGCGTTTTGCATCCTCTAGGTTTGCAGTCACGCCAATCCCAACTTCGGTGAAGTAGCCCATGGCATATTCCGCCTTGGCTAATCCAGCCTGAGCTGCTTTTCTAGCCCACAAATATGCCTCAGTGTCGCTCTGCTGTAAGACACCATCACTCCCTGTTAAATACCACCCACTGAGAGCCAACTCCGATTGATGTTCTTCTTGCGTAGCAGCTCGGCTATACCACATGATTGATAACCGTGGGTCGATGGGACACCCCATGAGGCCGTATTCGTAAGCGCATCCCATTCTAAATTGACTGAATTTGTACCCAAGTTGAGCTGCCTGCTCAAACAATTGTAGGGCGTACGCTTCGTCTCTTACAATAGCATCGTTCGGCTGCGCTGACTCGTATAGAAGCCCTAATTCGTGTAGCGCATGAGGATTCTCTGCATCTGCCCGTTCAGCGGCTCGCTTCAACCATCCAACAGCTTCCCGCGGGTTTTTAGGCTGACCAAGCAGTCCCTTCAGCATGATCATTCCAACCTTATACATAGCGGGGGTATCGCCGAGTGTTGCAGCGCGCTTATACCACTGAATCGCTTTCAGAGGATCCTTGCGTGTACCGCCTCCTTCATCATTACCAAGTTCGCAGCAGACGGCTGTCCGATAAGCTGCTGCGGCATGGCCCAGTTTTGCAGCTGACTGATAAAGAGTGAATGCTTCCTTGTTATCTGTTTCACCTAGGACACCACGACCCATGCAATCGGCCAAGAAGAACATGGCGTCGGGGTTTTGCGCACTGACGAGCTTCTTCAGGATTTTATGCGCGTCCATCACGTAGCGCTCCCGTGATCTAGCTCTTGCTTTGGGATCGGGCAACCTAGGAACCAGAACATCCGCTGCTTCTACCAACTTCTTTGCGAGTGTGAGAGCAGACTGCTGGTCATTCGGATCGTTCTTGATAATATTGCGTAAACGCTCCAACTCCTCGGGTGTGACAGGAACTTTTTCAGCGACAGAAGGCGGCGGTCCGTTTTGCGGAGGCGGCGGTGTTCGGCCTTGTGCTCCAGCAGCAGCAGGCGGCGTGCCGCTATAGTTACGAATGGGAGCAGGCTTTTCGTTCAGATTCACCATCGAATTCGGCATCAGTCCGGGTCTGATGGGTGCCGGATGCCCAGAGCCCGGCCCGCTTTGTGGGGTACCCTGTGAACTGCGTCTTGTGGCGCTTGGAGTGCTAGGGAGACCTGGACCAGCAGCCGGTGGTTTATACGCTTGGAAGCCGCCGGGTGGTACTGGTGGCATATCACCTGCCATCTCAAAAACAGCTGTTTGGGGCTCGCGCAAGTTTGGTTGCGACTTGGCCCTTGACATTTCGGGTTGGCGCGCAGGCCCAGGCTGAGGCATTCCGGGCTGACTGGGGCGCATGTGCTGATCAAACGATGCTCGAGGACCTTGCGATGGAACTGCATCAAAATCCGGGATGTCCTCACGGAACTGGTTACCAGGAGGGTATTGCTCGCCGCTGACTCTTTGGTCATAATACGTATCATAAAAGTCACCAAAAGACGTTCGGTCTGGCTCTTCATTCCATCCAGGCGGTTGTAATGAACCATTATTGTATTGTCCTGGAGGACCTTGATCAGGGTACATTCTTTGAGGCGGTGGCCGATTTCCAGAAGCTGTAGAAGGACGCGGAGGGGGTGGGTTGCGACCAGCAGAACCATTATAAGGAGCGCTGTCCATACGCGGCGGCGGTGGCGGCATAGCATTGCGCATATATTCATTGTTCGCGGGCATCGTCATACTTCTGCCCGGCGGCCCGTATCCATCTCTTGTGGGTGACATTGGGGGACCGTATCCGTCATCCTGGTAGCCATAGCCTTGATCAGGCGGTGGTCCTCGTCGTGGGTCAGGATATCCTTGTGGAGGTCCTCGTCCACCTCTTTGACTGTCCATAGATGGACGCCCGTAGTCGTCCATAGTCGGCGCTCTCCTGGGCCCCGGTCCTGGGCCAGGTCCTCTTCCTGGACCCGGGCCATTCTTGGGAGGCATACCGGGCCTTCCTCCGTTTATATCCATCCCTCCCATTCGATTCAAGATGTCAGTCTCTTCATCTAGGTCTGTCCTTCTATTATGACCAGGGAATACGGGGAACGGGCTGCCGAAATCTTGTTCGTTCGGACTGGTCATGGGGCCTCCGTGGCGGTTCGCTATTAAAATTAGCTGTAGTCTCTTATCTTGTCATACTTGGATTCCTTACCACCAGGATCTGAAGACATCGATCGATCTGGAGGGCCTGGCCGACCGCCTCGACCAGGAGGCGGATAACCTCTGCCAGGGCCGGGATGACCGCCACCACGTGGGAAAGGAGCGCCGCGCATTGCTCCTCCTCTTCCTCCAGGACCGGGAGGTGGCCGACCTCTGCCAGGACCACCAGGCCCCGGGGGACCATACATGTCCTGCGGTGGGTAACCTTGATTCGGAGGTGGCGGTCGTCTTCCGTAATCTTGAGGTGGTGGACCATAGTCTTGTTGGTAAGAATTATCATATTCATCATATCCGTAATCATAACCATCTTGGTATTGGTCGTAATGTTGTTGGGGGCCTGGAGGGTACGCTTCTCGAGGAGGCCCAGGAGGTCCGCGGGGTGCTCGTGCTGCTGGTCCAGCGTAAGGACGTTGCTGGTCCTGATATCCGCTGTCGTATGCCATATTGGCAGCCAGTAAGTTGACTATTACGCACTTGCTAGCCTAGGATGTCGTAAACAGTGCTGCGTTCAAGGTTCCTGGACAACCTCAAACACTGCCAAGCCTCCCCTTCAACACGGTTCTAGCTTTTGATCTCAACCGCAATACAGGACCAAATTCAACAATTCTTGTAGAACCAAGTGAAATTATATTTCGCAATTAAGACTCAAGGACAAGATAAGGCTGGAAGTTGTCGCAAAAGTGTTCAAGTCGTGGATCGTAAGCGGTACCTAGGTGTTTCGGCTCAGTAATGATCGTCGGTTTCGACAGGCCAATGTATGACAGAAACGTAGCGAGTCTGGGCTCGGAACTGGCTAACAAGTTTTGTCCGAGACGAATATAGGTCCGAAATTTTGATAGTACGGCACAGGCTAACAGCGCATGCGAAAATAAGGAGTCGGTTCGCTCGGAATTTACGGTACTGACGGCGCCAGACAGTGAAGAGCTGTGTTCGGGAAAACCGCGAGTCAGAGAAAGGCGATGCTAAAGCATCGTATGAGGAATGTATATAAGTCGCTGCGTAATTGGGAGTGACGTTTCTTCAATAATAGACAGGCCTTATGCTTGTAGTGTTTCGTATAGAAGGAGGAAACTTCGGGCTGAGCAACAAAGTATATTAGAACGGCAGAAGAAAGAGAATGGAAGAGTGAAGCTTCGCCGATGATTCAACAATGATGCGAGTAATGAATAGGTGGGTGATGAAAGAATGCTCCGAGGTTACCGTGTGAGTTGGTGAATAACAAGCATGACCCTTTCTACGGTAGTCGCAATTACTATTATGTCTGCTCTGCAGAAGGTGGGAAAAGAATACGTACGAATGTTGAGGACGATCTTCCTACAGGAATTGGAATTGGTTAGGAGAGTGAAGTCGAGTTGAATCGGCAAGTCGGGTACAATTGGACCCCTCGAGGATCCTAATAATAATAAGTGCTACCTACATGTATGGACGTAAGTAAACTGCATCGTTACTGCCCCTCCCCTAAGGTAAGGTACATAAGGTAAATGGTAGGTACATATGTACAAGTGGGCCAGCGAATCTGGGTGGGATTGCTTGTCCACGCGCTAAAAAGCTAAGTCCAAGCATGTATCTAACGCATTATTTTGACCGATAGAGTTACTTCGATGTGACCTGTATCTGTATGGTATCTGTACGATAGGACTGATTACCACAGATTATTCGACGGATGTTCGGACTTGGTGCAGTGCCAAGAAGACCTGGAGGCCTGAGAATGGCTGAATTGGTTTGTTTTACAGCCGTCTTATTTTCTAACCCTCACTTGCACAGCCAGTCAAGATGTGTAAGATACCTCTACGTATTTTTGACGAGAGGAATACATGTATGTATGTAAGAGTACGGTAGTGCTTGAAGCGATGATGAATGTCTAACTTTGACCGGGGTTAACAATGCCAGCCATACATTCTCCCTTAGCATCTTGATGGTCTAAAGATAAAACAAGGATAGATACACAACTGCACCCAGCGCTTGCACTCTGGTGGTACATGTTCCTAGTCTACACCTACAAGCAACATTGAAGTTACATGCTGTAAGCCTGCATGTAACATGAAAATGAAATTGTATTCCAAACTTTATTTCAAGATGCTCATCATCAGGTTATTGCTACTCCTGTGTACGGAACTGTAAGAGCTATCCATGTCACAGACGTGGGAAATGAATTCGTGGCATCCGAAGACACGCATCATACACAACTCCCGTCATAGCGAGGCAGAGTCGCAAGTATCAGAACTCACAGGGGCTGACGGACTAGCGGCAATTGATTGGTGAACCAACCCCCTTCGGGTACCTACAGAATGAAGCCAGCCTCATCCGACCACCCCTGTTAGCATGAACCGTAATGTCCACTCTCAATGCCGGCAACCGGGTGACGCTATCCTTGGTAATGCGAAAAGTTGTTTTTATATACGAAATAATTCAGGGATATAATATTTTCCACTATCCGTCGTTACCTAAATAATAATTACATGGTAGTAATAAGTACATACAATCCATAGCTACTACATATAGAATTGAGTTCTTTTTGAATAAGGGAACATTGTGATTGCTCTTATTTAGGTAACGCTTAGGTTTCATCTACCTAGGAAAATAAAATGAAAATGACAACGCAGCGGGAAGATCCGGTCCGGTGAACAGATTGGAATGGATAAACAACAACCTTCTCAATAGCCACGGCTAGGCATTTTAGAAACATAAGAGGCCACAAGAAGGATATGCTGTTTACCACTCATTAGACGCACGTTTTTGGAGCACATCAACTTCATTTCTCAGATTACCCCTGCCGTTTCACCATTCTGCGTACCTACCTACGTACAGTGGTAATACAAGCACATCTATGGATAGGACAAGATCAACCGTTCTACTGTACACATCGATCTGCGTTAGGACACAAATGGAAGCGCTAACAGATAATCCCGAGCCACTGGGAAATGCAAGAAAGTTGGGGTCCCGCATTGTAGTCGTGGGGTTAGATAGCTTGAAACAATAGACAATCATCGACAAGAGCAAACATCTTTTTCATTTTTGGATGCTAAGGCTACATGTAGCTCCGTGAGACCCGATATCGCAGAATTCATATTGTCCTCGGTGTAATTGTGTAGGGTATGTACCGTAGGGCTAGCATTGAAAGAGCAAATGAGGGCATTAAAACTCTACACCACAAAAAACTTTCACGTGTAACCGGGATTGTGGGATGAAACACCGACCCCGCGACCCAATAGAATGAAACTGATTTGTGATCTTTGCTTATAGCCACAATCTACTAGCCACACCAAATTATGTAAGGATCCTTGAATAATCAACTTTCGTCATTGATCGTCGGCTAGTATCGAGGGTGAAAACCTCCATCCCATTCTCTTGCGCCAACCAATAGGCGCTACGAAAGGGCAACAAAAAGACCAAGATGGCAGCCAAGTCAGGGAGACTCGGTACATGGCTTAAGATGTTGGCTGTGTAAGTAAGCGCGGTTTAAATACTCACGCGATCAATTTATCTTCCAAAAATATGAACCCGCCAACATTAGCATGAAGCGCCACACAACCGGACAAGCAAACTAACGTACACATTCTATCTATAGTGGCGGAACAGTATGCATAGGCGGGCCGGCATTTGTCTTGTGGGTGCAGCCGACCGATGAGGAGCTTTTCAAGAAGTACAACCCGGAGCTGCAGAAGAAAAGTCTAGAGCGGCGGTACGAGAAGCAGAAAGAATTTGACGACTTCGTCACCCAGCTCAAGGAGTACTCGAAATCAGACAAGCCGAGTATGTTCGAAGCCTAACTCCCAATATTCCAGCCATAGATCCCTAGGCAGCCCCCAATCTCGGGTCGTGCAGAAGGGAGAGATAGCTGTGGATGACGCCAGCCGGACGCATATACGTGCACATGCTAATATGATAATAGTATGGATGGTACAGAAAGAAGCCGAGAGGAAAAAGAAGGAGGACATGCTACGGCAGGACTTCCTCGATGCCGAAGAAGCTAAGGCGAGGAAAGAGGCTTTGAGGAGAGAGTCAGGTCTATCATCAAGTTCTAACACTTGAACACGTCGAGTGAAGGCATGATTTACGAAATGACGTTGTATTATAAGATACTATTGCGGGATACAAAAATTGGGAAATTTTGAGGGGAATCGTAACCGGGCGTTTGGGGAGAAATTGGGCACAAGTCAACATTGAACCCTCTGACTTGTGGTGTACCTATGTATATCGTCATGAACTCCCATCAATACATCATAGTAATCATTAATCCAATCTTAGTTAATGAAGTTGGACCAGATATTCTATTTCCGATTGTCTAACTATTGTTCTGCTCAAGGCGTACAATATTCGCATCGACCAAGTCTTGAATCTGTCTCCATCTCTTGATCAGCACCTCCCTCTGCTGTTGGTCGCCTACAGTAAGGGCTTCAACCTCGGAAATCGTCTTGTCGGCATTCCGCTTCTGCTCCCTTAAAAGATCCAGGATCAATTGATCCGCACCCTTCTGACTACGCTCGCCATCATCGATTCCATCCACAAACCTTTTCCACTCTCTAACTCCGCAGCATAGTAGCCGGACAGCGACCTGCGTTCGGTAGCAGACTGTCTCTCGGTCCAAGACATATTTCCCTAGAAACCCGACTTCCTCTAGCCTCTCTCTTTGCCGAGCACTGAGCCGTGGGAGTAGCACACCGTCGAGAAGAAACTCGTCCCAGCGATTATCATCCATAACGAACCCATACTCGACGAGCAAGAAATCCCCACTATGTCGACCATAACAGATCTTGACCTCTTCACCCGTTTCGTACGCCCTGGTAGTCTTAATTGCAAAGCCGTCGTTATCGAATGCCACATTACACCCTTCATCAGCATGGTTGAAAAGGTCCGCCACAGGCTGGAGGCACATGTGATCGTCCTTACTTCTCCTCTTCAGCTTTGGATTCACGTAGTAGAAAGTTCGCGTGTTGACCAGCATCCATGCGTACTTATATCTGCCCTCATCCAGCTGCCGTGGGTAGGCCGTTGATACCGCAGCCCAGTCACGGACAAACTTGGCTTCCTGCTTCGCGAGAAGGTCCCGTGCCGCTAACGGTAGAAGCGCCCGTAGTTCTTTAGGCCAGACTAACGGCATACCATTGAAGTCTTGCAGGCTTGGGCATACCGCATTCCAGACTGCGTACTTGGAGGATGCATCTAGAGCTAGATCGGCAGCCAGAAGGCCGTGTACTGAAATAGACTTCGGAAGATGGCGGATGATGGGCTTGCGGACCGTGTCTATGCTACGAAGACAAGACGTGGGGACCTCTAGCACAACTTCGTCGGGCTGCCCAATGCGTTAGTTGTCTGTAGCTTCAGGGGTAGATGGAACGGTGTAGACCTGAATCGCCCGAGTCGCAATAAGACCAATGCCTCTTCCCGGAATCCGCTTCGGGGCAATGCCGGAGAGCTTGACACCTTGGGTTGTAGCCCAGGTAAGTAGCTCCTCGTGAGGCTCCATGGTTACTAACTATGATGGAGATGCCGTTGACTTCGTTAGGCGGTGAATGGTAGTATGAAGAAGACAGATGATAAGACTAAAAGACTAAGAGGTACCTATGCAAAATCCTATAAGCATCTCTGTCTGCCATGATGATACGCTGAGCTGGTCATCGTTTTAAGAATATAGCAAACATTGAGTTGGTGATATGGTGCAGGTGTGACCAAAGGGAAGAAAAGTTGGAAAGGGTTTTTGTGTCTCCTAGTTCGGCTGATTATAAGACATTTTGGGATTATAGCAGTCGCGATGGGTCTCAATTAATAATGTAGTTGGCCGCAGGTAAAGGCAGCAACCACAACCATGGTATAGAATATTACTAGTATAATAGACTCATCTAATTATTACGATGGCTCTTTGTGTTCGATATTTGAATGACGGCTTATTGTTATCTATCAGTTCTACAAATGCTACGAAATTCTTCATGGTCATCCACATATCGTTGATTAAGCGAATCCTTGAACACTAAAAGTGGTATATACGATAGAAAAATTATACAATCAAGGTAGGCATACATAAATTATAATGTATGCATTTGCGATAGATGTCGCTAATACTATGTCCATTTTGATACCCCAAGGTCGCAAGTTGAGTTTTAAACTTGGTGTTTAGCGGAGAAAAAGAGGTTGCGCGAGCAGGTCCCTCTTAAGTCCGGCATAAAAGCCGATGGTGTGGGCCTTGTCTCTTACCAAGCATTGGATGGTTTAGCTTCCGTTGTTAGTGAACGATAGAGCTATCAGCACCCCGCCATCCCGCCAAACCTTCAATCAAATCGACATTAAAGCTCTCGGAATTCCGGTGTCGTCATGTAAAGGTTTGGGAAGGCGGATTCATGTGTGGCCTATTGTGGCCAGGTTCAAACTATCAATCGCATTTATTTTATTCTATATTGGTCTGCGCATCTTCCACTTTCCAACACCTCAGTCGGCTCTCTGGAGACTTGCAAGTACATCCTAGTATCAATAAGTAGCTGAGTCGGAACATACGGCCTAGGCGCGATGAGTAGCTCAAGTTCATCAGATAACGAGGGGCGTTATCCTGAATATTATGTCGACGCTGAAGACAATGAGGATGATGAGCATGACCCCGACTACGAAGATGACGAGGAAGAAGTAGATGAGGATGATATGGACCACGACATATTCGAAGAGGAAGACGAGTTTCATGGTGCGCAGGGTCTATGACTCCCCTAGACAGGAACACAGCTAACACACAAGTATACAGATGCCGAAGAGGGTAACGTTCATTTCTTAGTACGAATAGAGGATGACGACGACGATGAAGAGACTGGCAATGGGGAGGGTTCACAATCACCTGACGCCGAACGACTTGCTGTACAACAGCGTCTGATCCACTTGATAAGTAGTGCGTCCCTATCCTTTGCAACCTGAATAATTGTGACCTAACCCGGGCTACATATATAGGTCGTCGTACTGGCCTTTTGTCGCGACGTCAAGTATTAGACTTCCTTCGAAGATCGAACCTCGGTCACTTAGTGTTCGGAGAAGGCGACGACGAAGACGAAGATGACTTCCACTTCGGGTACCGTAGACGACCGCGCGGTTCAGATCCTGACAGATTTCCTAAGGTCCCTAGCGACAAGGGAAGGGAGCTAATGGATTCTGGGACTTTTGGCACAAACGACATCTATTCCCCTATCAAAACAAAGAAGCAATTAGTTCGTCGGATATTAGACCGCGAATTAGGTATAGGGAACCGGGCAACATGTCGAATCAATCAAGGAGTTATGGCGCAGTCAATGATACCCAGCTCGGATGCTGAGATGATTATTAACTACGACGACAACGTCTACTCTGGACAATTCTCAGACGATGGCAATTTCTTCTTTGCCTGCGTCAAGGATATGAAGGTCCGGATGTACGATACTTCGAATCCTTATAACTGGCGGCATTACAAGACTGTACCTTTCACATTCGGGTCTTGGACGTTGACTGATGCATCCTTAAGCCCGGACAACAAGTGGTTAGCATATACATCCATTCAGAGTAATGTCTGTTTAGCTCCAACCGACCCGAATGACACGGGCGACCCTTACATGCTGAGTTTGTCGGAGCATGGCAGAATAGGCTGGCGAGGCGGGTTTGGTATCTTCTCGATTCGATTCTCAGGTGATGGGCGGGAGCTGGTGGCCGGGACTAATGCGAATTCTATCGTGGTCTATGACATCGAGTCGCGAAGAGTACTACATACTATTGAAGGTCACGATGATGATGTCAACGCCGTGTGCTTCGCCGACAAGTCCTCGCCACACATTCTCTACTCAGGTAGCGACGACACTACGATCAAAGTGTGGGACCGACGGAGCATGGGCGACGGGCGCGAGGCCGGCGCGTTCGTAGGTCACATTGAAGGGCTTACGTATCTCGACAGCAAGAACGATGGTCGATACCTACTCAGTAATGGCAAAGACCAGAGCATGAAGCTCTGGGATCTCAAGATGATGTACACGACGGCGCAGTTTGAAGATCTGAACCCCCGGCAACATACTCGCTATAGCGAATTTGACTACCGGTGGGGCCGATTCGACGACTCGCAGTGGTTCCCACACCCGAATGATAACTCACTCGTCACATTCCGCGGCCATAAAGTGTTACGGACCCTGATCCGATGTCACTTCTCGCCCCCGGGAAGCACCAACTCACGATATGTGTACTCAGGCAGCCACGATGGCAAGGTATACATATATAACATGGATGCAACGATTGCGGGTATTGTCGACGTCAAGGCGACTACGTCACAAGCACGCACCATCCCACGTCCAGGTGGCTCCATTCGCCAGTTTTACAATACCGGGTTGCCCGGCTGGTCTACGATTGTGAGAGATGCGAGTTGGCATCCTACAGCTCCATTTATTGCCGGTAAGACAAATCCTAGCGACCATAGAATCTAGAATACGAAGCACTACTAACACAAATGTAGCATCGTCACTAAACGGCTGGGACAATTCTCTGGGCACGGTCACGGTGCATTCATACAATGAGTCCTCATTCGATGAAGGAGAGCCCCGAATGGGGTCAGGATATGACGAAAAGCTCAGACCCCTAGGCCCCGGCCGTAGGCTTCCTCGTTATGACTCGGATGGTGACTCGGATGAAAATGAAGCAGACGAGGACAATGATATTTTTTGATGAAAGAAATCCCGGTGAAGAATACGGGGTAGACCAACTATTTTGATAGGGACAATGTTTCCCATTCAATTACGACAGATAACTTTTTGGTTGGCTGGCTTATTTCAACGATTTGTTGGGCATTGATCTATGACTTATGGGCTTCTGATACAAGCTATTCTGGCGTTAGGGAAACGCTGTGGACGAGAAATATCATGGCGTTGGGGATTCTTTTAGATAGGCACTCATTCATTTTTGGGTAGAAATTGAGATACAGTTTTGTACAACGGCCTAGACAACCCAATGCCGGAGAACAAAAATACAAAATAGCATTTAGTCATCCCGGATCTCACGTTTCCCCTAATGATCGAGCGAGACCAATTGCTTTTCCTCACATTTGGTTACGGAAAGGAAACGTATATCGTATAAGATAACACCACTGTCGATATCTCGCAGCATCGTATTAAAGGTGTTTTTTCTCGTCTTTCTGGCCCTGCGCCGTATCCCCATAGTTCCCCGTCCCAATCACGGCCTCATTCTTCCGTATTCATGACGATCCCCTATTTGTTTAAATGTTATTTTACGCGGCGCCGACCAGGATGTTATTAACGGGGATGTGAACTATGACAAAAGCATGTTAGCAATGATCCTGCTCTCTATAAAATCGAGGGAGTGCGGTCCTACTTAGTTTTATCAGATAGCCAATTGCGCCCATGACTAGGAAACCAACGCCGACGGCTTTGCTGATCTGGATGAATTCTCGCTTGTCCGCTATGAAATGAATACGTTAGCATTCTCATCTACGTTCTACCTCTGTTCAATTCAGACTCCCCCTTTTCCCTGTCGCTTTCCATTTCACGCGTTCTGCTCCTGAGAAACGAGCTTCGTAGGAGTCCTTGGATATATGGCAATATGGAGATGGGAATAAGACATAAAGAGTTACGTACGTTTAGTACACCGCGACAAGAACTGGGTGCCATCCTTAATGAAGTCCTTAGGGATCTCGAGGATATCTTGTATCTCCGACATCGTGGGTAGGTAGTTTTGAAAGTAATCGCAATTGATGGATAGGAACAAGATCAGGGGGAGATCTCGTCGTCGTAGATAGTGTATAAGTTAGGAACAGCCTGAATTGTTGCTTTGTTGTTGGGAAGTTTAGAAGTGGAAGTGATGATGGATACGGCCAGATTTCCAGGTAAAAGTTAGGGACCACACGCCTCCAGCTACCTCCAAAATGGTGCTAGTGTTCAGTTTGCGCAGATGCAATCTGGCCTGGCCAGCACATGCAACGAGCTCCAGGGCACGTGAGTTGTCATGTACCGGTACTGTACCGATTTATGTTCATGTAGGTACCCAGGTACATTCGTACTTTCCGTATTAAGCTTGAAAATGCGCAACGCTAAGGTAAGGTGCCCCGTGCTTACCGCAGCCTCATTTATTAGAGCCTGCCATAAGTGGGTAACAGTCCCCCAAGACTCGAACCCCATTTCAGCACTAGTGCAATCGTCCAGGCTTTCTCACACCCTTGAACTTTCTCTTCGGCGGTTTTAGCTGTCAAATCCAAACCAACATCCACTTCTATTATCAGAGTCACTGATTTAATACATCGGACACAAACGTCGTCGTCTTTGATCTCAGATATCCGATACGACATATTGTCAACACGTCCAGGTGTAGTGTATTGGCCGACCGACTTCCCGACTATGCGTATCTCAGAGTAGTACTCTCTGCCTTTAGGTCGCTTACGACGTGTTTCAACAACTCCTTCTCCGTTTCCCTTTACCTTATCCTTGGTCCATTTCGATTTCTTTCTTCTCCTACGTTTACCATACTGGTCTAAGAGGAGTTTTGCACCGTCCTAAGTGACGATTTGGAGGATACAGACTACTAATAACGCCCATAATATCGGTGGTGATTTATAAGAAGTTGGGAATCACCCACTCTACGTCTTTCTAATTGTCGTCGGACTTTAAGTTACCTGTACTCTACACTACATCACCACCATTATCGCAGTCGCGTAACGGCTGAACAGCTTGGAAGGAAACCTGCGTGCGATATTCTTTCGAGGAAGAGTGTAAAAGACTGCAAGCACAGAGCTTCGTCTTTGATATCTCCATTTGTTGAAACCCCAGCATCATTCTGGGAAATACTTGCTTAGGGAGGGTTCGGCGTCAGGGAACATCTTGCGTCGAAAGGTTGTGAATTGTACGTATTCGATATTGTGAGAATTTTTCTTTCCTCCTGTTATTTATTCCATCTCTAGCTGAGGATTCCGCATCATGTATTTCTGGTTGACTGATGATATGGAGTGGACAACGACAGGCACCTGTATCTACTCTGAATACACCCTTGACTTGACAGATTCCAGACCTACCTTCCTTCCTTCTTAGTCTCTCCTTAAATTTACGTACCTTCCCAGGAATCTGCAACATGGCCGACGAAGATTTCGAGATTGACGTGTATGGGGATGTACATGACGCGAATGTCGGTACATCTGAGGACACCAAGCTAGACGAGTCGAATAATCACGCGTACGAAAACAACTCTTCCATCACCATAGCCAACGGTTCCAATCCTGATTCTCTTTCTCATACCCACAACGACGACTACAACGAGCAAGACAATATGGATGCCCGTAGTAGTAGCGCAACCCTTAGCCAGGGTGTCAAGCGGAAGGAAGCCTCTGATGACCGGCCTATTGACCCGGGTGCTACCAGTGCCCTCCTTCTGTCGGAGCTCCAGTGGTGGACGACAGATGATGACATCCGTGGCTGGATTCGTCGAGCGGATTGCGAGGATGAACTGAAAGATATCACCTTCTCTGAGCACAAAGTGAACGGCAAGAGTAAAGGGTAAGTTTTATTTTCTTAGCTACATAATTGAGTCGTCGGTCTGTTTTACTGACTATCCTTATAGCCAAGCTTATCTCGAGTTCACCTCTCAACAAGCCGCCACTGCTGCAAAGCGACAGATCGAAACGGTTGCCTCCGAGCTCGCTCAGTCCGTCCAATCTGGCGGTAAGAAGGTGACTGTCTTGTACACCTCACACAACACCAACCCCTTCAAGACTCTACCTAAGGATGCTCCTGCCCGAGCAAACAAAGACGGAGGCTCTCGAGGAGGCAGCAACATGGGAGGATACAATGATCGTGGTAACTTCCGTACTCGCGGTAATTTCAACGGCCCTCGTGGAGGATTCCGTGGTAACTATCAAAACAACATGGGTGGTAGCTTCCATGGAAACGGCCCTGGAGGCTTTAATAACAACATGGGAGGTGGAAACTTCGGTGGTGGCTTCGGTGCTGGTGGTGGCGGCCCCAACTTCAACTTCCGCGGAGGCATGATGCCTGGAGGTGGAATGGGCAGTATGCGTGGAGCAATGCGCGGTGGTAGAGGCGGAGGCATGAACCCGAACATGAACGCTGGCATGAACAACGGTATGATGGGTGGCATGGGTCCGATGGGAATGCCGATGATGAATTTCCAACCGCCTACACACTTCAACCCGGCATTCTTCGGGGGCAACCAGCAATCAGATTGGCAGAATCCCCACGGTGCGAAGCGTCCTCGAGAAAATTAGTCGAGGCGTTATAGATCCATCAGTCTACGACGTCCGATGTGGTTCTTGTCGGACTGATTCATATCGGCATGGTCGCACAGAAATCTACCCTACCTACTCACCATCAACCACGACAACGCTGTTCGCATGAAGTTCCAGGTTCTCTACTCTATGACATGATAGCATGATGGCAAGGTTTTTTGCTGTTGGGAGACTTTTCTAAGTATCAAGGGTGGCGGGTATTGAGAAACGAGGAGTTGTAAATTAGCAGTCCATCCCAGTTGCAGGCCAGGAGGTTCATGTCAGTTTTAGGGGAATGTAGGGGTGTATCCCCTCGGTGAATTCAATGATTTCTATGGATTATACCCAATGGTGTTCGTGTGATTTCGATAAGTCTACATGTATGTACAGGACGTTGGTCACCCTGGATGTATAGAGTGACCATATCTCATGCCACCTTCTTAGATGCCGTGACGGCTTTACGATCTGACCCGAAGAGTCCTAGAAGATAGGCTGTTCTAGTTAAGCATAGAAATGTCTTTTCGAGAGTTATTGTCAGTACCGGTTCTAGTTACCAAGGTCCACTACAATGTGAAAGGCCCGATGAGAATAGGAAGGGTAATGGCTTACAGTAAACCCGACATTACCCCACGTTACGGCGTTCCACGAGCCCACGTCGACGGTCCTGTCGTACCCGAGTAGCCAACAAGTCACCCCGACGTGGCTTATGTCCGCGATCCTAACATGTTCCGTTTTAGTGTAGATTCAATAATCAACGTAAAAGATAATGTAATGAATATGTAACCGGGTCACATGTACCCCTAATTACGTCTTTTTAAGGGGCAAGTGGTTATGATATCGGAAGATTAAGGAAAGAGTACGTGAGGGATCACAGAGACGAACCAGAGGGCGATGAGATAGTTCCGAACAACCTTGAGCTCGCCAGTGGTATACAGCACCGCGACCCCGAGTAGAAATAGCAAGCCGTAAGCATTGCCTAGCTGCAGCGCGACCAGGCGTGCATTATCGTCCCTTGGAACAACGGCGCTGACATCTGGGTTGTCGAGCTGCGAGGCAATGAACCAGTCTGGATCAATGAAGGGGCCTAGAAAGCCACCAATACTGGGTTGGGATGTCAGCTAATAAGTGAAGGTAGTATGGGGTATGGAATACTATGCTTACAGCGAGATGGGTTCTACGATGGTGAAGATGGTGCGGGGGAAAGCTGGGAGTTGCGATGCCATATTTCCTTGATTTCTTGTGAGCTTATAGCCTTGTAGGGATTACAATTTCTGGTGGTCTCTAGTGGTGAGCTGAATATACCACTTAAGTAAGGCAGAGGATAAATAAGAGCGCTCCAGACTAACAGCTGTATGCGATCTATTGGGAGCTGAGAGTAGTTGTATGTGATAGCCTAGTACATTTTATGATAGATTTCATGCTTGGATCTATTGATAGATCATGTCCGAACGGATGTCATAAAATTGAAACTGTGAGGCTCACTCAACACAAAGAAAATACCACTTAAGGTATGTAGGCTGTGATGATAATTAATCGAATGATATCCGATATCCGTGGGATACCTTTACCCATGTGCGGTTGGTTTCTCCAGGTGTTAGGTGCAATATCAGAATAGGGGATGGAACGGCTAGGTTTAGCGGCGGGAACATCCCGATTGGGTTGAAATACAGGTACAAGGCTCGGGAAGGTAGCAAAAACAACTTAGTTGATGTTCCATCGCAATTGCAGATTCGACAAATTCTTGGCATTTTACCAACCGAGAAGGCATGATGATTAATTGAATTCCCACCGATGATCCCCTCGTTCATGAAAGCGTTATCTTTAGTGTAACCAGACATCCTCCTCTTTTTCTCACTTTTCCACTCTTTTTTTTTTTTCATAAATTCCACGGCTGCACGGATTTTGCAGGCCAACCAACCCCCAGTCCGGCATCCCGAAAGTAATTATCAACATAACCTAATCGGTTCGATTTATTGCTCTATTAGTCTAGTACATGCTTGGTATCTACCTAGGTATTAGAATAGAAGGTAAGGGCACAACACAATACATACGTACCATGGGTAGCTGGCTACAATTGAATGTAGGTAGGTAATCAAATAAGAGGAATGGTATCTTCACGTGAAGCAGTGAGAAGTTTGAGAAGGAAACGCAAACGCGGCCAACCCGCACTAATACCTTTCCATTTCCTAGTACCTGCATAGTATTCGTTGATAGGAAGAAGTCTTTTTTTCACTCTTATTTTTTTCTTACATTTTATTTTATTTCTCTCCCTGCCCTTGAAAGAAACAAGAAAAGGGGGGGGCCACGAGGATTTCGAGGATCTGATACTTTATCGGCGCTGATTACCTATCCGAGTAGATTGACCATCTATCTATGTACAAACTCTTTTCTTTTCTCTTCTCTCCTTTTACGCCACTATTCAAATCTTGCCTTCACTTGATACCTACTTAGGTATCTACCGCAAATAGAAGACAGTATCATACTGTGCACAATTCTCGTGGCATTTCCAGTTCTTAACGAAACGGTGGTGCCCTTTACTATTACCCTACCCTCTTCCGAATCCCGACAGTTCATTCCGTCTTATCGCCATCCCGCCTTTGTTTCTCGCCTCCCGTTTTTCACCTTTCCCCCCTCGGTGCAAACAAAGAGTCCGTCCGGACCCTTTCCCTCTCCAAATGCTCTTCTCCTGTCCGCTCCCATCGACTCACGATGGCTACCATCGAGCCACGACTGATTCATCTGCTGAACGAATCGACTGCTACGCCACGGCCGCACCATGCTGAACTTCCACCCATCAAAGTTCTACCTCTTCCCAAGACATCCGGCCGTTTGCACCCCATCGAGCCCGATGCTAGTCAGAGGTCCGAGGTTTCGGACGCAAGCCTGGGCCAATTGGCCTCGCAGTCTATGCCGTCCCTGTACTCGGTCGTAGACGAGGCTCCCACGAATTCCGCCTTGAGAAATGATGGTAGTTACCCATCGGATCGAACATTACTAAGCCACATCTCATCCCAGGACCTGCGCATGATATTGGACGACACACCTGATAACGTCGAAGATCTTGGAAAGAAGAGGCGGCCGGTTAAAGAAGACTTCGTGCAGCTACCACAGCCGCTCAAGAAGCAAAAAGCGACTACTCAACAACATATGTTCCCTCCAATCATAGTGGGGTTGCTCGAGCCGCCATCCGACGCTTCTCTGTTCCCACCAATCTCTTCCGGATCCTTCGACAACCGTCCGCACTCCGAGCCTCCGCAAGCCCTCAGCATTACAAAGCCACCTGATTTATCGGATCCGGCTGAAGATAGAGCGAACCCGAGCCCTCCACCTGAGCCTGAACGAACACCAACAGGGAAGGTTAAGCGACGGGCTGCCAAGCCGCGGCGCAAGTGGTCTGAAGAAGAGACCAATCACTTGCTGCTCGGTGTGAGCAAGCATGGCGTCGGAAGGTGGACAGATATATTGGAAGATCCCGAATACAGGTTCAACGATAGGACAGCTGGGGATTTGAAAGACAGGTTTCGAACCTGTTGTCCCGAGGAACTCCGTGCCAGTCCAGCAGCTAGGAATGATGTATACAGAGAAAAACAGTCAGCCGTCAATGCTAGGGGTAAACCAAGAAAGGGTCTTATGTCGGAGAATATCCTAAACGAGACAGAAGAGGAGGCCGAAGCTGAGCAGACCCAGTCGGCCCAGAATGATTCTGATCCCGCACCGCCGAGACAGCGGAAGAGCCGAGCCCATCGCAAGAAGATGGAAGATTTGGCCGAGTTAGGTATCAAAGGGCCGTTCAAGAAGTCGCATCGAAGAGAGCGGCGCCCGTTCTCAGAGCAAGACGATAGGGAGATCCTTGAAGGCTTTGAGATTTATGGTCCTCAATGGACCAAGATCCAGAGGGATCCGAGATTCAACTTGTCCACTAGACAACCTACAGATCTACGAGATAGATTACGAAATAAGTACCCGGAGAAGTTTGCGGGTACAGAGAAGACAACGATGCAGGTCAGAGAGCCAGGGCGCAGCAACAATTTGCTAGAGCCTTCTGTCAATATGTCGATTGAGAATTCCCTGCATGTCTCTAAGTCGGCGTTGCTCGAGCCGCAACTTAACCGAAGCAACTCAAAGGAAGACATGCCAAAATGGCCACTGCCTTCCAGTCTAATCGATACAGGGGAACCATCCCAGCCTCCTCATCCTGGTCTCTACTTTAATGAAGGCCCTGGAGCGGGATTTTCGTCAGGCGCTATTGGAGAAATGGATATATCCCGTCTTCTTCTTGATGATACGCAGGGCACAAACGATCCACCACCAGAGAGGCGTGGCCTTGGATGAACGTCTCCGGCTACGTTGGAGAAGTATGTTAGGCGTTTGAGTGCATCCTAATTATGGATTCTTCACTAGAGGATACTATCAGGGAAGCTCGGAACCGTAGTAGGCATAACTAGGATACAGCGTCCTAGATTATAGTTGAAAAGGATAGATTATGAGATGGCCCAGGAGTGAGGATGAATTTAATCCGGTATCTGCCGTATTTCGACCTGAGTTTGCGTCGACGGCATACTATGAGATAATATGAGATGGGTTTAGTTGATTTGTGCTAGTTGAGGCATGGAGTTCCTGTCATTACAGAATGGATACGTGTATATGACTGTATTACTGGTTTAGGGCGCGAATGGGGTGAGCAGGTACGATAAACGGGTATGATACATGCATGGGACGACGAAGGGAAAAGCGCCGTTCTTATGAAAGTCACTGGAGGCTTGGTGTTTATGCCTACCTAGTAGCTACCTTGAATCCAACATGAAAATCGCTTTCATCGAGTCTTGAGATGATACTACTAGGATAGAGAGTGATCTTCAAAGCTTCAGAAACTGCCAATTTCTGATATGGCCAATTCATCATGTCATATGTAACCACTCTATAGAAGGAATACATAGGTATCATCAAATGACTTGAACATCGTACATTGTAGGTCTGGATTCAAAGTTACGGTGTCAGGGGTACGTACCTGACGATCCCGGCAGAACACAAGGTTGCCAAGATAGGTGCTTGTGCACGGTCCACCTTTCTTGCCTGTCTCACCGCCCACATGGCCCACTAGGGCACAAACCCACACTTTTTCGCTTCCTAGGAAATTTTGAAGTAGGCGCAATCAATTCAGCAACTTTTTCTCAAGTCCTAAATTGAGAAGCCACACACGACTCTGCCAACTTCACGACAATCCCAACATTCATCGTTGAGCAGTCAAAATGGGTAGAGGACCGTAAGTATACCAATCCATTCGATAACCATCAGTCGCATTATATTGCAGAATGATGTTTCGCCTTCAAAAGTTGTCATCATTGTTGGCGCGCGAATCCACGTCGCAGTGTTAATTACTAAAAATCTATAACCTGTTGCTGACTCGATTTCGTTTTACAGAAAGAAGCACCAGAAGCGCTTGAGCGCACCCTCGCACTGGCTTCTCGACAAGCTCTCGGGTGTCTACGCCCCCAAGGCCTCTGCCGGTCCTCACAAGCTGCGCGACTGCATGCCCCTCATCATCTTCATTCGTAACCGACTCAAGTATGCCCTCAACTACCGAGAGACCAAGGCCATCCTCATGCAGCGCCTTGTCAAGGTTGACGGCAAGGTCCGAACCGACATGACCTACCCTGCTGGCTTCATGGATGTCATCACCATTGAGAAGACCGGCGAGCACTTCCGCCTCATCTACGACACCAAGGGACGATACACCATCCACCGAATCCAGTCCGAGGAGGCCGAGTACAAGCTGGGCAAGGTCAAGCGAGTGCAACTTGGCAAGGGCGGAATCCCATTCTTGGTCACGCACGATGCGAGAACGTAAGTTCTGTCAGACATCATTCAGCCGTTGGATCAAGCTTTGGTTGAACCACCTTTACCATCTTGTGATAAGATCGAGCTTCGAACTAATGGCTGGTATGTCCCCCTATCCTCTATGCATGCTAACGTGTTTCTCTCGCAACAGCATCCGTTACCCTGACCCTCTGATCAAGGTCAACGACACTGTCAAGATTGACCTTGCCACTGGCAAGATCACTGACTTCATCAAGTTCGACACTGGTGCCATTGCCATGGTTACTGGTGGTCGTAACATGGGTCGTGTTGGTGTCATCACCCACCGTGAGCGCCACGATGGTGGTTTCAACATTGTCCACATCAAGGACGCCATTGACAACACCTTCGCTACACGTGAGAACAACGTCTTCGTTATCGGCTCTGAGAAGCCCTGGGTCTCTCTACCCAAGGGCAAGGGTGTCAAGCTCACCATCGCTGAGGAGCGTGATCGCCGCCGAGCTCACGCTTTGGCTGGTCACTAAGGGTTTTTCACTAATGAATCAAAAAGGGATCTGGCAGAGGGTTGACTTTCACAACGCATGGGAACTGGAGTCTACGGTATATCCGATTCACTCTTACCAAAAGAGTAAGAGATTCGTGGTTTAGGTCAATGATGAATGAGAATTAATTGACCATGATCCCGCCCTTGTGGCATTTGCACTTTTGGTCTTCGGACTATTGCTACCTTTTGAAGTTGTGACATGACTTGTAGTAAATTTGCTATGCTCTCTACCGCTAGTCTGTGCACCACCTATTCCACTCTACTCTAGAGACATCCATTACACTTGGCTTATAATGACTAGGCAGAGGCCTTCCGCAATTTCCCCTCATCCTGTATATATCGTAATGAATGGATGCTAACACCGTTCAATACGCGAGTAAGCCTCCTTAAATACACGCGAGTACGTACGAAGACCTACCACTTCCATCTTTCTTACTATCTGATACGTAGATGAGCCATGCATAGAACCATCGTCCTACCTTTCATGAACAACCCGTATTCTCTCGCTTCAACGAGATCAGGCATACATTTAGCAATGCTAGAAGGTCATGCTGAATTGTAGTAACTCAGAAGATGAAGGGGAATCCAGAGAATTTAGAAGGATGTACTCGACGTTGTATGTGTATTAATTTCGAAAGGGATTGACCTCCTTTTATTAAACTGTTTGGGTAATATGGCAGCATCTTTACTGCTCATATATACCATACGAATGCCCCTTGTTTACGAGCTAGCTATTATCAATGTCAACTCTCTCATGCCCTGGTGAGCGAATAAAGGAATGGATGAAATGGTCACTTTTATGATAGAGTGACTGTAACATATAGTAGGTAGCCTATCGTCTCCTGCTGTTCTAGATCCATATCTGTCCTCTAGACGTCATATTTCAAGGAGGTAGCCTTCGTAGAAACGGAGCTGGATTGTAGACATTGTCCTTGTGAGAAGGATATGGAGAAGGCTACACTCCACCAGAAATGTACTACTAGCACTGTCAAAGAGGTCACTTCAGCGGCGTAACTATCACTGGAGAGCACGCGGTCGCTATTTCGCTGACCGGGATAAGATAGACTTAGAAATAGCCAGTCCCCAAGTGACTTCGATGTCAACACACTACTAGGACTTGGAGTAGAGTCTTTGAGGTTTACATGTAGAGAACCGCTGCTTTGAGCAATTATAATGGTACTATGAACGACGAGTGCTGGGCAGTATATATAACATAAATTATCATTGTCAGGGCGTTCCTACTGCTAAAGCTTCGTATCACGCAAGTAGACAGGCTGTCTGGCATTATGCCAACAAGTGTTGCATAACAGACAATCGCATCTGTACGATATCGGGTGTTCTCTACGGGCACTTCGTTCTAGTTAGGTCCTATCTTTAAGGGCATATGCAATATTTTCGTTGTCTCATGTGCTCTAAACTCCTTCCAGCTGCAGTCTTTCATCATTTCCCATCTGGAGTACGTAGATGATAGCATTATAGTAACTACGCTGGTGCTGGGTTATGTGTGCTTGTCAGTAAGCCCTAGCAGACATGGGAGTGGTCGGCGAGCGAACTTTGAAAACGTGAGAGAAACAGAACTTGTTTGCCCTCCAAGGTTGCTAGTATATATTGTAATTTATGAACTAGTCCTATGTAACTATATGAATGTATAGGAGTTCCGTCATACATCGGGATTAATCGGGTCAGATACCTAGGTATGGAGTAGGTATTCTATCTCTAGAAGTGGTGAAACCTTGAAAGAATAACACTTGATAATAGGTGCTCCTTGTCACAAGCTCTTCTAGCCATCCCTGAGAATAGAGTGTCCATTTCTACCTTGTCCAAGCGTCAATATGGCTTCAACTGAGGAACAAGTCACGTAGGGGGTCTATCTAATTAAAGGGGCTCATATTTGCTCCAATCATCCATGCCTTTTCTTTTTAATTCAGAACCTAATTCTTGCCTAACAGTTTTCAACAACTGCCACATGTCTTTCAAGCCTTGGATAGGGCATGGAATCTCATGTTTCCGTTGGATCCGGTTCAAAAGTTCCAAATATCATAAGGAACTCCGAAGTGTCAGCTCGGCCTTCGCGGAGAGTTGGCAGCCGGGTGAGAGCCAGGTGGGTTGTCCGCTTAGATTCGGTGTCTCATACTGGTTTCTAGCCCATCCAGAGGTAGACTAAAAACTTCTGATAGATGCTCTCGTATTCTTCCATAAATAAAATTCTTAAGGGCGCCGCAGCATCCACTGAGCAGTGGTGAGTTAGGCTAAGTCTTGGTTTTCTCTTAGCTACCTACCTAAGATAGCCTTATACCTTGGAGCTTATCTGCCCTGGAGGCGAGCTCAGGTGTCCTAGGGCTTATTCGTATAGCCGACTCCTCCTAGAGAAGGCTCCGCAAGCGAAGGCTGGAGGGCGTTATTCCATTGGAAATTTGATGACGCCGTGGCGTAGCAATATCGGACAATCAAAATGCGAAGTAGGGCCATGTCGGCGTCGATGGCGAAGATCTTAGACAGTAAAAGCTACTACATATGCTGTGTAACTACGGAATAAATTCAAGCCATCTGAGATAGAGTAGGTAAGTAAGCACTTATTCTATGGTTGAGAAGCCGCGAGAATCCGAAAGACCGGAACCGGAAACCGTCCGGGCGAATTAGCTTCGACGCTTGCCGTGTTGTGGCTTTTGTAAAGCAAGACATTGAAGTGGGCCGGTCCGCTGTCATCAATTTGTCGGGACGAGTGGAATTGATATCAACTTCCACGAAGCGGCCTAATCCTGGCATCGAATGGAAAGTGGTGGCGTAGGTACAACACGGCGTAACTAAAATATTCGGTAAATATCAGTTGCACTATTGACCCCGCCTTGCTGAATACTCCATATGGAACCGAGCCGACCCAATAGATTCGATACAGTTGACATGAAAAATAGATGCGGGAGGCTTTCCATGTGCTGTTCGGCGACGATCTCAGCTAAAGGCCCAGGTCTAGCCCTCCGAAGGCAACTACATTATCTGCGTATGCAGCCAAAAGCAGCAACCGCTGCAGCACATGCACAAGCAAACTGCTGAAGAAACCGTGGAGATTTTCAAACTTTGTGGTAGTTGAGTGAGCTCAACTGTTGCGGCCCTGCCGTGCCGAGACAAATCTGTATCGTCAGCTGACCTCGTGTGTATGGCTTATATTCGTCACTTGATCTATATCGGTTGAAACGCGATGTTACCTTTGATACTGTAATAAATTCTAGTTGCTAGGGTCAGGAGCCGTTATGATATCAAGAAACTCTTTTATGCATCAAGATTAGAGTCGCGGTCGAGATACACATTCTCTTGTGTTACTTTTAGCTCGCAAACTTGAGCACGCGTACTACTTCTTTACGCAGAGATCGGTGCGGATTATCCACTTTTCTCCAGCTATAACTTCTCGGCCTTCGTGCTGAAGATATACATGAGATTTAAGTTGCAGGAGGGAGAAAAGTAATGCCGTACTCACCAATAAACAATCATCTCCGTGCTTGTGGAGTAGGAGTAATCCTGTTTCAGGGGGAATAGCAATTTCTTCTTTCGGGGATTTGCGGTCATGAGGATAGAAAACCGTCTCCCCGCCGGCACAGCCCTCGGCGGCCGAGGTTAAGTACAGCAACAGTGTCCAGGTCGTTTTAGTGCTGATGGTACCAGAAGGTTCGTTGATGGAGGGTAGAGTGACTAGGTTTGAGTCGTCATCTGTAAAGTGCTGATTAGTGAACCACTGCCTACTATTCGCAAAGAGAACGACCCCAAAAAGCATAGGATGTGCGCATGATGTGCGAGAAGCAAATACATCTTTTCCAATGGCAACTTAGACCCCTCTTCTGGATAACGTAGAGTGCTGCATTTGGCAATAAGTCTAGTGCTATGACTGACTCGTATATCAAGCAACATATTTTAGTCGGTCAGGAGGGTTCAATGAGACAACATGAATTGGACAGGGATCCTTAGCATCTTGAGGACGCAACGCTAGGACTCTGTGTAGAAACAACGTCGCTTCATAGGGCTTGGAGGTAGCCTCACTTTGCGTAATTCGTTGTCACGAGACGAATATGATTGCACGAGCGAATTTAGAATAGATCTCGAGTACATACAGTGGCAGTCAAAGTATTGGCCTTTAGAATAGCGATATATTCGAATGTTAGGATTCAAGCCAACCACGTTGCCGCCCCTATTACTAGTCATTAGTGTTATCTGTACGCCAAGGAATTGGGCGAGCGACAGAAACCGCTTAAGTGGCGGTGCCAGGAGATGGGGCTCTTGCTAACCATAGATGTTTAACGGATTCTTCCAGTATGGCGTCCTTGAGCCCTGTTTCGAGCCAGAGCCTTTGGGAGAAGCGGGGGTCGTCAACTTGGAATCGGTCGTTTACCCTCAGAGCCTCGCCCCGTTTCGGCCGACCGGGCGTGGTTGTCAAAGGCAATGTCTTGAGAAAGTTGACATAATCTCGGCAGAGATTTTTTGGCCAGAAACCCCGCAGCAAAATTATCTTGTCCTCCAATCCTGGGACGGGAGCTTCTGGCCTGAGGTGTGCGACGGGTAAAGCTGGTCTAAACGGGGGCCAACTTGGCGGTTGGGTTGCAGCCGCTATTGGAGGAGTCGATGAAGATTGTTTCTTCTTAGCTAACTTATCCTTGCCCATAATAAGCCTTTTTGCACCTTCTATGATTTAATAGTGGGAGAAGTGGCCGTGGTCTCTCGAGATATCGGTGAGCTTCAACTTCCAATAATCTGAGGTTATGGTTATGGCGATACTACGTAGGTAGAGTTGAGTCTAAATGGATGGATATCTAATGGGGCAGATGGGGTTCCCATGCTAGGGTGGATTGCATATTACATCGGCACTAATAAGGAAGCAGAAGCTTGTCCGAAATAAGCTAACTTCCCGCATTTTCCGTAGATCGATCTGATTAAAATCCTACCAGTAACCCGGTTACACTTTCTAAGTGCATATCCAAAACTAAACCCGGGGAGGTACCCAACTTTTAAGCGCTCACATGTTTTCTCCTTTATGCGAGCAGCCGAGACTATTTCCTTACGTACTAACTAATCTAGGCAATGCATCTTCAACCCGCCTCTTCTCCAACCCACGATATATCCATGTCTGACCTAGATAGGTTACACCTCTCCGGCCCTCAAAAAGTGGCTTCAAGCAAGGAGAATATCTCAAAGATGGGGTGCCGTTTAATGATAACGGTGCTGCATTTTCTCACCGCCCCATTCACGAAGCACTGTCCCCTCCCCCGATCCTGGTAGAAGCGAGACAAACCTGTCGAGTCGTAGACGCTAGCATAGGGTTACATTCAGAGGCTTGCTTGGTGAAAGATTACGAATGGCACTAGTCCCAGTTCCTAAGGCCAATCAACACACTAACGACAACACCCCATCTATTATCCTTTCCTGATTTCGCTCTTGTTCACTTTGCTTTTTGTATAAGCTGAAAATAAAATGACAGTGTAATAGTGTTGTCCAAGGATTGGTTGGCAACCCGTAGGGTGCCTACTTCATTACCAACCTTGACTTGGAATGTAGTTTCACCATTGTAAGTGCCTGTATCCTTGTCTCTTCGCATAAGAGTACGACGTGTCCACGTTCTGTACCAAGACTCGTTCACCAAGGGACCACTTCATACACGGTTCTACTTGAAGTGCTATATTGTCTTCTGCTAATATGAGTAGATTTGCGGTATATTGCGATTGGACCATCACTGTCCGAAAATGCTTGGATGGTGAACCTCCCCCAAGCCATCTGGCAACATTTCACCTGAAGAAAGGATGTATCCAGTTCCCGCTTGTTGGAATAGAGCCCTCCAGCTGTGTTGCTGAGTTTTACCAAAAACAACTCGATGAAGTCGATCGATCAAGATTGGACGACAAGCGGAAGGAGCTCTACAGGAAGTTCCAATGCAGGGTCGTTGACGCCCATGCTGCTGTTGAAGAGGTAGGGGTATCGACTGGGACAATCTCGACGCTTCGGGAACCCTTGGCACAACTTCAAGCTGCGCTAGACCTGATGGAAGAATTAAATTCATACGATGAGAAGAACCCCGTCCATTGGTTTGAAGTATTCCCAACAAAGGACGTCAAATTTCACCTGTCACCAAAAGATCTATGGCTCCATTTCAAATTAGAAAGCATTCGACCGTGTCTTGTCTTCCTTGTGCGACTCCTCAAGCTGATACTTCCGGATCACTTAGATATGTGGATAGAATGCGAGGCGAGCCTGACGAGAAAGGAATGGATAAGGCAGTTTATCCTCGACTCCCCCAATCCCCCTGAAGATGCCGACCTTGCCAGACCTATGGGATTTGACTTGATAGTCCGCCAGGCTTAACTACTGGGTAGGTGGTTGAGCCTGGTGAACATAGGCTTGCGTCTTGGGCCTACATGTACCTAGTGACTAGTCCAAACATAGTATCCTTTTAAATGTGGTTAGTTTCTTGACATCCTAACGGATGGTGGCTGTTACTAACGCATCATACGGGTGATTAGGAGATCTGAATGGACGGGAAGAACGGAATATTAGGGGCCATGGCATTTTATCGCATTCCATGCGTAGGAAAGCTACACATTGAATTTTATTGGGATGTCTTGTCGAGTTCGATGTTTACGGTGGAGGGATGGCATATTGGCTTAAGCAGCTGTATCAAGTTATTGAAATTATATGCAGGTATTGCAGTACCCCACTAGGTTAGCCCACTCACTAAGGTTACCCCGGATTTTGAAATCGGGGACAACTAAAATTTGGGAAAGAGCAACTTCGGGATTTTCTATCAAACGACATCAAACATCTTCAATCCTTCCATTTTTCAATCTTTCGACTTATTTTTTGTGTAGTCCGTATGGTTTCTGCCAGAGGTAACAATTGACCTTGTCTAGCGGCATCCAGCCCTTCAATGGTCGTCATTCCCTTGTATCTAATCTGATTTTTCGTCTTTCTCTAAGTCATTCAGATACACGATCCCCCAATGTGGTCATTTGGAACTACAATGACGATGGCGAAGGATAGGGAACCTTCACCAGAAAAGCCTCTCGAACCTGCGCAGGCGCCCCAATCTCTTCAGAACACGATACCGCCTCCTGAACCTCGACCACCCGTCCTGTCACAACGTTCCCTGAAGCAATTGGGCCTGTTCTTTGCTGGAGGGAGCTTCCTCGCTCTCTCGACTCTAATTACAAGGCGGGCGATAACTAGAAAACACATGGCAACAATACCGCAATTCTACCAACCGAGCAATAGGCCAGTCAGCAAAATACAGTCCGACAGCTCTTTGATAGCCCTCGAGGCCCTCAACTTGGCAACGCTTAATGTTATGGGCTTTGGTATCATGATGACCGGTGGCCTAGCGTGGGCGTTTGACATTTCAAGCATCGATGATTTGAGAAGGATGGCACGGCGACATATTGGTCCTCCTGGTGGCCGAACAGATGAGGAGGCAGAACGAGAGATTGAGGAATGGGTGGCCAAGGTGCTACTAAGGAAAGAACAGAAGGAAAAGGAGACCCAATCCCCATCCGAGAAGAACTAGTAGCCATTACCGAATCTCCAAGGCCTGTAAGAAAGTGGAATTAACGTCTAGAGCATTCATTTGCTCGACGTTTAGCGGCCAAAGCTCTACACATCCGCACGTTCCGTATATCTAACTTGGATCGGCATATCACCGATCATTTGGCGATTGGTGACATGCACTAAAGAGTTTCGTATCGGCCAAGCGAGATTCCGAGCTAAGTAAGCCACCTGCAGCACTGGTTGGATGTCCTATGTATCAACATATAGCGCCTTTTTGGGCACTGTGCCGTTGGTTGGGAACTTGTACAACATATATGTGGCGCTCAAGATCTTAGTATATGCACTGACTCCAGATGGTTGATGCTGCCCGACCATTTCTATGCCTGCTTTCTATTTGTGTGTCTAGGGCTCGTCTTATATCAGTTTTCCCTCGTGATCTACAGGGTCGCATTAGTCCATCATTTTGGACATGGAGATTGCCAGCCGTGGAGCGTTTGTTGGTTCTAACTCGCGCTCACCGCTTAGCCTCTTGCAGGATCAATCTTCACGGGGTTGGTCGGCCAAATTTGGTTCGGACGGTGTTGTATATGCGCCACCCTTGAAGATATGTCAAGACCAGCTAGTTTAGGCGTTCGTTACGCGTCTCAAGATACTCGCCTTCTTTACGTACCTATTTGCTTCTTCCGCTAGGTCTCACACGTATTGCCATGGCTCGCCGTGAGAGACAGTTTGCGTGCACGTCCATTAAGGGCAAACACGCTAATTCGAACCTTTATGGAACCGGCAGCACCCTAGGTGGTGGTTGTCAAGCTCTTTGAACCAACCTACCTCTCTGTTGACAAGCAATATGTATGATCCATAACGAGGCTCAAGACAATTATCATGGCAGATTATTATGTCCAGGTTCGAGATTACCATTGGTCTCATCAAAACACTGTTGTACAGTCCCCCATTCTGAATCTCAACGCTCCTCCGCTGGCACCAATTGTTCGACCTTTGGAAGGCATTCACAGGCACGAGCCACGGATAATTGATAACATTACCGATTTAAGAGACGATATCCACAGTGACGAGTATCAAGCTGAAGCACATGGTGTGTTCGTCTTAACGGATCCGCGGAATCCTAACCGCTTCCCCGTATGGGTACCCGTGCAGAGCTACAAATGCAGGGCAGGCGAAGTCTACATCGTCAACCTGACGTCATTTGAAGCCTCTAGTATAGATATAGCAAAAATATGCTGGATTCCTGGTCTTGAAGGACCCGACGGTAGCCTGTATACGGTCATTGGTTGCCCACGGGAAACATTGCGAGCAACGAAGGTTATGGTCCTTGTTCAGAAGCTCGGACATCCCAGGGAAGCTAAATTAGTCGTCGTCGACCCGACTCAGCTTGCTAAATATGGCGAAATTGAGGACTCCCGAAAGAAGGCGCTGTTTGAGATTCAATCTCGGTTTATCCGAACGAGGTCTAATCCACCATCATGCGTTTTGTTAAACGTCTACCGCATCTTGACTTCTCCGGATCGAGATAACCAGGGCAGACTTACCTTCGATAAGATCCTCAATAAGGACCTTAAGGTTCCTCGAGCTTCCCATTCCGATTGTAGCTCTCAATCGAGTTTCAGCAGCTCTAGCGACGATGATTCAACTTACGCCAAACCGGCGTACGTTTCGTTAGTAAGAGCCTCAAATGTGAGTAACCAAGCTGTAAACCATACCGAGAGGAATGACGGGACAAGGTGTTGACATCGCTAAGCGACGCCCCTATGACTGCGATTGTAAATATGTTGATCTGCGTCCGACATGTTTTAATCCGTGTCCTCCCCACCGTCATCGTACAGATGAGGAGTGTTCTCTTGGCTCTAGACATACGAAACACTGTATATACGCGGACCATTCGCCCACAGAATGTGTCATTTCGGGCTCACGGGAGCAACACGAGCATTGTGTCCCTCCGCCACAGGACTATGAAGCTATACTGAAGATGGGGTTTGGGAATGACTGCCTTGCTACTGCTGAGGACTTATATAAGGAGGCAGAGAGGGGCATCGACAACACCTTTGCTTCAATGGATCTAGAATTGAGCTATATCGACTTGCCATCTATGAGGCCTCAGGCGACACCCAGCCCTCGATTGGGATTTACACGTTATAATAAACATAAGGTCACAAAACGACTCTGTGTAAGAAGCCCTGCAGCTAGGCGGACCCACCGAGTGATCCAGGACGTACATATTAATCGCGAAGCTTTCGGATCTCCTGAGCCAAAGGATATGGTATTTTGATATATCACGATGCTCGTTACGAGCTATAAGCAAGGAGCGGACGGGTTCATGAGGAAGGATTGGCGGGTATTTGAACAAGTTTATGCTGGGAGGTTTAACGCTGCTCTTCCTTATTCCCCAAGCGCAGCATGGATGGCAGCGATCTTTCTTTTTTCTATGTTCCCTCGAGTACTATGGATAGGACTTCTTTCCGTTTCTTGGTGTTGGGCTATTAGGCTGTGTGGTCCTCTACCTAGCAACTATCTTACCTACTATGTCTGATATAGGAGATAGAAAATAAATAACTCTCTGCTTACAGTCACTCGTTCTTCGTGGTCGAGCAGAGCTGTGGCAAGGAGTTGTCAACATGCGGTGATTGGCACGGTCAAACAGTCTTAGCTTAGATGATGTCCAAATTTAACATGCTATAGTAAAATTCTCAGTTGCGTACCTTGTCATATCTATTCCATTCCACCACATGAGTTAAACAGTATCCTCCAGAGAATAACCACCGAATTATCTACAAGACGAGGGAAGAGGCCGTGAGCTTAACCTCTTCTTGCTCTCTATTGTATGTAGTAGATACCCACCTGCATCTCCGCTTGGGCTAATCGAATCCAGCAGCACGCTAACCATGTTATGATAAATTAGAGCAGCAGTTTTCATCACGTGATGGGGGATCAAGGCCCTCATTCGGCGGTCGGATGGTGTAGTTGGTTATCACGTCAGTCTAACACACTGAAGGTCCCCAGTTCGAGCCTGGGTTCGATCATTTCTTTTGCATTTTTGTCCTCTATATTCACAGGTATACACTGGCCGTAGACTTCTGTAATCAAATTCATTCATTTTGGTCCAGTTTGTAGCTAACGCCGATTAGTCGTAGGTACTGATTATATAGGAGCATGCAATCACGAAGGTAGTTTGCTGGGTTAATTGGACGTGTCACTCTTTGTAATACCCATATGCGTTGTCCCTATGGTTTGTCTTTATGAATCAAGCCAGTCACTTAGCCAAGGGGTGTCCTATCTAACGTATCTAGCCTATTATATGGTCTCCCCGGAGGGGAAAGCGTTTATTGCGTGATTCCACCGAGAAGTAGGTATTTGGAATGATTTAGTCGAAGATTACTAACTTGCTAGATTAATTATCCTAATCTTTTCTACACGTCGACATTTATAAACGCTCGCGATTTATATCCTGTTCAGTAAATTTTCTACATGGAAAACACCATGCCCTTTCCTCGAAGTCGTAAATCCTCGGTACGGGGGTGTTGATATATAAGCGAGTAAATGATACCTATGTGATAAGTAGGTAGTGGACTTGGAACGAACGCCCGACACCAATAACCTATTAGTGTCGTGTATAGCTCCGACTCGGGGACTTCCGTATGATCCGCTCGAGGCCCTTCCCCCCCTCTCACGATCTGTGATTAACATTATCACTAGCATGAAGTAATCGCGGCGTCTACTGTAGAGCCATTATGGAGCATCATCCGTTCGGCCCCTTAACCTCTCTTCAAGTCCCTGGCCCTCCTCGAAACTACCTCGGCGGCCCCAATTTCGAGGTTGATGCTTAAGGAATGCGCCTACGGCACCGAGGTATCCCTCATGCCGTAAGAAATATGCCTGCTTCTGGCCTTTACTCCAGAACTTGATGGCATAGCTCAGTGTATTCATGGTTTGTGGATGGCCACGGATGAAGGAGCCACCAAAGTAGATGCGCGACAGTCCGTGTACTTGCGACTGCAAATATGCGATCTGCCCGATGTTATTACTGATAGCGTATAGTAGTGAACGTGAAATATCAGCGCTGGAAAAGCGCGACCGCGCTATTTCGCTCGCCCTGGATGAGGTGGGACGATGCTGTTGCGCCTGCGAGGAACAACATGAAGTTGTCGCTTCCGGTTTTTGTTGCTGCTGCCGTCGGTTTTGGTCGTCACCATTTGCAAGCCCGCCCGTATCTTCGGCTTCGTGCTCTGCTTCCCGCTTCATGCGGAAGACCTTACCGAAAGAACTAGCGATCGTGGTACTTTTCAAACCGATTTTGTTGTAGTCAGTGCCATAAATGTCACCGACTAACATGTCCACCTTGGTATTATCGCCGTGTGCGGCCATATCCAGCATTTCGTCGAATGATTCGGCGGGTGTGAGAAGCGAAAGGATCCCCCAAAGTGTACCACCTCCTAGGGATGTCCCCCCTACACGCTCGAACGTCCGTGGCCCGGATACTTTTAGTATACTAACACCAGACCCTATATTCACAAGCATATAGGGGTAAATGTTAGCATTGGGCGATGCGAAATGCATGGGATCTGTCTCAGAATACGTAAAGACCTCGCGGGGTATCTCGGTGATGAAGAAATCGAGACCTGTCGCGAAGTTCGCATATCAGTCTAGTGCTTCTAAGGCTGACGTGACCGGGACCGACCAACCAATAATTAAACACTCCATTTCGTCTTCTCGCAAAACGTCAACGCCAAGTCGCTGTCGGATTTTATCATAGTACTTATACGCGCCGCCTCCGGTCGCCATTACGCATAATTCGCCCGGTTTAGAGCCATTGAGGGCGAGCTGCTTATCCTTTAGATGTCGCATGAACTCGATACAGTCATCTATGTGATCGGTCTCAAAAGATTGAAAGTTTAGTCGCCCTCCGGGGTCATTCGAATGCGCCTCGCGGGAGAAATACACGAGCTTTGCTAGCGACCCGCCGATCTAGAGGAGAGAATTGGAAGTTAGGCTCTGCTGACTCAGATTCGCGAACTCGAGGTCGCACAAAAAGAAGCTTACATCTACAGCGATATGGCTAACAACAGCAGTATGATTAGGTAGGCGAATGTCTTTTGTCTCGTGGTAGCTGTTACCACCTGGGCTAGTTGGATTAGCCGGCGTGCCCGGTTGTTCGGGGGTCTCGACAATGAATGCGCCCTTTACGTTTATACGGACGGAACCAGGATGTATGATTGTACTGTCGATCTCGGCGGTACTGGTCATATTTCGAGGTGTTTCGGTCGCTTGCGCCGCGACAGTCTTCCCATCGTCCTCGTCATCGACAATTGCGACTTCGGCCTGATAATGGTCTCCAGCCATCTTCTCTTGTTCTTTCAGGGCCGAACTACTGTGGAGATGAGCGAGCGAAAGAGGGGCAGTAGGGCCCCGGGAAAGAGAGCGAATTGAAGATATTGAAAAGCTTCTGGTGGCGGGCTGGCTCAAAAGCCTAAGAGTGAAACAGGATCAGGGAGGCATGAATTCCTGATCTAGCGTCAAGTCTGGTTACAGAAATTGAAGCATTGGCTTGATTGGGATTATTAAGGATATAACTCGGGAACGGTAAGGAGAAAAGAGTAACGGCCAAGACAGTCTCAAAGAAGCGTGATTTGGTTTGGTGGGATGGATCGTATGGATCCATTCTTTTGTAGTGTGCCATGTAGGTATGTAGTGTGCCAGGTAGCGTGGATGACAAGCAAGACAAGGCGATGACTGAGAAACATGATTTGACCGATTCTATGCTCTACTCCGCAATAGGTGGTGGTTATTCCTTTATCGATAACGGTTTTTGACCCCCAACAAGACCCCTTCTTACCCCCTCGTACGTAACCGTGTAACGTGCCAGTAAGTGGGTCTATCCGAGGCTTTTTACGGTATGCAACTTGAACCTTAGACCGAGAGCCGTCGCAAGCCGGCAGGCCGGGGTAAAATTACATTCATTAAAAGAATCCACCACCAGGCACAGCGACAAACACAGCCGTCAACACTCCGGCACCTAACAGCGCAACCAGCATGGACTGCAAAAAAATGACATCCTGGATCTGCCGGAGCGCCGGCTCCTGAATCCAAACCTCACGGTCAAATATCTTCCTCACGATATTCCGGCGCTCATACTTAACCACCCACGGCTCGTCCTCATAGCTATTAGACGAGCCGAAGGAATCAAAGCTATCCCCTTTGCCCCCCTTCTCTTGCCCCTCGAGTTCCGGCTCAGCATTGGGCGTGGGCGAGGACACGGAAGCGGAAGAAGGGGAATCGAAGAGCTCCCAGGGCCGCACGTGCCGGTGGTGCAAGCCGTGTAGAACCACGCACATGCCCTTGTACGCCGCGATCAGCGTCGCTATGCCGAGGACCCAGCCGATTGCAAACAGAGCGCGCCAGCCGCGATAGGCGCTACTCAGGGTGAGGACGAAAGCGCCGATGGTGGCGCACGCGATGAGGCCGATTCCCAATGCCTTGGCGAAGCTCACGCGCGCCGGGTTGCCGTTGCAGATGGTCCACCGGATGAAATTGGGATGCGCCTGTCGCCGGAGCGTGTTGTCGACGCTGTGTACGACTGAGCGGAGGGCTGAGGGGTGCGTTGTGTAGGCCAGGGCTTGGATAACACCTCTTTGTTCGCGGTCGGAGAGGTTGAGTTGACGGGGGCTGTCGTCCATTATGTATGTGCTGATCACGCGGTTGATTTCCTCTCGGAAAGGTTGGATGGTGACTGGTGAGTGTTAGCAGGGATTTGTGCTGAAATATGTGATATTACAAGCTCATACATGGCTGTGCGGCTCCGGCAGCACTAAACGCATCATAAGCTTGCGCTTGGTGATTAGAGATGTAGGAGCCAGAGACGAATGAAGGCGTATCTTGGTCACTAGGAGTCCCAGGTGGTGTTGAAAAGGGGTCACCACTCGTCAGTACGATGTCTGTCGCCCCTTTTTCAAAGTCCGTGCCCTTGAATATAGCGGCTGCTCTCGGCTGCCTTCTCATTTTCTCTACAGCATCTTTTTGGATCCTAACGGTCACCACATCCTCCATTGCTTGCGTCCATTCCGGAGAGAACCGAGTATCCGATGTGTCAGCTTCATTGAAACGCTTGACATAGTCGCAGTACCAAAGGAAAAACTGCAGATTCTCTGCGGCATGCTCGATGTAGAACAAGTAGTTCATGAAGTCGCGGATGGTGCATGGCTGTGAGACACGACCTCGTTAGCATGCAGATCAGGTCTCTCTTTTAGCTGAGCCGACATACTGGGCACGTTCCTCCACTCATAATTCTGTCGAACGTCAGGGCGTCAGGTATGCCATATGGGGTATCTGATCGACCTGATTTCAGTGAACCTTCAGTCTTTTCATTCTCTGAAGCAGAGCGACTGTCATGCTGGAATTGGTTCTTGTCGACATACTCCGGCCGTCGGTACTTGAGAAAGAGAAGACCCATGTTGAGATATGTGATCGACTACGATCAGCGCTTTCTTCAATGGTTCGAAACAGAATTTGGGTTAAAATTAGCGGAAAGCAGAGGTGATCGGCAACCATCCAAGACGGCTGGAGCGTGTAGCGAGTGACTATATGTAGGTATATAATCCCTACGAACAGAAAGCAAACGGAGCGAGTTAAACGGCTAGGGGCAAGATCTTACTCTCAAACATGGATCTGGGGAACATAGACACGGGAAACTACCTTAAAGCCCAGAAAATGTCTTGAACCTAAGGGTAAGTGCATCCGAAAGGACGGGAGCTGACACATATCCATAGGCCTCACGGCTATGTGGAGAGCAACGGCTAATTCGTACTAAACCATAGACGTATGTAGACTCTAGAAATAGTTTCGGGCAAGGCATCTCGTATAACGTCGAGATATGCTCGTCCCATCACGATATATTCTATATTTCCCGTAGTAAGGTAGGTTCGGTCATAAATAATCTGTCACTTGGCTGGTTGATTGCTGGACTTCGAAACTTGAACTGTATCTATCGCTCATGATATAAAGCAGCAACTTATTCGAAGCCAGATGGATACCAATTCACCATACGGTACTTTACTTGCTTACTATAAGTCTAGTCGTCTGTGAGACAACGTCCACGCTTTGCATGCCGTTAGACGTATAGCTGCGAACGAAAATCAGACTAACAATTGAAGCCATTTAACCTAGCTAGCCTCAAGGCGAATATTATTGGCAAGATACTTGATTGGATAAGTTACACTAGCCGTGACTCAGCTCAGGTTGACATCGCCGAGACTAAGAAGCAAGTCAAACTAGGCCACTCAGCCCAATGGAAAGCATTGAGAAAATGACGAAGCTTGCGAGACGTCGCGAAATCCATGTAGTGCAAACGGCTTTGCAAACAGTTCCCGTTAGATGGATAATTCTAACATCGACCAGATAGATGAACTTGAGAGTACGGTATTATACATCTATTACTATAGAGACTAGTAGCAAACGTAGAACATTATGAGAGCAGAATCGAGATGATATGAAGCAACCTAGACTTAAGATATGGGCATGAAGCTGAAGCCATGGATGGCTGGTGTGCGTACAGGAAAAGCTGAATTCCCCTGGTCTGGACAAGAGGTCTGAGGGACATCCCTGTCCCCACAATACACTCGGCGATATAAAATCTACGA
Source organism: Hypoxylon sp. EC38 (assembly GCA_002120335.1). NCBI lineage: Eukaryota > Fungi > Ascomycota > Sordariomycetes > Xylariales > Hypoxylaceae > Hypoxylon > Hypoxylon sp. EC38. The sequence continues at coordinate 182,606 of KZ111264.1, forward strand.
GATCGCTACAGGGGTCTTGATGTCATACAGGCCTTTCTATTAGCAGAAACCTCAAAGGATCCTTACATGAGCAAAGTCGTACAGCATACATTATCTCCTGTATTTAGCAAGCTTGATGGAATCTATTGAAAGATAGGTAATTATTAACCGAAACGCATACTCCTAGCTTGGTCGCTTAAACAGTCCTTTGAGATGGTTCGGAGGCTTCGTCTTTTCTTTTCAGCTTACATAACCCCCATCTTGCTCTCGATGCTTTTGGTATGCAAGGCAGCTGTCATCGTTTCAAGGCGCTACATTCTAGCATACTGACTAGTTTAAATTCAAAGTGAAGCTTTTTACTATACATCCGGAGGATAAAATAAGGACTATTTTCGACGAAGCACCTGTCATATACGAGTTTATCGGCTCGCCGTAGGGCCTACTGCTTACCTAATGCACCCAGTCAAAACCCGACCAGCTTCCTTATATCTCTACAAAATCTGCCTATCACAACAACTGGCAGTGGTGCTTAGCTGAACGGTCTCGTCGAGTATTCAAGTAGTGAATAACTCCGAAGTCTCAATTGGGAAACTATGGCCGATTAGGAGGCGTCCTATACATTTTGCTGTCATCTAGGCTGGGTAACTTCAGCTGGGGAAAAGAAATAAATGTCTTATTCCTTCGCGTATTCCGTCGTACGGCATGCACGCTATATGCTACTCCCATCGCCTGGAAACCCGGCGGATGACAAGCAAGACATGCATGTCGTTCCTGGGTATAATATGCAGATGGAGGCATCAAACCCTGTTTCTAACTTCTCCTATGGGTAAATTCCATGTGGTCGAGACCATGTGGCTTGTACCTGAAAATGGCAATCTAACGTTTTATGCACTCATATGCGCGAAAGTATATTAAGAGGCCCAATCTCGCGCCTCCACTATATATAATTACTTAGTTGGGAGTGTGAAGGAGTGTACGATAGTCGGTTTGGATTCCAATGAATGCTCTTGGTGTGAATTTTATCCGCCTATTTTCATTTTCCCGCTTCCCTCTCGTCGGAGGCTATTACCAGGCTTTAGTAACCCTGTCCTCAGCCTTGTTGCTTGAACATCCTCGCATAACAGAAAAAGGCATTGATACTGAGCAATGCTTCCTTTTTACCCCTATTTTAATAGGCAGCACGTATTTTTAAGCTGCCTTAGTTCTTGAATCCTCGTAGTGGATGACGATATCGTGTTCAACGACCATATTCCTTTCCGTAGATGATATTTCCTCTATGAGCACATCCATTTCCTCTCGTTATTTCACCAATGCTTCTCAGAGATGGGGACTGTATTAACGTCCACACCGTCTTTGTACCATCTCTCCTCCTGAGTGATCTTGACATCGTTTCCACTCACTAGTAATGCCCCTGTTAGTTGACTAATAACCTCTTGGTGAAGAACTTATGTGCCTGAGTTGATGGGTAAGATAACTTACTCTGTCGCTTCCTCATCAAACCATCGTCAGAAAAAGTCCAGTCCTCGAGGCCGTAAGTACGCCACCACTGGCCGTCCTTGTCATGCCATTCGTACCAGAACTGAACCGCAATTTTATTGTCAGTAAAGGCGAACAGCTCCTTGCGAAGACGGTAACCCAGTTCGTGCTCCCATTTCTTGGTCAGAAAGACTTCAATCTCATCCCGTCCCTGCAGGAAAGTGTCCCTGTTGCGCCAGATCGAGTCCGGCGTGTAGGCCAGCTTCACCTTTGCTGGGTTCCTGGTATTTCCTACTATTAGCCCCTCATATGTCCTTGTACTTGGCTGCTGAAATGGGAAAGAAGGAAATGATTGGACACACTTGGTATTCCATCCATCTTGAGCCGCTTTCACCTTGATATGGGCGGTTTCTGCCGTAAAAGGTGGATACGGAGGGTTTCCCTTGTTATCACTCGCCATTGTGTTGGAATTATATCTTATTTAGAAACTTCGTTTTTCTTTGGATGTATATGGGTACATAAGCTATCGGCTCAATTACAACTCTTCCAAGTCTTTTCTACCCCAGCTTTTTATACCCGTGATTGTTTTGTCTAGATGTTGATGAGTAATGCACGAGGTAAAGGCAAAGTCCGGGGATCTTCACGTGCTGGCGCCAGCTTATAACCGATATTGGTTCGGTATTGGGCTTTCGGGGACATCGGTGACGCAACCATGAGCCTAAAATAATCCATTTGTCGGAGGCAATTCGACGGAAAGTTTCCCGGGTGCGAAGGGCGCGGATAATTAGGTAATTCATATTTAGTTTTTCCTCGGGCTTAGGTGTTTAGTAGAACTACCTAGGTGAAGTGTTATCGCCGTCACTTCGTCCCCTTATTTCCTATTTCAATTCCCGTTCAGCGGCCGAATCAAAGCGATGTTCGGGGCGGACTTAATTCGACATCTCAACTTTTCAACCCCCGTTCCTAGGCAGGTCGATTATCGACAATGTTAAAAACATCTGACCTTCAAAGAGTTCAAACTTGCTATGTAGACCTGGCTCTAGTAGATTCGCCCTTTGCTTACTTTGCCAACATCGTAGTCGACCCTATCCACTGCGATACGCAATCCTTGAGGTCTAGAGTCAAATCTAACAGGTCACCAGCAACTCAAATATTGTCCCTTGACTCACATCTATCCAGACTATCAACGGGTACGTACGTAAGCTACAGGCCTAGCTACATGTAGAATTTGGAATTCTCGTGGGGTGTTAGGGAAATGATGTATATAATCGGGGGTATAGGTCACATCGTCGTGACATACACGTGTATTTGAAATACTGTTACTCAAGATTCTTAGCAGAGGGTCCTATGTATGTCATAGCACATTGCCCAGCATGTTACACGTGCGTCTTCTCAAACGCCGGTCAGACCGATATCGTACAGGTCTTTATTTGTAACCAATTCCAAATTTCACATGTCTTCTTCAGCTGAGCAACTTGATACTACATGTACATAGGCTGCTAGATACGTAAGGTACCTAATGTACCTATTGCGAGCATACTTGCCTGGGTACCCCCACAAGGCTTTAGTTAGTCTGGTGAGGGTCGATATCCATCTGACACATCCAAAGCTTCCGAGATCCGTGACTACCTCTACCTAGGTATACATTTTTCTCCCCAAATGTTGAATTAGCATCATATCGTTGGTAGGGTGTTAATTTTGTCCCGAGGGTAACTAAGATACCTACTCGCTAGAATCCCTTATATGGATATAAAATAGAATTGGAAGAGTATTACTAAGTTCAAGATATCAATCGGTAGGTGGTGCGGGTCCCACGGAGGAAAAGAAACAGCTATCAGAAGTATCAAAGGCATCAAAGGTATCAAAGGTTAGGTGTTCCACAATTGCATTGTTGGATGACGAAATACTTTGTTGGAGCTCACGAATGAAGAGACGGCCGCACCTGCGTTCAAGAAAACAATAGTTTACCCAGATTGGTAATTTTGGACCAAGCTAGAGTTTTATCTGATCTTTCATTATTACGATATCGTGCATGTACGTAGTGTTTGAAGAAAAGAACAACGATCCAAGAAAAAAAAGAGAAGTTCTATAACCCCTCCTTTCTCTTACCCTTCCTGTCCATCAAGGTTCCTTTGCCCCACCATTGTATTTGATACCCCACCACTAACAACTCGAAATTGACAGATTCATATATAAATGCGAGGTACCTAGTGGGACATGTCGTGATCCGGAAAGAAAAGAAGCGAAAGTATCACAGAATCTTGGCGCCTATTTTACTCACATAAGGTAAAAAAGTACCTCAAAGTAACTTACATAACGTAGCATCGACTTCAGGACAGGGTCCCTTAGCTTTCCGAATTCGCAGCATTACTGTAACAACCCGAAATCGTCTTTCCATCAAACATCTGTAGTTGGCAACAGCTATATAGGCAACAAACTCCCACATCTCAACTTTGTTCCTCATCTACAAACAAACAAATCTACCTGTCACTTTCGAGTGTCTGTCTCAAACCTACCTGTCTCAGACGAAAATACCGAACACATATCCATCTAAACCCCACCAATCGTCCGTAACAATGGCTACCGCTCTCAAGGCTGGAGATAACTTCCCCGAAGGTGTTTCTTTCACCTACGTCCCCTACACACCTGAGACAAGCGACGTAACTGCATGCGGCCTTCCCGTCAAGTACGATGCCAGCAAGGGTAAGTCACCTCGCCATAAAATCACCACCGATGTACGGAGATGTTTTATCTAACCGATTTACAGAATTCAAGAACAAGAAGGTAGTCCTCGTCGCCGTCCCCGGTGCCTTCACGCCCACCTGCCAGAACAACCACATCCAGGGCTACATCAAGAAGCTGCCGGAGCTCAAGGCCAAGGGTGTCGACGAGGTCATCGTCATCGCCTACAACGACGCTTGGGTCCAGGCTGCCTGGGGCAAGGCCAACGGCATCAAGGATGAGATTGTAAGTTTTTCATTTCCTTCTTTCCCCATTCTTCCCATCCACACTTCCGGAAACAGAAGTGTCTCAGAGGAAATGTCAAGTTCATTGGATGCCACTATGCGTGACATAGCTGTACCCATCTACAACGTGGAGTTATAAATTACCCCTCATAACCCCAATCCACCCCTAACAAACTCCCGACTAACACGAAAACCACCGCCAGATCTTCGCCTCCGACGAAGGCCCAGCCTTCAGCAGTAGCATCGGCTGGACCCTTGGTCCCCGCACCGCCCGGTACGCCATCGTCGTAGACCACGGCAAGGTCATCTACGCCGAGAAGGAGCCCGGCAAGGAGGTGACCGTCTCCGGCGTCGATGCCGTCCTGGCTAAGCTATAAATCTGTTAAAAATTAATCTCTCTACTTACCTACAATACTTCACATCTCCTCTTATCGTATCGTATCGTATCGTATCGCATATTAGAACTCGGAGGGGAAAAGCAGGCAGAGAGAAAACTGTACTGTGCTAGCAAATAGAGAGATGGACATTAGGGGGGAGGAGGGGATAAGATAGGCTGGAATGGGAAAGGGAAAGGGGGAAGGGTAGATTTCATACTACAGCCTAAACAGTCAAGATTCCCAACTCTTGTCTCCATGCACTGAATTATTAAAGGGATGGGAGTTGGCCAACCGGCTTAAATGTAAGACAACTGGCTACTCTGCAACAAGCTCCGCTCAATTCTCCCCATGTACCTAGACCACATACTCTAATAGACTCAACTCTCCTTCACTAAATAGTCCATGTCCAACAAATAGCGCGTTTATAGTTCTGTGCAGATTATTATGTCCAATACCTAATGAATTTCGTTATGGATACTCTTGAGTTCGGCGAGTTTGACCGAGTTAAATATGGCAAAGCCTTCTAGATGGCCAGATTAAGTGGGAGTCCATGCGGGGAGGAATCGGAAAGGCAAAAGTTGGTCCATTTAAATAGCACACAAGGACACATTGTTCAGACCGTAGAACGAACTGGTATTATGAAGCTACCAGGTTAGAATTCCCATGGCCAATGGGAGATTCCATGCAAATTTCCCCAATCGAGTAGATGTACGTGAGGTTTATCTTTTGTATTCGCAATCGAGGAAATATCCCACCGAAGACGCCTGCCAGACGCAAGAGGCAACACTAGAGATGATGCATGTAGTGCGTATCATACCATCCCATCCCCCTTCTGTCCTGACCTCCGTATCCGCACATTTCACATGCCCTGTCCCAAGACAAATTTTCGACCCCGACCTAGTTTACCGCTTAACGGGTCTTGGCCTGGACCTTCTGCTGGGCACCACGAGCACCCTGCTTTCCGACGATGCGCTGAGTCTGGCCCTTGGAGGCTGTGGCGGCGTTCTTGGCCTTCTCGGACTTCTTGGCGGCGGCGGCAGCGGCCTTCTTCTCCTTGGACTCTCTGATAGCTTGAGCGCGAGCGGCGGAGCGGGCCTCAGGTCGCATAGATCGCTTCTCCTTGATCACATCGAGAGAGGCACCGACGATGGCTCGCTGGGCCTTGACGGTGCGGCGCGTGCGCTTCTTGGCGACTTCCTGGGGTGTATGTCAGCCTCTATTCCTTTACGATCAAGATCCACCTCTGTTTGCGGAACTGGAGGGCCCGTTCCAATAGTAATGGGGATATTAAGGAATCGTAATCGTACCTCAGTGATACCCTTGCGGTGTTGTCGTCGGAAGAGAACAGTCCATGCGATTCGGCGAGGGTTCTTTCGCTGGAGGAAGAGGGACTCGGACTTGCCGTTCTGGAATCGGAAGACTTTGCTGTCGCCTCTGACGTAGAGCTTACCCTGTATTCGCGTTTTATTAGCATATGATCCATTGAATCGCATTGAAAGAGGAATTGCAGATAATCGTGCGAAGTGTGTCGTCGGGAGTATGGGAAGGGCCAATCCATCGCATCTACTCTCGAATCGTCCTCTCTTCCCTTTCTAATTCGGAGATGCAGGGTATTGGTCGAACGATGGGAATTGAACGGGAAATCGAATCAAGGAAAGCATACCTTGCCAGGGTAGATCTTCTGGCCAGAGAAGGTGTCGTCGTAAGTTCTCATGGTGACGGTTGATGTGTGGTGAGAACTTGCGTGGACTGCTGTGAGGTTAGTATTTTCGTGGTGGTTGATTGAATTAGGATAAGAGGGCGAATTTCGTAAATGTCAAAGTTGCGCACTTGTGTGGGCTGAATGACTAAGCAGACCTTTTTTTTCTACTCTTAGGGTCTCGCTAGATGTGGCTCGTGCGCTGGATACAAATTGTGGCTGATGTCATCGAATCGAGTGATAAGATGAAATCGATGCCTCCTTATTGTGATAAACCCCACTCTTGCATACTAATATTTACTTTCTACTTGGGCGGCTTTATGTAGTTGCAGGTGCAATCCTAGACTTAGACCTGTTTTTCTATTATTGATGGTGATATTGTAACGGCTCTATGTCCTGAATGTTCACAGACTTGCCTACATCAAGCGTCGCTTTGTTGGACTTGCCACTCAGTCAGGTTGACTATAAAACTCCTACATACGAGAGCTCGTGCTTCATTTAGGGGCCGACTGTATATCGATGACTGTAACGGCAGATGATATCGCGGTCCTAGTACAGAAACATTACGATGCACTACCTCCGAAGAGAAAGCCCGTGGTTCGCGGAAATGGGCTGCGTGAATGGGTGCCCCTGGCCGGAATAGTGGCTCAAGGTATATCTTGGTCTTCACCCAGTTTAGCTCGGTTTTACTATTCGATGTATGTAGAAGTGTATGTAAACTAATGTCTAATGATAGGAGAAAATGATGAACTGTGGTCTTTATCCTTTGCGTAGGGCAGCCTCCGTAGTTCTGACATATACGCCGGCTATGTCGAAACATATCTGTTGTGGGGTTTATCTGAGATAATACTAATAAAGGGGATAGAACAGGCATGAAATGCCTCCCCGCCTCCAAAATACCCCAAGCACAAGGGAATGTGCTACATGATTGGCATGCCGAAGTACTAGCCATACGGGCGTTTAATCGCTTCATCCTCGAAGAATGCAGGGTTCTGGCCCTAGGGGGCTCATCCAAGTTCTTACGGCGGCGGACTAGTGAAGAGATAGGCTCTAGCAATCTTGCCGGTGTCGAAGGGGAAGGAGGAGGACGAAACGAGTGGCACGGACAACCTTTCACCTGGAAGGAGGATATCCTTCTGCATATGTACTGCTCTGAAGCACCTTGTGAGCCACACCCCTTCACCCATCGAAAAGGGAGTAATGTTCTAACACCAGCTTATAGGCGGCGACGCAAGTATGGAATTAATAATGGCCTCGCAAGAGGACGCCACGCCTTGGGAATTACCACCAGAAACCCTCCCCAACACTACCACTACCTCTTCTCCTACTCCCTCTTCCCCCATTTCAACACCAACACCCTCCCTCCCAGGCCGCGCTTACTTCTCCCAACTCGGCGTCGTCCGTCGCAAACCCGCGCGCTCCGACGCCGAGCCTACGCTCTCTAAGTCGTGCTCCGACAAGCTAGCCCTGGACCAAATAACATCCCTCCTCTCGTCTACCACCGCGCTCCTCGTCGACCCCAGCCACGTCTACCTACACACCCTAGTCCTCCCCGAGTCCCGGTACAGCGAACCCGCCTGCCGCCGCGCATTTTCCCCATCTGCGGGCGGACGCATGCGTAGTCTCGTAAACGCTTTCTTTGGAGGGGGCTATGCGTTCCGACCCTTTGGCATCTCGACCACTTCGTCCGAATTTGCGTTTTCCCAGCGATCGGTGAGCTCGGCACTAAGCCACTGCGCCGAAGCGCAGAAGAAGGAGACGACAACAGCCGGCATAGCCGCGAGCAACCTCGCCGTGGCCTGGACTTCATCGGGGCTTATAGAGTCGACGCTAGGCGGCGTGTTGCAAGGGCGGAAGCAATCCGCGGCCGACAAGCGGGGGGCTAGCTTTGCGTCTCGAGGGGAGTTATGGGGTCTTGCTGCATCTGTCGCTACGTTGATATCGGATTTGATAATGCTAGAAGGAGTGGAGGTAAGAGGAGAAGAAGATGGGAAGTGGGGAGTAGAAGATACGACAAAGAATGCGGCAGAGATGATCGAGGAGATCCAAAAAGTGTTGGGATCTGAGACATACGGAGAGGTGAAAGCTTCTACATTACTAGAGCCGCGGCGGAAAGCCAAGGAAGAAGCTAGAGCGGAAGCACTGAAGGGATGGGTAAGAAATCTAGGTGATGAGTCTTTCGCCTTATGAGCAGTCGAAAGGCCCCACAGTCATAATATCCATTCGAGACGCAAATCATACAACACATGAGATAAACAAGACAATACGCTTTAAAACATGTTTCTTCATTTTGGTACAAGCAGTGGTGACATGTACCTGGGTAGATAGCGTGACCTGCTGGCAGACCTTGACGAAGACAGGAGGATAAAACACAGCGCAAGCTGCCACAGCAGTAGTAGGAATGGGGAGGATGTATCCGCATCGCCTCAAAGTGAAAAAAAAGGCGAAACAGTACGACCAGCCGGACTACCTAAAAGTGACGATGCAGAGAAAAGACCCCCCATCTTAAAATGCAAAGGACGGTCCAACTACCGAGGAACTCCCTTCCAGACCCTTCTCGCGAGAGAGACGTGAGAGAAAACAAGACCACCATCAACCGTGACGACCAAATGCCATTATCATTCCCGTATTTTTCCTTTCCGCGTTCATTCCGTTCATTCACAAATAAAGGGGGGAAGAGAATTCCGGTGTTTGGTCCAGTGAAAGATGCGTCGTTGGGTCGTTTATTCGACCTTGCTCTCAAAGTTCTCGCCAGCGACTAGGTCGGGGATGTCGTCATCGTCAGCCTCCTTGTTCTCCTTGGACATGCTCTGGTAGCTCTCGGCTAGTTTTCGGAGAGAAGCTAGAGAGTCGGGTCCGAGCTGGTTCAGGATACCGGGGACGAGCTCCGTAAGCTCCTTATCCTCACCGGCACCGTAGATGGCGAAGGTGTTGGCGGGGACGGCGGCGTGGACTAGCGCGATGTTAGCTAGGCTCCTCTCTCGAGTCTCTACCTAGATAGTTGTATAAAGACATGCAGTGTCATATTTTCGGAGCCGAAGACTCGGAAAATGACTCTGGTTCTGACTCTTCAAAATTCGCTTACCCTTAGGAGCAGAGAAGTGAATGACGTTGCCGTCGCTCTTGAACATGTTCACTTCCTCAATAGCCTGGATGGGCTGAGTGTTGAGCTTCTTCAGAGTGGCCTGCAGCTTCTTGTCATCGTTGGCGCTTCGGGCAACGTTTCGCTTTTGCTTGTGCCTTGGGGTTCCCTTTCCACCTACACGAATATTACAATTAATAATCATTTTTTCCCCGCGAAAAGAAGATGAGGGCTCGAGGATAATTACTACGTACCTGTTCGTGCGGGTGCGGCACCACCGAACTTCTTCTTCAAGATCTCCTGCACGTCCGCCATGGCTGTTGGTAAGAGGTCTCTCTATCGGTGATCGGACGGATAGGTGGTGGTGGGTTGTAGGTCAAGAAGGCTGACTGGTGGTGGGTGGATGAATAAGTTAGCTAGGTATTTTTATTGTACGATTACGGTGGAGGGGCTATGTCCTCGAGATATTTTTTTATAAAGCGGGGGGATAGGAACTGGAAGTCCTATGGTTCCCCTCAAAATAATAAGATCAGATATTGATCCTTACCTTGCGAGTAAATGCGAGATTTTACCGTCGTCAAGAGAATATTGTTTCGTAGCTCTCTCAAACGGGGCGATGAGGCCTGAAGTTGGAGCTCGTCGGCATTGGTATTCGAATTGTGCGTTGCCAAGACTTTTACCCTTTCCCACACTTTTTCGCTTGAGGATCAACCCTCTTCCGTCATAGGGGAAAGACGGGAGGAGGGGGGTGGCCCGTACGTACCTAGGTACCTATAGTGGACTCAGTGGACCACCCTTACCTAAGGTACCTCATACTACATGCTTACCCTTCATCTCCCCTACGCGTGTTACATAGATGCGACACGCCTCACTCTCCCACCTTTTATCACAACTCCCCCTATTACGAGTAGCACTGAATCTCCTACGCCGAAGTCATTTAGAAAAGGAGACAGCTATATTATTTAGGTAGAGCAAAAGCAACAACACCACGCATGCAAAGGTATACCCTGATCCCCCAAGGAAAAAGGCACACCCGCAAACTGGCACTCGAATCTCCCCAAGCTCTCCCACAAATACATCTCGCATCGCGATTCAAAATCTCTCTTACACGCCGCCCACCCCCTAACTAGACCTCCATCATTCTCTCATTTCCTCCCCCTTCATACATACGACTTTCGCAGCTGTGCTATTCAGTCTGCTAGTCTTGCAAGCGCGTCCATACTCGACTCTTCCTCCTCCTCCAACTCCACCTCTTCCTCAATCACCTCCAACTTCTCCACCACATTTGTGGTCTGCGTCGCGTCGGCGAGCAACAGTGGCTGTTCTTCAGAGCTATATCCGTCGCCGAACACCACGTTGTCGCCTTCAATTATGCCAGCTCCCACAAGGAGTTTGAACTCCGCGTCGTCGTTGGAGACATCGTCATCCAGTAATGTCATCGTTGGTCTGGGAATTTCTTCGAGTGCGAATGCGTCTTTGGAATTGGCGATTCGGCCAAGCTCATAGTCGAAGATCCAGGGAAAGCTGATGAACGGCATGTCGTCGGCCGTCAATTCCCGCCCTCTTCCCTCTTGCCTCACCCTCGCCGATGCCATCTCTGCTTCTTCCCAGGTGACTAGATAAGCCGCGGCTATGACGGGGTAGAGAACTTTGGGGTCTCTAGAGCCCGCCATCTTGATGCAAGCCGTTCTGAACCGTTCCTTGTGGTTAGTCATCACTGGTTCCATGGTCTCCTGCCTCTTGTATCCGCTTCCAACAGGAGGCTTCGACAACACAAACGTTGACCAGACTTCAAATTCGGTCCCAATGTCGTACTGGTTCATGATTTGGCGCATGGCCTTGTCGTGTTGCCTCTTTATCATTCTCACCGTCTTCAACGTCTTGCTCTCCAATGCATATCTGCGAAGAATCCTCTCGTCAAAAGCTCCATCAAGCTGCGGTTTGAAATTGATCTTGGCTACTTGATCGTAGAGTTTTCCGAGGATCTTGTTCGAGTGATACGTCTTATACGGTGGCCTCTCCATGAAATGCGGGTACTGCTTTGGCCGCAACGACGGCTTCAGATACGCTTCCTGGCCTGTCTTGGGGTAGTCGACCGCATTCGAATGTAGGGCTGCGAGTTCGACGCACTGCGGATCCTTTGGTCCTTCGGTAAGCGCATCACATTTCGCCATATGTGCATGAGCAATGGTGCTGAGCGCGTCATTCTTCATGTAGCGAACGAAAAACGAGATAAGGTCCGTAACCGTTACGTCTCGCGCGATTTCCTTTGGCTTAAGAGTGTCATGCTTCATCGAAGGGTAGTTCCACTCTTCGGGCATAAGTTGAGGATCCCAGACAACGAAGTAGTCATCCCCGTCAAGGTCGCCACCAGAACACATAGAAGGGATGTCCCGGTCGCCCACTGCCGGGAACACAACAACATCGCGGAGATGTCTCAATGCAGGGACGTCCACTGCCTCTACGATTCGGATATCGCCTGGGTGTAGAGATGGGTTCCGCCCAAGCATGCAGACTCCAGTGATTACCCTGTATTCACCATCCTCTCCCGTCTTGGGTACCTGGAGGAAGATTTGTGGTAAGAGGTTGACGTCCCTGTTGTCCGATTCAACCTTGTCAGAATGCCCTCGTAGCGTACGAGTCTCGTCCACGCAGCCAAAGACGAAAGCCCCTTTTTCGACTACGATGCGAGCTTTCTCGCGGAGTAGTTTCAATGACCAGGCGCGCCAGACTTGTAAGATTGTCATGAAGAAAGGCTCCTTCGCATGCATGAACCCATCTGCGATCATCCGTGCTATCGTCGTGGTGACACCGTTTTGGTCGACGTATTTGTTGAGTGTCTGCATGGCGGTTTGAGCATCCACCATTGCAAGCTCGTAAATCTCCACCTGCTTCTTCAACAAGTCTGTGAAGACAATATCTGGCACGCCAAGACAGCTCAATATCATGATCGTCTGTCTGTTCAGTGTTGCGACGGAGTATCTAGACGTCTTGATGATTTCGAGACCTTGGGAAATAGCCGTGAATTTGTTCTGCGAGGGCCGAAGATGGACTTCGTTGAAAGGCACCTCAGGCCACTGCACCAGGATTCCCTTGCTACCTCCGAGTCTGAATTGGAAAACAGATGGGACGGCCGTGTCACTCTTGTTCATGTTAAGATTCTGTACGAGGAACCTGGCGCGGCTGGGAGCAATCTTCCCGACTCCATCTGTAAAACACCAACCGTTGTGCTCGATGTCTTCAATGTGTCTGATAGTCTGGCCGATAGGGGAGGCCTTGGGAATCTGTGTCGTTGAAAAACATTGCCCAAGCCGGGCGGCGTACTTGGCCACAACCTTGATGTGGTTCACGTTGCCCATCCAATTCCGGATGTTATCGCAAGTTAAGAAGTCGACTGGGCAGAAGAACCAAGCACCATTCTCTCGGAATTGAGAGTTTCCAGACGCTAGATAGTGGAAATGGCGACCGCCAATCCGAATGCCATTCTGCAACGTTCGATACACCCTGTTGAACAAGGCATTGTCCGTCGCAGAGTCTGGGGCTGGGAATATTCGGCCCCTCATAAGTTCGTCGGTGAATTGAACACGCAGAAAGCGATCCCCCAGGTTAGCATACTGGCGCAGGATGCGGTTTGACGGCTCTGCTGTTGGACTACTGAGGTACATAGTCGAGGGCGTGACCACGACCTTTCTTACCCATTGGCAATGATCGGGTAATGAGATTTCTGGGTAGTGGCTCATCGCTTTCTTGTCCTCGAAAAGCGACATCGGGTCGTAGATTCTCTTCTCGTCAAGCTTGTCTCTGTCCTCGGGGCGAAGCCCGATACGAGGTCGCGAGACGTACGACAAGAGGTCCCTTGCCGCATCGCGGCGTCGAGTTCGTTCTTTCGACAGGTTCTTCAGCTTCTGGAGAAACCCAGCTGTGATATCCACCTCGTGTAAGATGCCTTGAGAAATGCATACTTCAAGCTGATATCGGACATCATATGTTAGTTCAGTGTCCTCTTCATTGGCGAGGAGAGCTAGATTGTTCGTTTCAGAACTGTCGGCCCCCTGTGGCTCAAGTTGATCCCAACAGTCAGGCACCCGCGCCGCAACGGACACGAATTCCTCCAACGTCGTGTGATCGATCATAATATTGAAATCAACCAACGCGGCCTTCATTTTCTCCCAAGTTGGGAGAGTTGACTTGGAAAAGATAAGTCGGTACGTGAGCCACCGGCCAATGTCGATGAACTGGTTGGCTCTGGATAACGAGACGGGTTCATTTCTGAACCATGTTGAGTCATAAGTGATATCCACTGTCCGATCCCAGGCATCCCGAATATACCAAGTGTTCTTGCTGCTCGAATGCGATCCAGCATCATCGTGTTTCACGTAGTAGATGGGCGGGCTTGGTAGGGGAATAAGTAGGCCCCAACCCTTCTCACCTCCATCGATGAACACCATCTTCTTGAGACGTGTGAAAGGAATATGTGCCCTGTACTCCTGGGGCTCCTCCATTTCTCCAATGGGTGAAGGGTGTTGCATGCGAGGATTCTCACGACGTGGGTCATCGATCTTGCATGTGAATGTGATTTCAAGTCTCTTGGATCGCAGATCAGCGACCAAGGAAAACCCGGAGTTAATGCTGTTCTTGATTGATTTGAACGGCATCATCCCATTCTCGTGAGCGAGCACGCCAAATTGTATGGCATCCATTGGGAGAGTCAAGATGGGTGGGTGTGACCTCCCACTCGAGCTACGGATTGAGAACGCCTTTCGTTCTTTCTGAAGCTCGACCCTTATCTTGGCCTCTTGGCCCTGGATGACAACTGTCATGACATCGTCCCAGAATTGCCTGCTGGGAGGGGGTGAGAAATGGATGCGTCCGCCTCCCTCTCGCTCTCCAGTCCGTCCCTCGTAGATTTCGATGGAGACGAGTTCGCCATAGCGCCTGAAGATTAACCACAGATCCAATGTAGTGATATTGGGAGGGAGACCGTTAAGACGAAGGGATATTCTTTCCCATTCTGCCCACTCTGGTCTGAGACCCGCGGCGTTGGTAGGGGGATGTTGGTATGGGCCACGCCCATGGTTGCCGTTAGACTTGACGGGAGGCTTCTTGTTACCTGCCCTAGGTTTAGTCTTGGCGTTAGGTGCGTGGGGTAGTCGTCGTTGGGTTAGGCTGGATGCTCCAGGCCCCGTCTGACGAAGGTTAGATGAGGTCGAGGCCTCATTAGGTAAGCTATAGCTTCCCCCGCTTATGTAAGGGGGTCGCTGATTGGTTGATCCTCTCGAAGCTGGCATGGCTCGTTGAGGCTGGCCACGTTGTGGCAGATTGCTTCTACGGCCGTTGTTAGACGGCGGATGGGAACTTCCCGCACGAAGCGCGTTGTTGCCCTCGTCGGACTGGCCGACGCTGCTCCAGCTGGATGGCGAGGTGGCTGGCCTCTCACCAGCCGAGCTGCTCTCGGACTGATCCGTATCAGGATCCATTGCAGTTCGGTATATTCCGACACTGCGGCTGTAGTGGATGTTGGCTAGGAAAGAGTGATGAGTCAGCGACTTGTGTGGAAAGAGGTCAAGACTTAGTCTTCTTAATCTTTACTTACAGAAGGATGAAGTCGGAGTATACGAGAAAATGAATGACTATGGAAGAGAAGACAGAACAAGCTTCTTGGTGAAGCCGAGTGGGAGCAGTGCGAACAACTGCCCTAGAATCAAGGTTAGCCTCAAGAGATCACGATATCTGGGGGCGAACGGTGGAAGGTGAGTCAAAATCTGAAATCTGAAATCTGAAATCTGAAGAGGGCAGCTATGACTGATATGCAACCACGCAATGAGACGATTGTACTAACCTGTGTTGATAGAGAAAGACGAATGGACCACGGGAGATACTATCCAAGTATCTATACAATTGAATAAAGGATGGATGGGTAGAAGAAAGGGTGAATGGAAGTTCTTGCTCTGGCCTGGCTGGATGAGCAGAGGGAAAGAAGTTGTGACAAATGAGCGTAGGCTAGTTGGGAGTGTTGAATGAATATTGGATGAATGTTGAAGGAAAGACGAAGGAATGTTAAATGAAAGTTGAAGAAATAAACGCGTCGTAACGAGGCTATCCACAATCGTCGAAACGCGTGGGAGTTGGGAGTGGGAGAATGTTGGCGGCGAATGGAGGGTAAACATGGAAGAAATAAAGTTAGGTACACATGTAGCCAGTAACGGCGAAGTCCAACCAGTGCTTTCCAATATCGAAAAAAAAACTTTACATTACCCCATTGATTTCGCGCTCGAATAATAATGGAATAAACAAGACGCCGAAATGTTTATTGCTTGGGAAAATCGATCAATCTTGCTCTTGTGGTCTGATGGTGATTATCCTGGGGCCACGGCGGGCACCTACTTAGATATACAGCCGATATACCTTCCAGTTCGTACATACGAACTCTGGTAGAAAAAACTTATGAAAAAAAAGGTGCTTGCTAGTACGCACTTTTCACGTCGTTTATTTACTAATATATAGGGTAGGTAGTTTAGGGGATACCTATGGTAAGGAAGTGCACCTCATCTGTTTAAGTTGTTTTCACTTGTGCTGTAGAGTCACATGCAGTTATCCGGCGCGTTTCGTGTGTTTGTTCACTCCCTACTTCCCCCCATATTAATCACAGACTCTGCCGTCTTTGTCGAACAGCCCAAGACTGTGTCTCGAAGATATTAATTGTGGGCATCATCCTGCTGTCTCCCCCTTATAGACTCCCCCCTTAGATGACGCCGACAATGCCACATGTTAGTGGCCTACATAGAACTATTTTCCATATGTCGAAAATAACTGTATCCCCATTTCCCATTTCAAGTCCAGAGAGACTTTATAGCTTGGATTATTCCATCCTTGTGGTCGAAGAAAATAACCTCACACAATAATGCCACCGTGTCCGAATTTACTACCCAGCTACGGTAAAATCAGGGATTTGATTATGGTATTCTCTCCTGGTATGTATTCAATCAGGAGCGGTTGCTACTTAACAGTGTGTCTTTATGCGGTACGTTCCATTGCTGGTTGGTGGCTTCGTAGATGCTAGCTTGCTGTACCCAGGTATATTAGTGAGAAGATATGATATCCATATAAGACTATTTGCTTGTGACCGCCTATGATGGTATTGAGCATAGGTGACTGTACCTATTATGACTTAAGCTCAGTGTAACCTGGTAGTTTTAAATATTTTAATATTATTTTCAGACTCGAGTATATCTAGGTGCGTAGAATCTGTAAACCTAGAATATTTTGCCCCTTTTCTAACTGGCTCAATTTCATTGTCACTATTGGTCCTCCTAGGTCATGCAATAAAGTAAGTATCGGCGGATTTGCTGCGTACTTAAGTCTAGGTCACCATATCACATGCGGTACGACTATACGGTATGTACTAGGCCTATACATAGGAAACTCCGGAATATCTTACCTTCTAGCCCCTACTAACCTTATCTCTTCCCCTTTCCTCTCCTTGGTGTACTCCCTATATGTATAGACGCAACTCGACTATGGCTAGGCACCTGGCATAGCTTCTCTATTCACTCGCGATGTTTTGAAGCTCAGACTTCTCATACTACGACTTTTGGAAAAATGCTACAGTCCGTCTTGTATACGAAGATCAAAGGCACCTGATTACGGTAAACTACTCTCTCAAAGGTTGTGGATCAAGTCCCGAACAGTTTTAGTACGCTTACCACCTAACCAAAACCAGCCCGTAGTTTGATCATGCTACCAATAAGATTATCACAGAGACCGCGCATATGTTAAATGGGTAATCAACGCCAGAGTAAGAATCACAATAGTATAATGAAATATCTAACCCAACGAAGCCACGAAAAAGGGCCCCATTGGTCCTATGATGAGATATGCAGAAGTCTGTTTACCCACTGTCTATCGAAAATGTCAAGGAACTTTTCTTGATGAATCATATGCAGAAACCATATGCTGATAAATCCCTTCCGAATTTTGTTCTTCCGTTAGTACGCCGTAAGTGCGAATTGTTTCTTGTTTCCTGTCCGTAGCAGAGTTCCTTGCCTTGTAGCTGCAAGATGACGTGTGAAACCTCGATAAGTTGAATATGGGGCTTGGTTGACGGGGGCACGTCGACCAACTCCGAGATCAAGAAAGTCCGAGATATGGTGATGAAAGTAGACATAGGGGTAGCTTAAAGGTAGGAAAGTGAGAGAAGAAAACGATCAGGGAATATCCATGATCTTGCCCGGGTTCATAATCCACAATGGATCAAGAGCTGACTTGATCTGCTTCATGACGCCCAGTGTGTCCGGTCCGACCTCTAATAGGAGTGACTCCTTTTTACCCCAGCCAATAGAATGCTCGCCCGTGCACGTGCCCTCCATATCGATCGCCCGCTTGACCATGTTCTTGACGCACGTCTCGACTTTATCAAGCTCTTCCTTCTTTCGCCGGTTGTAGATAATGCTCTCATGGAAGTTGCCGTCTCCTATGTGACCTAGAATGCTGGCGAAAAGACCCAAGTCGTCCATCTCCTTTTTGCTGACCTCTATGATGTCTGCGAGTCGGCTGAAAGGGACGGCGACATCAGTTGACCCTAATGAAGTCGTCTAGTTAGTATTCATATCTTTCCGCCATCTATATCCCGGAAAATTCATTGCTTCACGAAGCTAGATGATTTCAGGAAGTTAAGGACAAAGGGGGAATAACTCACAAACTTCTTCGCCATCCTTCCTCAGGGACAACATGGACCACAGAGATTCTTTCCTCGCCGACCATAGAAGTTTCTGTTCTCTAAGGTCCTTGGCAAATTCGAAATTGCTACCCTTGTTGTTCTTCGTAATGAACTGGACACGACTGATGTTTTCTTTAACGCTTGCCTTCGTCCCTGCAAATTTGAAGAAGAGTGTTGGCATTTCCTTCCATACGCGTGGCGCGGTCGCTCCGCCCATGTTGACGACTTTCATTTGGACCTCGTCCATGATTTCCATAGCCGCGATGGGGACCCCGGTTTGCATGACCTCGGCAGCGGCCGCTGCGGCATCGCGGATTGAAGGGAATGTTACTACGGCGACAGAGAATTCCTCTGGAACAACAGCAAGTTTGAGAGTGGCTAATTTTCTGTCAGCACTGATGGTTGGTATAATGAGTTTGAAAAGGGAATAACCTACCTTCGGTAACTAGGCCTAGAGTTCCTTCGGAACCTACGAATATACCATTAAGGTTATAACCTGCTGAGCTCTTCCTCGGCCGTCTCCGTGTTTTAATGACCGTCCCATCGGCCAAAACGACGGTCAGGTTGATGACCCAGTCTTTCATCGTCCCATATTTAACGGCATTGGTGCCAGAACAATTGGTACCAATCATGCCACCAATCTTAGCACTCGGGCCTATAATTCGAATTTATGTTAGTTTATACTCTCGCTAGTCATCGCCTTCAGAAACCCGAACTAAAATCCCACAAGGTACTCTGCTCGCATGTGTAGCACCCGCGATCATAGAGTGTGAATAGGTTTTACTGGCAATGGGGGATACTCACCAGGATCAATAGGAAAGAAAAGACCGCTGCCCATTCTGCTTAGCTGATCGTTGAGATCTTGCCAACCAATACTCGGCTGAACCACAACGTCCATATCATCCTTGTTAAACTGGATTATTTGATCCATGTACGCGAAGTCAACGCTGATGCCACCATATGGAGCTGAGAAGTTTCCTTCCAAGCTTGATCCTCCCGAATAGGGAATAATTGGTACGCGATACTTGTGACAGATACGTGCAATTGTTGATACCTGTTCTGTTGAACGTGGGTACACGACGGCGACCGGTAACCCATCAGGGTTCGTCGTTGACCATTCTGAATAGCCATGAGCTAGAAGGTCCTCCGGGTCGGTACTAATAATGTCCTCCTCCTCGCCCTTGCTGGCAATTTCTTGGCGAATTTCTCTCAATGCCTAGGATTAAGTTTAGTAATATGTCCGATTCCTTAATATCTCCCTACAGTGTGGTGGGGAGACTTACATCCTCCATCTCATCCATTGATGCATATCGCGGAGTAGGCATCTTGCTATCTAAGAGTGTAACGGCGCGTTTAGGAGGACCTTGAAGCGACGCCGCAGCAAGGCCGAATCCCAACATACCAGCGGTTGCTGTCAGGGCGAACACCGAACGACCAGTCCATCTTGGATGGCGAGATCCCGGATTAGACCATATTCGCTCAGCGCCGGGTCCATTTTCACCAATCGACTTCTTCAACAATGGAGAAGTGGAAAACCTGCGTCTCCAAGCGCATGGGAGACGCCCAGCGAAGTGTTTGACTGACATGTGTTTAGGATTTCTAGTAGTGAGGCTCAAGTGTGCATGGGCTGGAACGCATACACAGATGTGGGAGTATCGACAAGTTAAGCTAGAAGGGTAATAGAATCCCAGCACCAAAGTTGCTACAGCAGGTCATCTAACAACCAGTCTAGATTTCACGTATGTGTCCTACTCAGTTGCCTTAGGATAGAATCTCCAAGCAAAATGGTTTTCTGCTTGGTTCTACGCGAACCCTTGCCTAAGACCTAAGGCTGAATTAGAGAGGTTAGGGGATTGGTCTATTAGAAGGTTAAACTGACCACAGGAATACTGGCACCTGGAACAATCTGGATAGGCCAAAAGAGGAAAGCCGAAAGTGACCTCAGCGGGGGGGGGGGGGGGGGGGGGGGAGGCAAGCTCTCTTACAAATATCGTAGGGGTAGCCGTAGCCGTGTGGATGGAGAGTAGGCAGAATTGGGTACGTTCGTAAGCTTGCCTTGGTCCGAGAGGAGTAGCGCGGTAGGTGAAGTTAAGGGAAGTTTTAGAGAGTTCATAAGAGTACCCGATCTTAAATATAAGCTCGCTTCCGAATACAGCTGAAGCAGCATGAATCAGGCGTCATAGGATTCGTCTAAGTAGAAGTGACTAGCTCTGTTGACTACCGTGGGAGGCAGTGCCCCTTGTCCAGGCTCGGTGAGTCTACCAAAGCATGTCGAGCCGGGAAGTGTGTGACTCGGAACCCGAACAGTCACGAGAAAGAAATATCGGTAGCGAGTACTTCTGAAGATCGAAACTTCGATGACATGCAGAGACGGGGGGAAAGGTGGGAGAGAGCCAAATAATACGAAGAGAAATAACAATCCTAGTAACTACTAGTAGAAGAGATCGGGAAAGGAGGTCATCCGGCTTTAACAGGAGGCACACACGGTGTACGCCAAACGGGACATTTATATGAGACGTAAGAACCTACGCGAGCGCAATGCCGGGGACTGTTGGCCATGTGAGAACCAGTCCCACGATTGGAAGTTGGTTGTAGGTCCATGCCACGCCATTCCAAGTTATCCCTGATGCTGGGGGAGGTTGGCAGTTGTTAATGGTAAGAAAAGGCCCACAAGTACGTTGACGTTAGATCCCAATCGTCGTCTGCGCTACTGTACAACAACGAATGAGGATTAAACCCGAGCTATAGACAAGGGGGACCGAGGATGTGGGAGTGGGAGAATGTTGCTAGTGTTACTATTTAGTGTAAGAAGGAGGAGAGGGGCGAAAGGGGGTCGTATGGTCTCTTGCTTTGATGGGAAGCTGGGAGGACTAGTCTTCAGAGGTTTGGAGATGCTTGGAGTTGATGAAGTAACAAGAAAGGAAAAATACAAAATTAATAATGCTGGTCCTGGTAGTACGTCCGCGATCCGTGGGGTTCATGCCGCAGGGCAATTCTCAGGGCAGTGCAGCCCTTTGTCACGAACTACATGTAGGTACAATACGGGCTGCATCCATACGTAACATAGCAGTATATAATTCGTCGCCGTTGGCTGGTGAAGAAAGGATTTTCTTACCATGTTTGGCCCAGCATCCAGAGTTGGGTATCGTGGGAGACGGTGCGATTTCTGGTTTCGATACTGTCTTCTCGTCCGAACCTATGACCAACACGCGACCAGTAGACGGTTCGGCATACAATAAGCTTTGTATGCATGACGAATGGGATTTTTCATAAACGCAAGACACAAGAGACTGAGGTTGGGAGGCCGCCGATCTGTTACTAAGAGGTAAAGAGGTCGAGACATAGATTTGAAGATAGGTATGTATGTAAGTGCGGATGTGAGGCAGACAGGATACTTAGGTGGTAAACGGGGCCTATATGACCGTTAAAGTCAACTATAGGGGTCCAAAAAGTGCCTTGCTAGGTACACATGCGTGAAATTCCACGGCGCCTTCCGCGGGAGCTATGTTAGGTATTCCGAACTTAGGAAGAGAGGAGCATTCCATATTTCGTACAAGTTCACGAATTAGAAAAAAAGGTTGAATCATGAGGGGCAAGTCAAGGCCGCTAGTTCCACTTCACAAGTACATGTAGAATGAGGGGTACTGGAGGGGAAAAAAGATCAATAATTTGGTGATGCAATTATCAATAGAGCACTGAAGTGGATACACACACCGGCGTGTGACCCTGGCTGCCCTGTATCGTACAATTTATACATTCACATTATCACTTTCTGTAATGTCCCAATTACTTAATGCATAGTTCAATTGCCTTGTTTATAACTCCAATGATATATTAATGAAAGTAAAGTTATTACTCTTCCTAGAATCAACGGCATCTCTTGCAACCTGATTATTCAGCCCTATAAAAATTGTGGTTACGAACACATAATCTTAGCTTAGATACATGAAAGAGCCGAAGCGCCCGAGTCGGGTACGCTCCCTGTCTCTGCATGACGGTTCTGTAGTGCATTAGATCTAATCAATGTCTAACCCAAACATGACATGCTCGCCTCGTCTTGTACATATCGTTGCAGAAACCTCAGTTTCACTAGCTAGCCTCCTATGGCCTCCTATAACGGGCACCTGTTGGCTTAGTAAGTGCAGGAGAGGCTACTGTATATTGGCCAGTATATGCAACGACCGCATGTAGATCATTTCACTCTAGAACCTCGGGATCCAGGACGCATCCGGCGAATAAGCGTCATTTCGACTTCCTCGTCTCATATATGCATAGTCCTTGTCCGAATGTGGCGTCCAGAGCCCTAGAAGCGGAAGGCTGAATTCGAAACGCCAATACATGTAAGGTGATTGGTGCCATTCTTTGGCCAGATATAGCCTAACTCGCGATAGGAAACGGTTGATTCATATGCACCCCTTCAGAGGAAAAGGGTCAGGTCGAAGTGTCTGATGAATTGAGCCGCTCTAGTTGTCGGGAAATGGCTCAAGACCCGGCAGTCTGTAATCAGACCTCTGGATAGAGTCCAGTACCTGATATACTTGCCTATAAGTATTCCATCCACTACATGCTTTTCCTAGTGGTTATACAGAGACACAGTACACAACAATAGATGAATCTTATTCGACGAAGAAAAATAAATCGAAGTAAGCTGTTTCTCTTGCTGCATGTCAGAGTCGCACATAGCCAGGTGGACACGACAACAATAGAGAAAATGCACAGCCTATAACAAGAAGACAACGCTTTTGCGGTAGCATAAGCCGGCTGAGGAATAATGGACAACGGCAATGGTGACCAACCATTTTCGAGGTTGTTGATATACGTTGAGCTCATTGCAGCTGAAGTTCTGTCAGGAAGTCGTCACAGCCATCGATGCAGTGTAACGAAGATGTCAAACCATATCGAACTGGTAATGACGATTTTGATTCAGGCTGATTTTAATTGCGGTGTTCATGTTGCCCAGGGGAGTAACATGGAGGGGCATGCTGTCATCCCGGGAATTGGGAGCCTACCCCAGACTCTACATATGAATAACCACATGAAGAACCCTGCAGGACATGGCTAGCCTTGGGAACTAGCCCAAAATAGGGAGCTCCTAGGCCTGGAGCTTACAATGTAGTAGCAGTAGCAGTAGAAGTTAGTAATACTTCTAGGGTGAAGTTCAATGATTCCTACTGGAGTAATATTGGACAAGGGCACTTCGAATCTAGAATATTTCTATGGAGATCAGCTCATTCTTATTAGCGAGGGTGGGGGGATTTGTTACCTCGAGTACCGTACATATTTGACGGCAACGTTCATGTACGCACTGACTGATGATGAATGTCCAACAACACTCATTGTTGCGGTTCTCTTTTTGGAATTGAAACAAGGGCGCCAGGGGTAGGTGGAAAACTCTTCTATGGCTCATCAAAAAGCAAATTGTCCTCTTCAATCCGTGGATTGTACCTCGCATAAGATGAAAAGCCAACCTGCTTATCAAGATCGTCAATGATGAGAGAAACTTCTCGAGGCGCAAAAGTGATATGATAAAAGAAAAATGAAGAAATCGGAAAGCAAGAGGTTGTATATCTGGAGGCGCATGAGTACCTGAAGCTTGACCCGAATAGTGCAGAGATCTTCAGGCTTGACCGGGTGGACGAAGGGACCGTCTTGGCCTATGCTAGACATCTCTTCTATGGCTCACCAGTTGCAACCCTTTACATACCTCAGTTCCACCGCTTACCACCGGCTGAGAACTTCAATAGGCGGTCCGGCGATACATGTAAAGCCTGTTACAACCTGCACTGTACTGATCTGACTTGGTCCATTCTCTTCGGATAAGGTATTGCTAGAGGCGGACTTGACATCACCGTGCGTAGAATTGTAGTGCTACCTCCGATGCACGAGACGAGCAAATACAATTCTGCCAGGTCTCGCATTCGGACAGAGGGTAGTGACTGTCGGTCAGAATCAGGTAACAATCGGGCTGCAGGCTAAGATAAGGTCAGGAAGAACCCAACCCGGAGTCCATCCATCATGCAGCCCACGTGCCTGCTAGGGACTTCTTTTCTGACCTGATTTTTAGGAGGGCAGGCTGCACCTAGGTATGCAGGAGATAGGAAGGGATTCTTCTTCTCAGTGTCTCCGCGGACGTCTCCCCCTTCTGTCGAAGGATTCCACTTGCAGCAAAAGAGCAAGAGCGCATAACAAACACTGGTTACCATGGATGTTTTCATGTCGGGACGGAAAGTGAAATTATGCTGCTCAGGTACAGAGCTTGACTTGATTCGATGTCCGCCCTGCATAGGCGGATAGGGCTTGAACGGGAAGCATTGGGCGGTGCTTGACCGGACAATGTAACCCGCATGAGTACCGAGATACAACCCTGCCAGCCCCGAAATCTCGGGTAACTAGTCCAGAGAGAAAACTAAGTGCAATAAGAGGAATCACACCTACGTACTAGTAACAAGTTGAGGAGCACTGCTACCGAGGCTGAGAAATATGGGTCGTCAAATAGTACAGCTTTGAGACTCGAAAGCGTTTTTCAAGGCAGTGATGAAAAATGTTGAAAGTGTTGAGAATTAGCCCGAATCTCGGGTGAAAAGATATACCCTAGGATCTAACCCCTGGTCCTCGGTGTGCATACGTGCACGTCATGATTGGATTTTCGGTGTTCCCGGTCGATCAACTAACTACTTACGTGTATATGACCTTGTTTCAATATGATGGGGGAATATGAGGCTGATGGTGATTTATGGATGTTGAAAAGTGACCGGGAAAAATAAATAAATTGGAAATCGGTGTTAATGGCAGGCGAGCCGGTAAAAGCTTGGGTGCTCATATTAAGTACATAATAGGGATATATGGATTCTATACACGGTATATGAATATATGATTTGCTTATCCCTCATTCCATCTCTATCCATCATTATCATCATCATCGTCACTTTACTTTCTACCGTATTGTAAAGCCTACTTGGGGGAAAGAAACCATTCGATTTATCATCGAGATTTTCTTTTTCTTTCTGCAAGAAATTCAATCATGGATACAAGATCACGAGAATTCGTTTCAGCTGCGCCGTCTCCTAATACGACCTGGATAAGCGGTTCAAACTGATATTGCTTACCATACACCCATATTCCACACATAATATCGGATTTGATTAAAACAGACCGCCTTTTGACAACCATCATGCCTCATTTATTCATCTACATCCCAACGATACCCAACCCTGTTCGATAAAATACTTTAGATCACACGACTAACGAACATGGAGGTACCATCTGTTACCTAATAGAAGCACAGGAAACAAGATAACCATGATAGATATAACCCTAATGCCAACCTGTGACATGCATCCCGCCCTACGTCTGGATGCCAATGCTACTCCTCTATCTACCAAATGGCAATTTAATATACAACCCCCAGACTCTCGTAGCATCTTAGCCTAGAGGTTTCAAATGCTCGAAATACTGATTGGTCGGATGTCATTGCATTTAACTCACGTGCCATTGGTTACGAAGAAGCGATGGTCTGGGCTCGTGGGGTTGAATACCAAAGTGGTGAGCCGCTTCCATTCTGATACGAACTCTATTAACATGTACGCATATCAATCAACAAGCCTATGCCGTGCCTGTCTATGCGAGAACGAAGATAATAACTATTGCACATTATTCCACGATGATGGAATAGGCATCGAAGCAGATCTCGGCCGCTACAGCAGATACCACATCTCCCCGAGGTCTCGTATGTTAACAGGTGATATGAATACCGCAATTTGAAAGTCTGCCGTTCAAACAGATTTTAAAGCACGAAACAAATAAAATAAACCCACATCCGCAATAGCCGACACCTACTATGATGAGAACCTGGTAGGTGAGGCACCAACCCGGGTTACCATAGGTGTCCTAGTTCGATGTTCGATTGTAGCACGTCTATACATGTATCCTATGTCGCAGACTACTGAGGGCGACACATACCTACTTCAAGGATGGTGTCATGTTACACCATGGACAAAGAGTCATATATATATCCTAGCCGTAGCCAGATAGTTTCCAGTCCCTCGCGGAACAACGCGTTCTATTCTTACATGCAAGGTGCGCCACGTGACAGATGGATTAGGGGACTATGTAGTGTTCAACTTATCTTCCTATAACTAAATCCTTAACGATCCACGTAAATATTATATGAGGGCAACTCAGGGATAATCTGGACTAGACTAACGAGCCTAAGAGCGAGCAACTGATAGGAGTTCAACTTAAGCTATACTTTGAATAAGTAGCAACATTAAATAGCACACCTTTTCTTAGTGGAGAAACGATGAAATCTGAGGCCTTGATTCCGTGTAGAAGGAAGCCCGGCCAAATCTTAGGCGATAGCCGTCAGTTGAGATGATATCCACGACGTAGATGACTACCTAGCTAGGCGGCACGTCAAATTCTACAAATTAATAGAAATTCTTGAGAAGAGTGGAATCACTTCCTATATGGGTAGGTAGACAGTGTTCCAGAAATGAATATCGTTTTCGTGTAAGCGGAGAAAGTGTTATCTTGGGTAGACCAAGTTGCTATCACCCTCGTATAATAGTGCTAGACATGAAGCCAAAAGAAGGCAAAAGTCTTCAAGAAAGGCCTCTCTCAGAGCCCGAGCCCTAGGTTTTATACTAGACTTCTCTAAAGTATACGGCAAAAAGGAAAATAGAATGAAGAAGCTAAAAGGGCAAAACGTACAACACCAGGGATTCGCTGGTCGTCACC
The DNA here is from genome assembly GCA_002120335.1 of Hypoxylon sp. EC38. Lineage (NCBI taxonomy): Eukaryota > Fungi > Ascomycota > Sordariomycetes > Xylariales > Hypoxylaceae > Hypoxylon > Hypoxylon sp. EC38. The sequence continues at coordinate 209,637 of KZ111264.1, forward strand.
GACCCAACTACTAGTCTGGCCATATCCGGCTTGTCTTAAGGGAGAGCGGACGGGATCCCGAATTTTCCAGATTGTATGGTCGTACGTGATAACTCCAGCGTCTATTGTGGTTTATAAATGATGCTGTGCCCACACTACAATCTGCCACTTAGCCCCTATTCTAACTCACACCGTCACTTAGATTAGATCAAAAATATCCAGAACAAAAATCGTAAGAGCTAGCTCATAGTAAAACAAACACACATAAAGAAATGGTGACACACGGTAAAAGATTAATATTGTTTTTTTTTCCTCGGCATGTTCACTCTGTCATAAAGTCTATGACTTCGTCAGAATGAGAAAGGGTGTAAGAAGAATACATAAATCACTGATATAGCGTCCTTCTGAGTTTTTCATATTACTCGTTAATAATAAATACACACGCAAACTAGCCTTATAGTTTTCTAGATAATGGAACTAATCTCCTTGCGGATATCATATAATATTCTTGAGGCCAACTGAGATCATCAAGGTACTTGTCGAGACTTTGGCCGCACATCAGGGTATATCAAAACCAAAGTAAAGTAGAACACGCCATTGCAACAAGAAATATGAAGTGTCTACTTGTCTTTGCTGCTTGTATCGCGGCTGTTACCGCAGCACACATCTGGAAGGTAAGAACCCTAGCTCCTATCCCCGTAAGAAGGCAAGACTAATAAATAGCACCAACATCGGCAACATCACCGGCACTATAGGCATCACCAGCATCATCACACACCTCAAGCTCGCACCGCCCTACCCGAGGGATATTACATCAAGCCCATGATTTGGCGAGGAACCGTGAAAGAGGGCGACCCAGAGATGACACTCCATGGCACCATTGAGGTACGCGGATAACAATAGCAACTCTTGACCCCGTGCTCATGTAAACCGACTCTGACCACATCACAGGATGTCGCTACGCAGATCCGAGCTATTGGGCCACAGTTCATCTGGCCGTCCCAAGACCAGCATCCAGCCATTAGCAAGCGAGCAGAAGTAAGAACCCCAACCCATCCTAACATGGTCTCCATTCGCCGCCTCTCTTGTACCTGTTCGCCCGTTAACCCGTCCATTAACCTACTAATCTGCTAACCCATGGCTGCTGCATCCATAGACAACCAACGTAACATGCGACTTGGACGGCGTAAACGCATATGGAGCGCCCCTTTCGCATGTATGCCAGATCCGCGACAACCTCGTTCACGCACCGGGGACCTGCAGCGTGGAAGGCAGCTCTAGCATGTGTTCTCGGATCAGCTGCTCAGGGCACGCCGCACTATGGCTCTGCAATGATAGCCCGCCGTGTACCCATACCAAGTGCAGTGATCTGGTTGCGTACGTCGATGACATCGTCAATGAGTGTCAGAGAAGTAGTGTAGGGCACATGTATGACCAGCATGCGATTTTAAGGGGCCAGGGGTCCAATACGGATGACTATCATGTGATCATAGGATACGATGACTGCTAAGTGGTAAGCTGTTAGTAGGGAACTGGCGATTAGATCCTTGGGAGGATTGCCGAGAAGGACGTTCTCATTTTTAAGTTAGGGGAATGATTAGTCAGTATTGCGGTAATTTCATGATACAGCCTTTTACTATGCCTCTTGAAATGAAGATAAGGAAAACTTTTGACCGCATTCACATGTTAGCCTCTGGATACCTGATCGATGTCTCAAATGTACATATTATTATCGTATGAAGCTATAGCTAAGAGTAGCGAAGCCAGCATCGACTTCATCTCGAATGCATCACCTAGCTATTAATTTCTGGCCAGGTACAGCTTCGAAGAATAGGCAACTATCCCTTGATGCTAAATGCTCGGCTTCCACTGATACCGTAGGGAGGCTATGGCCTGATGCTCCTAGGAGCGCTGATAACCTCCAGGTGTTTCACGACAGGGAATCCCTTGCCTTGTATTGGCGCCGTTGGGATATTACACTAGCTCTACTATGACTTGACTTCAGGGTCGCATAGTAGAAGCTAGGCAGCGCTTACTCAATCTTCCCTCAAGGCCCCTCGACCTTCTGCTGAGGGAGTAGAAGACGTGTCGCTTCTGTGGAAGGGTTTCGACTTGGAGTACCTAAGAGCAAGGACAGCGGCTTTTGAGTCTAAATCCTAAGAAGACTTCTTGCTCTTCTTGTCCTTGTGCTTCTTCTCCTTCTTTTCTTTTCGCTTCTTCTTGCGCGAAGCCTCCTCATCAACCTCTAACTCCTCGGAACTGGATTCGGCGGCACTTGCCTGCTCTTCTAGACTAGACTCTTCGACCTTGCGTTTCTGGCCTAGTTGGGCTGCCTTGAGAGCAGCTTTGGCTTTTTCTTTGGCGATCATCTCGGTCAACTTGGTATTGACAACCTTGTTATTATTCTCAGCCAGGTCGGCCCTGATGAATCGAATGGCGGCTTCTTTGTTCAAAGTCTGCTCAGGCTTTTGCAGCGGGGGGTTTTCGGCGTTCTTGATCTTCTCGAAATATTGTCGAACACGGGTGAGTTCCTTGAAGACAGGATGCTCTTTCGCGTTGACGCCATTAAGACGGAGGGAAGCTGCGTAGATAGTCAGATTGGCAAAAGTTGGGAGATGAGGTAGGTTGTTCTTACAGAAAAGCATCGACTCGATGGAGTAGGTCACGAGTACGTACAGCTTCGCTTTGTCGAGCAAGGGTAGCTTGTTGGCGACATCCGAGACATTATTTAGGATGGGCTGTAGCGCTTCCTCGAGATTATCGATCTCATCGTCTAGCCGATCTAATTGCGGTGAGATGTTCGGGGGATCCATGGCATAAGAATTCCTAGGAATGAAAAATGGGGTTGTTGAAGTTGATATCTGAATTCTGATAATGAGCCGTCAATATGAAATAATTATCTTTGTTATCGCATTGGAGTCGCAATTGAAAGAATTATGGCGGTGATTGACGGCAGAATTTCAAATCGGAGAAAGAATAGAGCGAAGTTTACGTACATACGTAATCAAATGTCAATGTACTTATATAGTGGACCTCAACTATTTCAGCCAATTGCGGCTGTTTGATTTCTGACCCGTTTTAGCGTGGTCATCGACCCGAAAATCAGGTCTCCATCAACGAAAAAAAATTAATGTCGACATCATGAAAGTCGTTGTATGGGATCTTTCCAAGACTTTGACCTAATCAATCCACTCTAGTCGCAACTTGCTAGTCTCTCTGCACAGGGTTATCCCTATGTGCTAAGTAGACCTTTGTCTCTTCCAATTCTTGTTCCATTCCCTCAGATGAGAAAGGATTGGCTACGGGAAACCTGACGTCCGCCTCGCCGGCTCGCGATTCCAACCACAGCCATCCCAATGACATGAAACCAAGAAGATAACCACGACAATTTTCCACCCTGTATTCACATCTTTTTCGCCGGCCGCTTTCGCGGGCTCCAGCGCGAATACCTAATAGAGCTCCGACATGGAATCACGATAACATCTTTGTGGGCCGGGGGGCCACCAAGCAACTGTCTGCCGTTGCTACCATTGCGGCGGGTCTACAACCGCGGAACGGTGGTTTTCACCTTGACCCCCCTATATACTATCCTCCAACCCTACCAGTCCAAGGCAATTCTCGAGAGAACGGTTCGCTAAGTTACCCATTCTATCGACCACCACCACCAACCTCTAGGATCCTTGTGAGGCGTATCCCGTCTACTCAACATGTTTATATATCTGCTTCGGAGTCGGCAGCAGTAGCAGAGGCGAACGGCGAACCCGAATTTGAATCTGAGCCTAAATTTGTTGATTTGGTACCGACTATCAGACTATCTAAAAAGATTCATATTATTGGTTTCGACGCAGATGCCAGATTTATTGCTCACGCTCTTGCCGCTGTCCCTAATCTACCTCCGGTCCAGATGCACACTCATCATGCAGAGCCACTAAAACGATGGGGAGAAGAGGGTAGGGCTGTTACCGTCTATGACTTGGAGAAAAACACCATCTCTTCACGGAACATCCCCTGTCCAGAATATTTTGGCCGTCGACGCCGCCAGATATGGACCCGACCGACTATCTTGGATAACATTATCGTCAGCACCATGAGTGGTGCTGCCCTCCCTAGCATTGCTGCCCTGCGCCAAAGGATTGATCGCCGCACTACTCTTTGCTTGGTCCAACCAGGACTTGGACTGATGGAATTATTAAATGAAAATATCTTCGACGACCCAGCTACACGACCAAACTACGTCATCTGCCACAGTGGCCATAAATTCTCAAGGCATTCTTCACTGAAGTATTCCTTGAGACACCTTCCCGGAAAGCTCCTCCTTCATGCTGTTCCAAGGGGTGGGGACTCGGACCTGGATCAGAAAACTGCTGAAGCACTGGGGAATCAACACACTCAGCACATGATTGATCTCCTCTCTGCGGCTAGTGACCTTAACGCGGTCCGTCTACCGTGGCATATCCTCTTACGACAGAAATTACCTGAAATGATTTTTGTGTCTCTCGCCGACACGATATCAGTGATCCTGGGTTGTAGATACGATCTAATCAGGAGTAGCCGTTACGCAATGGAATTTTGGAACAGCTTACTAGATGAGACAATGCGCATTGTTGTGTCGCTTCCGGAGCTCCGTGCGAATCCAGAGATGCTTGACTTCTTCGTCAGAGAGTCATTCCCGAAGAAGCTCAGAAGAAAGCTAGAACGGCAGGGTAGCGAGTACAGCAGTTGGATATCTATGGTCCGTAGAGGACAAATGCCTCCCGTACAATTCTACAATGGGTATTTTGTAAGGAGGGCACAGGAGCTCGGGCTGGATTATTCACAGAACAAGGACGCGTTAAATCTGGTCGGGGCGAGACATGCGGGCAGATTTAGAGAGCTCCAGCTAGGCATTCCCTTTGGCTTACAGCCTTACATGACTGATTCGGATAGGATAGGAGGTGGTCTAGATGAACTAGATCCGCTCCTGGATGTCGAAACGGATATTTGACCGGGGGCACTGGAACTGTACATATTGTATATATATACGCATGTCAATTGTATAACGAATTAGAGATATGATTAGAACTTGTTAATGAAAGAGGCCTTGCTCCATTTACTTGTTCGAGGTCTTAGAAATGTAACTGATATCTACACCTAGAAGATATACTTTAGTAGCTATTATTACAACTATTGTGTTTCTAGTTCTTATGGAAAATATCATAGGAGAAGATGAAGAGAGCTAGCGCCTTTCCCTTGGAAGATGATTTCACGCATCCACTCGTCTGGAAGATCCTACGGACCTTGACATCGTCAAATCATCACATAAAGCATCAATGGCACAATAGAGAAAACATGCATATCGAGGAATCCAGAGTGAAGTATTTACTTGAGTGGATCGTCGAATGGTATTGTACACTGCAACACGTCCTTTTTCAGTGTTGTTTTACGGTAGGTATTTCACACCTCCATAAGCCATACGCGCTCGCCCGCAATGCAAAAGACGAACGCCCAGAAGGCCCAATGCAAATTTTTATCCATTTCTTTTTCCCTTTCCTCTCCCTAAAAGCCTCCCATCTGATCATCCCCCGTCCTCCGTGTTACCATCATAACACCTAGTACTGGCTAGCAGCAGCCTGGCAGGCCTTCAGCTGCTCGAGGTACCACCCGCAGATCTGCATGTTGCCCTGGTGGTCGTCCATGCACTGAGTAAAGGCCTTGGTAGCGCCCTGGCAGTTGTTGCCCCACTGCTGCTGTTGCTGCTGCTGTTGCGCGTTGACTTGTTCGGGAGCAGCTTCGGCCGGCGCGGAACTACCGCCGCTGAAAAGACCGCCGATGGCGTGGCCGATAGAAGAGCCTACTGCGACACCGCTGTAATACCACTGTTAGCTGCTGGAGTTCAACCTCGGACGGAAGGGGGGAAAGCGCTTACGCAGCTGTGCTGGCCATCTGGCCGAACAGACCGGGGCCTTGCGAGGCCTGGGGAGCGGCCTGCGCGGGTGCGGGAGGGTGCTGTTGCGTCGGGGCATACGTCGCCGCGGGTCGTTGCTGCTGGGGAGCAGGAGCTCTGGCGGGGACGGTAGGACGAGAGGGAGCAGGTCTAGCGGCGGAGCGGTTGCGAGGCATCTTGATTTGATTTGGGTGATGTCGACGTGAAGGATTGAATTTTGCTCGGGTGTGTGCGCGAGTAAGTGTAAGATAAAAAGTGAATAATCCGCAAAATTTTGACGAATTAGTCGGCTTATGAGTCTAAATCTAGAAGAGAACGGAATGTCCAAGGTCGGTAGTTCGGATTTAAAGAAAATGCTAATTGAGGCAAAAGCTGCCGGAGGGAAGACCCAGGTCGCTGGACCAGGGGAGCTAAACTCTGTGGCGGTGGCCAATGAGGAGGCGTCAATGGGTCATCCGTCACGAACTAGGGCTGTGGTAGGGTGACCTATGCATTACTTGCCTAAAATGGACATCTCTTGAAGAAGTCCAACATCGATCGTTGACCAACAACCGAAGCAAGTTAAGCATTATTTATAGCAGTGTTCAATGCTCTACTTCTCTCCAGCCTCTGTATACTAGGAGTCCACATAAGGCTGATATGATTGTGCTTCTCTCTAAAAAAAAAAAAAAGGAAGAGTTAAGCTCCTTAGGCAATTTTATTTTTATACGTCATTGAGCCGAGTAGAGGTAGTCCATCAACACGGCCTGAATAATATCATAAAGCCCCGACTTCTGTTCTGGATCCTGCACCCTCTCATTTGACAAGTCTCCTTCATTATTTTCGGCCAAGTTGTCTGAGATGATGTGCAAATAGCTGAATCGGATCCCGCTCTCTTTTGCTGCCTGGGCCATCATTCCTGTCTCGGGATCGACGAAGGCAACGTTCTTAGGCAATTTGGCAAGCCAATCCTCGGTGTCATGTAAGATACCGCCGACAGACATATGGGTTCCTTCAGTCACACAGGTTGCAGCAAATCGACCAATGGAATCGTCGAGCACGTTCTCCCACACTACAACCTTATCGCCCACGAGTGACTTTGTTCCGGTTGCCAACTGGGTATTTGGCGTCACGCCCTTTCTAACACTCACCAGTTTGCCGACATAGAGAACCTCGCGCACTCCATGCTTCGACGCAAGGAGCCGGACAATTTCTCCGGAAATGTCGCCCCAGAATGAGGGTCGGAATCCGATAAATGCCACGCTTCTATTCTTGAACTGGCGTACCGTCCAGCCGAAACAACCTCCGTCTCCATCCCAGCTTTCGGAACCGGTTAACTGATCCAGGCGGTGAACGAGGCCTAAAACAACGGTATGGACTCCTTTTGGCAGCTGGGTGAGGTTTGAACGCTCAAGAGCGCGTCGAGTATCGCTAGAGGAGGAAGGGGCAAAAGAAACTTGAGAAGGAGGTGTCAATATCTGTCCCTGCTGTTGTTTCTCTCTTAGATAAGTGGAAATAATCTCAGCTTGGTGCTCGACATGATCTTTTCCAGGGAAGCACTCGATGAAAATATGGTTTCTGACGACCTGCGCAGTTGGTCGTTGCCAGTTGAAAGGCTTGTCTCGCCTCTCGGTCTTGGAGATAACGGAAGGGTGTGTTCGCCTGTAGACACCAATAACTGTAACACCGGTGTAGACTCTTGATTTGAGTGCCTGGTGCACTTCTAAGTTAGGATATCGATCTAAAAAGGTGCTCATCGTGTGATTCTCTACCGTTACGTCACTTCAAGGGTGCGATCCCGTGGAGAAAGATACGGAACTTTTGGATGAAGATGGCTATCTTAGTGATGGGGATATCCAACTTCTTATAGAAGATCTTGCATTACATTACACCTAGTAAACAATCATGCGATTCATGATATATCCATTAGCCTGGGCTACAGGATTAAGAATATGACTACAAATAGCTTCGCTTGAAGCGCAGATAGAGTCGGAAATCATGACAATTGTCAAGAATATCGCTAATTAAACGAGACTGTTAAACATGGAGGGTGCTGTAGTCAGGGGTTCACTCTTGCTTTGATTTACGTATTGTCATTGACCGGTGTAGTAGAAACTGTGCTGTCAAACTCGCAATAGCTTGTCTGGAAGAAGTTGACTCATATAGAGTCCAAATTACGCGAGTTCACGTAAATAAGCATTCATATCGTTAGGAACGAATTAATCTCAATTTCCATGCTCTACCTTATAGCACCAACACGTTGACTTATATGGTGCTGAAGGCTCCTCGATTAGAAATAGTCCTCTTTGTGTCCTGAAGTACTACAGTATCGCTGCATCAATAATGCCCTTCGGGTACTTACCTCCCATTAGCGTTCACCTGCTCGTGGGTAAACCGCTTGCCATCTAATACGGAATTTAATGGAAAAGGGGAGTGAATATATATTGATATTTACATATTGATTATCCTTATAAAAGTGCTTTATGACGTAATCATGCAATTATGCGAGATTAGAATGACATTGACCAAACTTCGATGAGTTCATCCTAGCTCAAGCCCCGGAACATACGATACCCAGCACAGCATGCCCAACAACTAAGCCGACAAATCCTCTTCCTCAAATTTATGAGAAGGATCCAATTGCAATTGAATTGGAAATATTGTAATTTGGGGATCCTGAAGGTGTAGACCCTTCCAGACCCCTCAAGATGAAAGCCCTCACACCCAGTCTCCGCTCCATATCGAGCAAACACGGCCTCATTCAACATCAATATCACGTGCAACATCTTCCTGCAGCAGCGGCGGCGGCACTATCATTATGTCCCAACAACCAAAACAGAATCAGCAGCAGCAGCAGCAGCAGCAGAAGTAGACCCTTCTCAGTCCTCAACCGCCCACCACCCAACTACCCAGGGCACGTACCACTAACCCGCCTCGAGCGCGCCGCCCTCGCCGTCGGGTCCGGCGTAGTCTCCCTCCTGGACCCGTACCGGCACGACATGATCGCCGCTCTCGGCGAAGCCACCGCATCGCCGTACTTCATCCAGCGGCTACGGCG